>OY821517.1:14728143-15120643 GCA_963682025.1 Cordilura impudica
ATATTAATACTTTTTATTTAAATTTTGTTTTATCAAAATACTTCTTACATTTTTTTGTAAACTCCCGTCTGTTTTGCAAGGGAAATTTTTTGAGGGAAAAACCCATATTTTTTTCCATCGAATTGTTTTTTCCGAAGGAATTTTTATTCATAATAGGGGAAAAGGGAGAAGTGAGAAATTTCATGCGAAATTTTTGTTTAGAATTGGGCTGAATATCTGGCTACCAGGTGATCCCTATGAAAATTCGAATACAATGCGTCAGAATTTTAAAGCCCCAAAAGCGCTTTAGTAGCACCCCTCATATTTGGGGCTCTATCGGTTGCAACGCTGGTTAGCTTTTTATTCGGTACAGAAAGTTTTTCAAGTACATTATCAAGGGCGTAGCCATCAGTGCAACAAAGTCTAATAGTTCTTCTTTAACGTCTACATTATTTGTTGCAAAACAAACGAAATATGGCAAGTTGCGGTTGTCTGTGGATTCATCTACAACAGCAATATTTTTTTAATGAACTCTCCCTCTGTGTAGGGGCGTTTTGCACGAGCAATGTTGAATGCCATAATAAATCCGGTCTCTGTTGTTACATCTGCCTTTTTAATAAACATTGACATAACCTTGGTTTGGCTATTAAGTTTCGATATTAAAGACAATATTTTCGTTCGGCATAGCTCGCTACCAGCAGGAAATTCTTGGTTGATAGAACAGTGATTTACATCGCACTGCCGTTTTAGATTCCTGGGCCTGAGCTTGACAACATTACTTCACATATCAGACACATCGGTTTTCCATTTCTCTCTATAAAAACAAAATCCTCTTCTCAATCCGCCTTAAATTTGCGTTTTCCAGACAGCACTTTTAATTTTTTTTTTTTTTTTTTCAAATTATAATTTTCACAAATTTGACAACAACTTAACTAGATGAATTGAAAAAAAAACTATTGAAGCACATACAAAACTGATTCGCTTTAAAACTATATTAACTGATAAATTAAAACAAAATCTATTCTATTTTAAATATAAAATTTAATTAAACTAACTCAATATAAAATTGGATTAATCCTATATATGCATTGCTTTAAAAAATAAATAAATGGCTCTTTAAAATATAAATTCGTAAACGTGGCTCCTGAAGTTAGTATAGTTGGCCCTCCCTGTTGTATGTTATATGATGTTATACACTGTATAACATGTAAATTTGAATTCGAAAATTTTAATAAAGTACAAACACATTAGCGGAATACGGTTTTGTTTTAAATAGATAAACTGCTCCGCAATCTCTGAAATAGCTCAACTTGGACGTAATAATTTATAAACAATATTTATCGATATATCCAAACGAAAAAAATTTATTTTTTATTGTATAAAAATGTTTTATGTGTTACTTAAAAGATTTTTCTAAATTAATTTTTCCACTATAAATTTTGTCCAAAACTATTTTAATGATTGATAAAGATCGAAAATAAGATTTTTTATTTTTATAAAAAATAATAAAATTAAAATTCAAAACTATTTTATTAAAAAAAAAAAAATTTATATAAAAAATAATAAGACATTGTGTTGTGGTTGAAAAAAAAATCTTTAATGCCTATAATAATTCTTTTACAGTTCATTTACATTAAAAACAATTTTTTTTAAATTGTGATTAATTATACAAAAAATTAATCATTTTTAATTGCTTACAGAGTGTTTTACTAATATATATATGTGCTTTTTATACCCTCCACACCACTGTGTGTATTAGTTTGTCAATCCGTTTGTAACGCATCGAAAAATTTATTTGCGACCCCATAAACTATACATATGTATGTTCCTGATCCTTATAACAACTCGAGTCGATATAGTGATGTCCATCTGTCCGTCCGTCCGTGTAGCCGTCTGTCTGTCTGTTAAAATCACGCTCCTTCACAAAATAAACTATTTAGCTGAGTAAGGTTAGGATAATATTGCTTGTCATTATTTTGAGCAGTTTGGTAATTAAAATGGGGTAAATCGGGCATCATTGTGTCAAGATATGGCCTAAAATATGAATACACCTCTAAAAAATTCTAAAAATTCAGTGTGTTTGTTGTATTAATTTATTATTAAGTTTATCAAATTGTTTACTCTTTCAAATATTTTGTATATATTTATTATAAATAGTGCAATAATAATGCAATAATGTAAACGTAAAACCCAGATGGAGGGTATAAAAGTTTGGCATAGCCGAACTTAACACTTACTTGTTTTTTTCAAAAAAAGTTTTGTGTTTGCGAGCAGATATGAAAAAGTTCATATCGAATGCTATTTTTATATGGGAACTAGGTTCAAGTCACTTGTTTTTTGAAAAAAAAAAAAAAAAAAAAAAAAACATGTGAGTCCTATCGCAGGGGAGATGTGTAAACATCTAGTAATTAAAGATTTTTTATAGCACTTTCTTAAAATCAAACAGAAAGCGTATCACTTATTATTATTATTATTATTTATTATTTTAACCGGTTAATTTTTAATTTTTCGTTTTTTATTTTTAATTTTTCGTTTTTCATTTTTCATTTAAATATTTTTTTACATTTTTTAATATTCATTTTTAATTTTATTTTTTCATTTTTTATTTCTTATTTTTCATGTTTCATTTTTTATATTTAATTTTTTATTTTTAATTTTTTAGTTTTAATTTTTTATTATTCATTTTTTACGTTTCATTTTTCATATTTAATTTTTCATTTTTCTTTTTTTATTTTTTATTTTTCATTTTTATTTTTTTTTTTCATTTTTCATTTTTCATTTTTTATTTTTCATTTTTCGTTTTTCATTTTTCATTTTTATTTTTAAGTTTTCATTTTTCATTTTTCATTTTTCATTTTTAATTTATTTTTAATTTTTTATTTTTAAATTTTTTTATTTTTAATTTTTTATTTTTCATTTTTCATTATTCATTTTTAATTTTTCGTTTTTCGTTTTTCATTTTTCATTTTTAATTTTTCATTTTTTATATCCTTTTTTTTAATTTTTCATTTTTTATTTTTAATTTTTTTTTTCATTTTTTATTTTTAATTTTTAATTTTTTTTTTTTCATTTTTCATTTTTAATTTATTTTTTTTATTTTTCATTTATCATTTTTTTTTTAATTTTTTATTTTTTTTTTTTCATTTTCCATTTTTAATTTTTAATTTTTTTTTAATTTTGCATTTTTAATTTTTTTTATTTTTCATTTTTCATTTTTTTTTTTTTCATTTTTAATTTTTTATTTTTCATATTTTATTTTTCATTTTTCATTTTTTTTCCATTTTTCATTTTTTATTTTTCATTTTTAATTTTTAATTTTTCATTTTTTATTTTTCATTTTTTATTTTTAATTTTTTTTTCATTTTTTATTTTTCATTTTTAATTTTCAAACAGGTTATCATATCATAATTTCTTCACCAATACAATCACATTTTGTCTTACGACTCACATGTTACGCTTACATGTTACGCTGTTTTTGAAATTTCATAAAAATATATTCAAATTTGCTACCTACAGCTTCATTACAGGGTTTACATGGACGCACAGATGGACAGACAGACATAGACGGACGGATGTACAAACATCGTTAAATCGACTCAAAAAGTAAGGGATTTTTTTCCAAAAAAAAAAGGTTCCACTATATATTTTTACTCACTTCATTTTAACTCGTAGTGTCAGTGTCTGCCTGCCAGTGTCTGCAGGCAGATTCATGGCAACGATAAAAATGATGTAACAAATTTTCGTTTAAAAAATTTAATTGTAGTATAATTTTGTATTTTTAGAAATGTTAAAGGTTTTTTATTTTCAGCTAATCAATTATTTAATTACATGAAGATAAACCTAATTTACAAATAAAGGAGGGAGTATAACAAAAACTTAGTTTTTATGGGTTATTTTTTTTTCCAATAATATTATGAGCACTAGTTTTATTTATTTATTTATTAATTTCCTGTACAACAAGACAACATCTCTTATAATTAAAGTACAGAATTTTCATCGTTCAAAAATTTGCCACAAAATTAAAATACAGTATAAAATTTATAACTTATTTAAAATAAAGTAAAATAAATACAAGAAATTATTAAACTACATGAATTTAAAGAAATGAAAATGAAATATATCTAAACAAAGTAACTAAAAAAAAGTTTCTTAAAATGTATTGCGTTGCTAACCAATTGTTGGTTGTGTGGAATTGCATTCCAAAGACGTGTGGCGTTTATGAAAAATTGCCATTTTTACACAAGGCATCGACGCATAGAAATAATATGTTTTTTACCCCTTCTGGATCTAGCAAATTGTATATGATCATTAAAATTTAGTGGTTTCTCGGTATAAACAATTTTGTGCAAAAACATTAAAACTCTTGTATTAAGAAGGTTATAAAGACTTTTTGAGAAAGTCGAAACACTATCACGTTTCTTCAGTCTATAAACATATCTAACAATATTGTTGTACAAAATATTAAGTTTTTTCTTGCTGGCGTAGTCGCAGTTGCCAAAAAGTTCACAGCCATAAAGTAGACCAGGAATTAGGTATGCCTTTGCAAGAAGTTGTCTCACTCTTAACGACGTAAAATAGTGAGTTACCCAAAGCGATCTTAGCTTTACATACGTTTGAACTACAAGTGTAGCTACGTGGCTTGACCAAGTCAAGTTGTTATTGAACACTGCCATTATTTTTACAAAAATTGTTTGTATTTGAATGATATTTTTAAAGCCGAACATATTTCTCTTACATTAAAAAAAATAAAAGAAAACCTTTTTATTATACTAAAAATGAGTCACCATTGATGTGCTTTATTTATATTTCAGTGACAGAAAGCGTCATCTATGTATCACTTACAGCAAACAACTGCAGGGGCTCTGGTTATACTTGTGGGTTGTTGAATTATGTATATGTTATACGTTTATATTTTGAAATTTTTAACGTTTTTAAGCAAAGGGTTGTTGAATTAGCTGAAACACTTTTATATCATAATTTTTTCACCAATACAATCGTAAGTCACACCGATTTGTCTTACGGCTCACATCCCTGCAGGAAATGTCAATTGTGAATCAGTACTGATTCACTATTGACTTTGTCACCAGTACTACTGACCAAATATACCCCAGACAATGTAATTTTCTATAGACATTTAACATGTACGTGTCATTGCAAATCACTAGTGACATTGGTTAGGTAGTGACTAGGTAGTTCTCATGGGACCATATGTAGATATTGGAACCAGATATTCCTGTACAAATTTGATTGTTCTTTCACTTTTCTTTTATAACTTCGTTTACTTATTATGTTTTTTTTATTTGATTTATTATAAAATATATTTTTATTTACATTTATATTTTTATTCAATTTTTCTATATCTTGTTTTAAAACTTTAGTTTTTCGTCCAACCACGTGTTTTTCAAACAAAACTATAGAAATCAAGAAGAAACAGAAACAACTTCAGTTTTTTTGACAGATAAAGTAAAGTAAATAGTGTAGACGCTTAGTTGACAATGTCAACAAAATAGTAGACAAAAGTGGTGACTTGGGGACACTTGACCCCAGGATTCCTGCAGAGATGTTACACTGTTTTTGTGATTGTATTGTGAAATAGAAATTTATCCCCAACGCGTCTAGATGTTTACACATAAAAAAAATGTGTCTGAAAAACAATTTTAATGCCAAATATAACTCTCATACAGTTCATTTACATTAAATAAACGTAAAAAAATTTGATTTATTATACTAAAAGTTAATCATTTTATAATTGCTCAGCGTTTTATCAATATTTAATGTGTTTAATTTACATTGAACTACTGCAAACAGGGCTCTACCAGTGTTTTTGTTTTTTGTACCATCTTCCTGGGAATATTTTTCAACCGAAAATAATTTTAACCTCTTATTCGAAAAATTTATTATCATATAATTCGTATAGAAATGTTTTCGTTACTTACAAATTTTTTTCCACCATGTTATATGTGAATATGCATTAATTTTAAAAGGAAATTAAAAAATAATAATAAAATAAATTTATTATTTATAAGATATATTATTATAGTATATATTTAATTAATCAATTATATAATTATATAATTATTATTAGATATTCGTTTATTACATAAATAAAAACTTTTGCTTGCTCATGTTAAGTACTTAACTGAAAAAATTTTTTAATTAGAAAATGTTAACATTAGCCTTCTCTGTTAAAATTTCAACAGATATTCATATCGATATTTATTTTCACACCCTTACAGTTTATTTACATTAAAAAAACCATAAAAAAAACAATGATTAATTATACCAAAAATTAATCATTTTATTATTATTCAAAGAACTGAACTGAATCTTTTATGATTATATTTTTCATTTTATTAATTTGTACATTCATAAAAAAATGTGACTTTGACTAACACGATACAAACGTGTGGATAATCGTAAAAAAACAGTTGTTATTAAAATTTACATATATAAAATCCGCTTAAAGTACAACAACAGAAATTAAATGATATTAGTAGAAAACAATTTTTTTTTGCTCAGAATTTTTCCAATTTAGTTTAAAATTAATTTGAATAAAACCGTAAACATTTCAAGTTGTCCCAACTTTAATATGCAATAAATCTTTTAAAATAACAAATAAGTACTTTTTAAATTGCATTTTTAAAATTAATAATTAAATTATGTTTTTGGCAAACGTATTTAAAGTTCAATTTGTAAAACAATTTTAAAACACATTTTCAGGAATTGGAAATTTTCAAAATGCCTATGGATCACTGATATAATATAACTCCAACTTTACTTTTGAAATTAATGAATTTAATAAAAAAATGTTACAAATTCGATCTAAACTAAATTCGGTGTACTTACTTTTTATACCCTATACCACTATGTGGTTTGGGTATAATGACTTTGTGCTGCTGTTTGTAACAACCAAAAATATTTGACCTAGACCCATCTTTAATTATACCGATCGAATCAGAATCACTTTCTGATTTGATTTAACAATGTCCGTCCGTCCATCCGTCCGTCCGTCCGTCCGTCCGTCCGTCCGTCCGTCCGTCCGTCCGTCCGTCCGTCTGTGTGTCCATGTAAAGCTTGTAATCAAACTGCAGGTCGCAAATATGAATATATTTTGACGATATTTGGTATATAAGCTTTTATCTGCCATGGGATGAACGCTATTGAAATTGGTGAGAATCGGTCCATGTTCAGACCTAGCCCCCATACAAATTACCCATATGAAATCGACATAAATTGCCATAAGATCCAAATTGTCATATAGATCTTACTCAAATTGGGTTTGTATGCGTTCATTACATCCACTAATGAGTAGTCCAAAAATGATCCCTTTGACCCCATATAGAGCTGCTTCCCGATCTTCACTTAAATCTATTAAAAAACAAAAATATTGCACTGATTCTTCTCAAATTTTGTTTGTACATATTTTTGCAAAATACAAGAGACTTTACCAAACATGATCAGGATCGGTCCATTTTTGGACCTAGTCCCTTTATAGATATAGCATCCGATATGAACTTTTTCATATCTGCAGCCAAAAAAAAATAATAAAAATCCCACTCAAATTTGGTTTTTGCTTATTTTTAATGTCCAGTTAGTTGGGCCTAAGAGATAGGGTTTCTAAACGCATGGTATAGGGTATCATATAGTCGGTCTAGACCGACTATAATTTTCTTACTTGTTTTGTTCTTAAAATGTTGAACGTACATATTCTAAAAACCTATCAAAATTGAATGTCTACACTAAAGACCTGCAATTGTTGAACTATACAACATGCGACATGTGTCACATCATGCAAGTGTTCATTCATGCTATGCCGCTCATACATGTTTGACAATGACATATATAGACACTGTCGAATAAATTCAAATCAAATCTATGCATAATTTTTACAGTGATTTTGCACACATGAACATGGAAAATTAACATGTCAACACGTGCGACACATGTGACACATGCGACATTTCCTTACTGTCCGTCTGTGTGTCCATATAAATCTTTTAATCAAAGTACAGGTCGCAAATATGAAAATATTTTAGTGAAATTTGGTATATAAGCTTTTGCCGGCCATAGAATGAGAGCTATTGAAACTGGTGAAATTCGGTCTATGTTCAGACGTTGTCCCCATCCAAATGACCCCTATGAAATCGGCTTAAATTGACATAAGATCCAAATTATCATATAGATCTCGGTCAAATTGGGCTGTGAGTGTTTATTACTTCCATTTATCATTTTCTAAAAATAATGCCCATATGGCAATTCTTTGTCATAGCCCCCATATAAAGCTGCTTCCCGATTTTCACTTAAATCTATCAATATACAAAATGTTGCAGTTTTTTTTCTCAAATTTGGTTTGTATATACTTTTCAAAATATATGTGACTTTATGAATTCAAATGATGAATAAAGCAGAAAAATAACCGTAAACCTTTTATTAGAAAAAATTAAAAACTGAAAAATATTTTTCTTTATATGTCATTAGTTGGATTTAAAATGTTTTGTTTGTTTTATATGGATTACAAAAATAAAGTTTAATTTCGAAATAAAAGTTTTTTTTCAATTTGAAATTTTTTTAATCAATTATTTATTTGACTTGATTTAGGATCTTTATTGAAAAGTTTTAAAGAATAATAAATATTTTCATACGAGGCAGTGAAAAACATGCTGCAGAAAAAACATTAAAAGACATGGTATTGACCACAACAACGTACAACAGCTTAGCTAAGTTGCGATAACATGCTAAGACAGTAGGTTTGAGTTGGCATGACATGGCATAACACCTTGCTTGAGTTGACATGACATAGCAATGCATGAAATTTTTGAGAATGACATTTTTGCAGAAAATGTTGAATTGTGCAGTAGTTTAGTCTACACCGACTACATGATACACCATACCATGATGTTCGAAAAATGGTCTTAGGTCAAACTTAACTGAGGTCATAAATGGATAGAAAACAAGATTTAACCAAATTTATTATGTAAAATTAACCAATCTTGACCATATTCTATAAAGTTACTCACTCATATTTCTCATATAAGAACCAAATTATACCTTTTATACTTTGATAGAATTACGTACGGAGCGGCATGCAGATTTATATGATAAAAAATGGTCCTACAGGGCTTATTTTTGGACTGTTGATTTATGGTTGTAATATACGATTGCAAACAATTTTAGTCAAGATATACAGAATTTTTGAGTAGCTTCAGACTCATAAGGGTCATTTGTATAGCGACTAGATCCGAACATACACCTTTACAAATTTCAGTAGCGATTGTGGTCATATAAACTTACAAGATTTAATTAAAATATATTTATTCGTCCTACCTATAGTTTGATTTAATTGACGAACATTGCAAAATCGAATCTGAAAGATTTTTTTAATCGATCGGTGTATATCTCAAACTCATACCCTGACCAGAGAGATTATTAGGCTATGAACATACTACGAGTATTTAGTTTTCTTTTAAATTTTTATGACTAATCAAGGAAAACACAAAATTATTTATAACACTTCAATTACACTAGCCAACAAGGTTTTGGACTGGAGCAACCAAATATCTTTCCTAGGGTAATTTGGTGGGATGAATTCGAATCTGTAATTGGGTTTTATCTATCCCGTCAGGTTTTCGAGATACAAAAAAAAATGTTTTTATTCGTTTTTTAGTTTATTTCAAAACCAATGAATTTTCATAAGTGAATGGCGTTATTTGAACGTCGTTTGTATGTTGTTGTTTCAGTTTCACGTATTAGAGTCCAGCAATAGTCTCCCAGCGTGATTTGTCCCAAAATCCTTGATAATTTCTTTCAATTTTCATTAAATTTTGGTGAGCATGCTCCTCTTGTTCGTCGCAAAATCTAAATGGGAATGAAGAAAATGCATTTTGAGTGACATTCGTGCATCTAATTCGTGATAATTTTTCAATAATTCAGCAACAATTTGTCTGTAGTTTTCATTAAATGGCGTTCATCATCAGCCTCATAAAAACTACCACTGCTGGTGAAAGATGTTTCGGACTCACTGCTCGTAGCACTGGGAATGACTGGTAATGGATCATTTGGTAGACGTTGAACTGGTTTGGAAACCGATGGGAAATTCGCGTAAGTAATATTTTTTCGATTTTTCATATTGAATCCAGCAACTTTTGTTAAACAGAAATAACAATCGGTTTGGTGGTTACTTGACCCTCTCCAAAGTACTGGAATTGAAAAATCGCAACTATTGCAAAACTTTGTCGGTGTCCACGGTTTGTCCAAGTTTCTGACAGCAAAACCAAAATAATATAAATATGCATATTTTAATGATTCTGATGTTGCATATCCTTTTTTTCCAACCAAATATTCACCACACACAAAGCAAAAATAGCTTGAATCAGTAACACACGATCTCCCTGACATGCTTAAACGCTACTATTATGAAGATTTAGAATGAATGTGGGCTTCTGTCAAATTAATAATTGTGAAATTGTAGTGTCAGTATTGACTGTTTTACAGTATTGCCAGCATGCGATAAAAAATGAACAAGACGTGATAGCCCAATTCGAATTCAGCGCACCCAGATTAGTTAAAAAACATGCTTCGTTTCTGCAGTCATTTTTTTTTTTAATTTGTAGACCAGTGTTATTGTTGTTTTTGCTTAATAGAATAAAATATTAAACAATTTTAATTGTTTTGTTAGCGAATTCAGAACTATAAAAGAATTAAGAAATAAAAAAAATCAATATTAATAAAAAAAAATTTCGATTTGAACAAATTAATTTTGTTTTAATATTCTTAACATAAAACGGTGAAAAAAAACATAAATTAGTTATTATGATTTTTATACCCTACACTATGTGGTCAGGGTATAATGACTTTGTGCTGATGTTTGTAACTACCAAAAAATTTGACCTAGACAACATCTCTTATCATAACGATCGACCCAGAGAATCACTTTCTGTGTCGATTTAGCGATGTCAGTCTGTTCCTCCGTCCGTCGGTCCGTCCGTCGGTATGTCTGTGGGTCCATGTCCTAGTAATCAAACTACATGTCGCACATATGAATATAATTTGATGAGATTTAGTGTATAAGCTTTTATTGGCCATAGAATGAATGCTATTGAAATTGGTAAACATCGGCTCATGTTCAGACCTAGTCCCCATACAAATGACCCTTTTGAGATCGACTTAAATTGCCATAATATCCTAATTGTCACATAGATCTCGGTCAAATTCGGTTTGTGAATGTTTAGTACATCCGTTTATTAGTAGTCCAAAAATAAACCCTATAGGACAATTCTTAGTCATAGCCCCCATATGAAGCTGATTTCACAGGTTTTTCTCAAATTTAGTTTGTATATCTTTTTGCAAAAATAAGTAACCTTACCAAATAAAATCAGGATGGGTTAATTTTTTGACCTAGTCCCCATATTCATATAGCATCCGGGGTGAACTTTTTCATTCCCGAAGGCAAAAAAAAAATTAATAACAATGCCATTCAAAATTGGTTTATGTTTATTTTCTATATCTAATTAGTTGGACCTGAAAGATAAGGTCTCTAAACGCATGGTATGGGGTATCTAATAGTCGGTCTAGACCGACTATAATTGTTTTACTTGTTTCATATTCCTATTAGTATTGGAAAATGTGGTTACTTCGATTACTCAATATTTCTAGCCATTTTCATCTGAGTACTCGACATCACTCAACACATTTAAAAGTTTTTTGTTCTTTTTTTTATTTGTTATATTAAAAAATTTTTCGTATACTAAGGGCGTATTTTTACTTAAAAATAAAACTAAAAATTTTAATGTTAGTTACCGGTAAAATAGTCGGTATAGAGTACTCAAATACTCAATACTCAATGCTAAATACTCAATACTCAATACTCAATACCCAATACTCAATACTCAGTACTCAGTACTCAATACTCAATACTCAGTACTCAGTACTTAATACTCAATACTCAGTGCTCAATACTCAATGCTCAATACTCAATACTCACTACTCAATAATCAATACTCAATACCCAATACTCAATACTCAGTACTCAATATTCAATACCCAATACTCAATACTCAGTACTCAATAGTCAATACTCAATACTCAGTACTCAGTACTCAATAGTCAATACTCAATACTCAAAACGCAATACTCAATACTCAATACTCAATACTCAATACTCAATACTCAATACTCAATACTCAATACTCAATACTCAATACTCAATACTCAATACTCAATACTCAATACTCAATACTCAATACTCAATACTCAATACTCAATACTCAATACTCAATACTCAATACTCAATACTCAATACTCAATACTCAATACTCAATACTCAATACTCAATACTCAATACTCAATACTCAATACTCAATACTCAATACTCAATACTCAATACTCAATACTCAATACTCAATACTCAATACTCAATACTCAGTACTCAGTACTCAATACTCAATACTCAGTACTCAGTACTTAATACTCAATACTCAGTGCTCAATACTCAATGCTCAATACTCAATACTCACTACTCAATAATCAATACTCAATACCCAATACTCAATACTCAGTACTCAATATTCAATACCCAATACTCAATACTCACTACTCAATAGTCAATACTCAATACTCAGTACTCAGTACTCAATAGTCAATACTCAATACTCAAAACGCAATACTCAATACTCAATACTCAATACTCAATACTCAATACTCAATACTCAATACTCAATACTCAATACTCAATACTCAATACTCAATACTCAATACTCAATACTCAATACTCAATACTCAATACTCAATACTCAATACTCAATACTCAATACTCAATACTCAATACTCAATACTCAATACTCAATACTCAATACTCAATACTCAATACTCAATACTCAATACTCAATACTCAATACTCGATACTCAATACTCAATACTCAATATTCAATACTCAATACACAATACTCAGTACTCAGTACTCAATACGCAGTACTCAATACTCAATACTCAATACTCAATACCCAATACTCAATACTCGATACTTAATACTCAGTACTCAATAGTCAATACTCAATACTCAATACTCAATACTCAATACACAATACTCGATACTCAATACTCAGTACTCAGTACTCAATAGTCAATACTCAATACTCAATACTCCTTACACAATACTCAATACTCAATACCCAATACCCGATACTCGATACTGAATACTCAGCACTCAATACTCAATACTCAATACTCAATACTCAATACTCAATACTCAATACTCAATACTCAATACTCAATACTCAATACTCAATACTCAATACTCAATACTCAATACTCAATACTCAATACTCAATAGTCAATACTCAATACTCAATACTCAATACTTAATACTCAATACTCAATACTCAATACTCAATACTCAATACTCAATACTCAATACTCAATACTCAATACTAAATACTCAATACTAAATACTCAATACTCAATGCTCAATACTCAATTCTCTATACCCAATACTCAATACTTAATAGTCAATACTCAATATTCATTACTCAATAATCATGGATTATATTATTTCGTAGTTATAAGAGAGAATTTAAGAAAGTGAGAAAGGGTACCTTTTCCGATCCTATGTTACGCAAACTATAATGTGTTGTCAATCTGTTTTTTATTTTGAATTAATTCCAACAAAAAAAATTTTGGCAAATTAATAAAAACAATTTAAAACAAAGGGGAAAACCATAAGTAGTGCTTTAAAGTTATATTTTTTATATTGTTACTATATATTAATCCATTATTGTACTCCCATGGGTGTAGATCTAAATGGAATATTCTTCGATCATTTTATTCCTAATTGAACTCTTATAAGACTCATATAAGAAAAATGTGTAATTCAGATCATTTTCGTGTTGCAAGTTCTGAGATAGATTTACATCAATACCGGGAGGCTGTAATTTTTTTAATAAATACATTTATAATGTCATATTAAAATCTAAAAAAAAATCTTTTTTTTGGGCAGAAGGTCTAAATCAATTAAGCAATAATATAAGCAATAAGTCTGTAGCAACCAGATATGACCTTGCAGCAGTGACCTATTTATTAAATGCTTTGAATATAAAATATTATGAAGATCGATTGCAGAGAGCCGCTGTGTGACTTAATAAAACTAAAAGGCTCACGATTTTCAAGATCTAATTCCCTAGAATTCTCCTTTTGCAATAAGAGAGAAATTGAAAATATACAATATATTAAATATTAATTGCTTCAGACTACAAAATTTTGATTGTTAAACAATATCAGAAGAAAACTTTGTTAAAATATTGAAATTATGTGTTCTTAATTGGCAAGCTCTGATAAATTACATAATCTATAACATTTTAATATATGAATGCAATCATTAAAACTAAAACTATAAATGTTAGTAAATAAATATGGATTATATAACCGATTTTCCGGCTATGTATACTATTCGTATATTTTTAATTTTGTAATCTCATAGGGAACATTTTTATGGTGTTATGTATGTAAGCACCGATTTCATCAATTTCGATAGCGACCGTCATACATATAAAAGCTGTTATACCAAATTTCATCAATATATATTGTAGTTTGCTTAAAATATGCACTAATCAGATATGATTTTTTTTAATTACGCTGATTATAAAAGTGTATGTAAAAAAGTCCGTTATAATTTAAAGTATCCATTAAGAATTCATTCTTTTAATTTATGCATAAAATAACATTATTATTAAAAATACTCAAAACAAACAAAAAATATACTTTCAATTATTATATGAAAAAGGTAAATAAATATCATTCAATGGTAGCTAACAATTGAACAGTGCAGCGCGTCATTACAATGAAAAACCTTAAAAAACTGAAACGAAAAAAAAAAGAACAACTTAAACACCGACATTGACACAATAACACCACTTATATATGCACAGCATTACCAAGCATTTATTGTCTAGAAGTGGAAACAAAAATGTAAAACAATTCCAAGGAAGATACCTCCACACACTTAGATAACAATTGTTGATGATAGACATAGATTTGGAGAGATAGAAAGTATAAAATTACTTTACTTTTGTATTTCTTTGTGAAAAGATACTAAAACAGTCACTTTACTTTAGATAAGATAATGATTACGACAAAGGAGTTAAATATTGTAGGGCAATTAAAATTTCAAATAAATTGAATGATACATATATTTTTGAATGTAAAGTGGGTGAAGTGAGAAAGAGAACGAGAGGGAGAGAGAAAGAAAGAGATTTTACTTAGAATTTTGCAAATATCATTATATTGAGTACTTGCTTGTGATGATGCATTCTTAGTCACTGTAAATATATTACAAGGTTTAAAATTCTCAGAATTCAAGCACATCTTAATTGTGCTTTTATATAATCAACGAAAGGGTGTTCCTCACCGCCTCAGAATGAATTGATAATTGGTACAAATGTTTAAAAAATATACAAAACTTTGCCTCTGCTTTTATAGTTGCCGAAATGTGGTGGCATACACACAGAAAATAAATTACAAACCGAATTGTTTTAAATTTGAACAACTGTATTTTAGATTGTTTCTACAGAAATTTAACAGCAGCTAACCATTTGCGATTATGGTGAAATATTTATTGTTAAGACAACAAAATGGTAGTCGAAATCAACTCGTAATTCGTTTATCAACTTTTTTGCAATTCGGTTGGCATCAAATTCGGTAGTCACAATGAATCTCTTTCTGCGCGTAGAAACTGAAAAATTACCTTATACCCTATACGACAGCGAGGAGAGGGTATAATGAGTTTGCGCTGAATCATTTTCTTAGTTGATTTAGCGATGTTCGTACGTCTGTTTGTCTACCTGTCTGTCTAACTCTCTGTGTGTTCATATAAAGCGTATTATTAAGATACAGGTCGCAAATATAAATGTATTTTGATGAAATTCTGTATGAAAGGTTTTGTCGGCCACGATTAATTTTGAAATTGGTGAAAATAGGAGCGTGTTCAGAACTTGTCCACATACAAATTACCTCTATCAGTTCGACTTCAAATGCGCTAAGATCCGAATTTTTATATAAGTCTATGTATTTATCACATCCATTACGTAGTACCCTAAAGAAACCCCTGTAGGACCATTTTTAATCATAGTACCCATATAAAGCTGATGCCCGATCGTCACTTAAATATACCACAGACAAATAATTGTACAGATTTTTCTCAAATTCGGTTTGTATATATTTTTTCGAAAATGAACTGGTCATGATTGGAACATTTTCCGTCATAGCACTATACGTAATTTGGTCAACTTTTTTTTGGCCAAAATTCAACTTTCGCACTTTAGAAAATCGATTTTTTAATATAATAAAGAATACTTCAAAGCAAATAGACGTGTACTTTGTTTTTATAGAAAACTAAAAACCGGCAATCCGCTGACTTTTAAAGTCATTTCATTAAAAAAAATTAAGTGGGACGCGTTTCATGTTATTTTTTGATTACAATTCCTGACAATATTTCTTAAGAAAAAAACGATTGAAAAAAAGTTAAAATTGGAAAACAATATTGATATTAAGTGATAAATAAATAAATAAATAAATAGATAAACATCTGTTAAAACAATATATTTTTTTGGTGAAAAAAATCAATATTTTCGCCTAACCTCAAATAAATAAAAAAAAAAATAAAACTACTTATGCAACTTTGCATCAGCTTTTAAAAGTGTTAATTAATTAATTAAGTCTTGTACTCAGTTATTTACTCAGTTTCATGCTGCGATTTTTTGGCGTCTTTTGAGATATCCCCCACTTTTTTGTAGATAAATCTCTGCTTTGCTAATAGCCGAACTTGATAGGTTTGGTTCGAATAACAAAAAAAAAAGGATAGAAAGAAACAGCAGTTTTGAATTATATGCTTAGAAAAATTGGAGATGACGAAACATTAAATGAAGAAGTGTTTGTTCTAAAAAGAAAGATGAAAAATTTTTGTCTTTATTTGTCTCAGAAATGACAAAAATTCACATAGAAATCTTGTTATATTTGAGACGAAATATTCAGATTGTTTAAATGTTCAGTTAAAAAGCTTTCCGTTGAGTCAAGTGCATCCTCACTTGGATGGGCTTTCACAGGTCATTCCCTTTTTTTTTCGTATAACTGGAATTGATGAAGAGTTAATATGTTTACTGAAAATTATTTTGATTTCTATATGTTACCAAAAATAATACAAACAAAATATCCTTGGCTTCCAATGACTGCGACTGTGCTTAAACTTTTAATTCATTCACAAGAGATAGTTGAAAATACAATTCTTCCAATTAGCTGTTTTGGAGAAGATGCTGCTGACTCACACTATCAGAGTTGCCATAATTTGAAATCGTAAAGATGCTAAATTGCAAAAAAAAAAGATGCTAAAACTACTGGAGTCAAAAAAAAAAGATACTAAATTTTTTGTTTTCAAATTTCATTACCTTTATATTGAAAAATTAAATACTTATTAATAAATTCTTTGGTTTTTAAATCGAAAAATTAATATAAAACATAAATTTCGATTTATATTTTATAAAATTTAATTAAAATTATTTTGGATTTCATTTGTAATTTTTTTAACATCAAATTGATTTTTTTTAATTTTAAATCAAATATTTTTAATTTTAGAGGGATTTTTTTAAATTTCAAATATAACAGAATTTACATTTCAAAAGATCCGATTATATTTATAATATTAATAGGCTAGGCGATTTCTTGTGACCGATGTTTTGTTCTATCGTTTTATCCCGATTTTGACCTAATGTATATTATTTGAAAGGTATTTCTTTTTAGCCGTTTTGCAGATTTACACATTTTTAATTTTTTCCTTTATTTTGAGTAAATTGCATTTAAAGTTGCTACTAATACATACATAAAATTATACAATGCTATGTGTGTGTTTATTAAATTTGTTAATGTGTTTGTAATAAAAATGAGTTAGTTTTTTGTGTTGATTTGTGAATTGGCTATAATTGATTAGCATACCTTTAGGGCCTTTATTTAATGAAAAAATTAAATTTCCTAGAATTTGCACTCGAATTTCGAGGGCTGGAATCTGCTAGTTACAATAATTGGTTTATGGATGTCTTCATCTTCAAGTTCTTCTTGGCTCTGATAATTTTCTGACGATCGCCTTTTATCAACGACATCGCTCGCTGTATTGTAAGTGCAAGAGCACCCATTTTTTAATTTCATAACAACTCGGATTTATTCTGTTCAAAGTTTGCTTAAAATAATAAAAAAATAAAATCAAAGAAAAAATGCTAAAATTTTGGATGCTAAACGACAAAAAAAGTTGCTAAATCTAGCAACTAAAATGCTGAAATGGCAACACTGCGCACCATAGACTTTATAAATCTGATAGACTGCTTCAAGCCAGAAAATTTAGCCGCAAAAATAATACGATGGCGGATCAATAAGTCCGTGACTTTTCGAACTTCCCTCGTAGTTATATGAAATGCAACACTTCTCCCATCAAGTACCACCTGTTAATAGACTACTGTAAAATTTTGACCAAGATCCGTCATTTACTTTGCGTTTGACTGCTGTTCAAAACATACAACCTCGAGGTTTTTTTAAATGGAAAAAGATAAATTTCGAGTGCTCATTAAACATTATTTTTTACAAAAAAAAGCCATCAATCAAACCAAGGAAAAGCTGGATAAATACTATGGGGACTCTGCACCATCGATTTCAATGGCACAAAAGTGGTTTACTGACTTTCGTTGTCGTCGCACAAATACAAATGACGCTGAACGTTCTGGACGGCCAATTGAGGTCAATACACACGATATAGTGTTGGCCGATCGAAGAGTAAAAGTGCGTGAGATTGTTAATGCCATAGGCATTTCATATGGCAGTGTGGTTTCAATTTAAAATGAAGTTGGGTTTAAGAAAGCTGTCTGCAAGATGGGTGCCGCGTTTGCTCTCAATTGCCCGTAAAAGTAATCGTGTCTCAATGGCAAAGTTCCATGAATTGGGCTACGAATTGGTGCCGCCATATTCTCCGGATTTAGTACCCAGTGACTATTTCCTATTTCCAAATCTAAAGAAATGGCTCGGTGGAAAGAGATTTAGCTCAAACGACAAATTATTGATTAAAATGCCTATTTTATGGACCTCGAAAAATTCAATTTTTTGGAAGGGATACAGGGATAGGTTTATTGAGCTAAAATGAGATTATTTTTGTAAAAAAATTCTAAAAGTCACGGACTTATTGATCCGCCCTCGTATGTCAGATATTTTCAACAGAGCCATGGATATGTCAGACCCACTTGTTTCTTCCACATGTCTAAAAAGGCGAATATATACCAGAGTACTGATTGATATGTTATCCAATCCAAAAGCTACTTCCTTTAGCTTTGAAGACACTGCGGATCTTAGCACCAGCAAATACGAAGATGTCAATACTTTAACAGATTCCTTGTCCACAAATGCATTGGATGATATGAGCTTAGAAAATGAATTCTATATCACAATTGAGTTGAAAAAAAGAAATTTTAAAATTTTCTTCCAACCCGCATTTATGAATAAGAAAGCAATATTTTATTTTGAAATGATAATAACCGAATTAAAATTAGGTAAAAAAAATCTTTAATTAAATATACATAAGTTCAAAAGTTAATAAAAAAAAATTTCAAATCCAAGGCTGGTTAAATTTGGAGTGCTAGGAACACTGCTGCTAATATTTTTTTTAAGTCTCCCCAAATCTTTTGCTAAGAGCCTTCTTACTCCAAAAACGTCTTATGCAATTCGATAGACTTTCCAGTCAGGCTATTATTAATTTTTGCCAAAAAAAAAAAAAAAATTGGACAAATAACCTATACGAAAATACATCCGATATGAACAAATTTATAACAATGAGACACAAATTTCGTTTATGCTAGTTTCTATAACCAATTAGTTTCGACCCTTTCTCTAAACTCATGGTATAGTCGGCCTAGAGACCATAATTTTCTTACTTGTTATAAATTCTTAAATGTGGGTTTTTATGTTATGTTATGTAAGTACAACTTCTTTTGAGGTTTAGTTGGGAAAGTATTAGAAACGTCTTTAAAAAAAGACAAAAAAAAAATATTTTTTGCCAAATGTCAAAGGTCATAATCATCTGATCTATAGTTTGGCAAAATATATCCCAAAAACTGATATATTTAATTTTTTCAAAAAAGTGTGTTGTTGCTTATAATCTTTTCTTTATTTTTAAATATTTTGGTTGCAAATGGTGAAACAATAAATGAAACTTGAAAAAAAAAATAATAATTTCATCTTTTCAAAGGAACTAGGAACTAGTAGAACTACATGTCTAAAATTTTAAATATTTCTTTAGTTAGACAGACAATTCATGGCAAATTTTTTATCAAATTCCTTTTTTTATTTATAACTCCGAAACAAATATGAACTCACAAATAAAAATTAGCACAAGTGGAGAGAAGACAATAAGCAACAGAATATACCTCCAATTTTGAGAGATGTCATTGATAAGGATGTCTAAATGCCTTTTAATTAGAACTAGCATAACCCAGCACTCAAAAATCGAGTGCAAATTCTAGGAAATTTTATATTTTCTTTAAATTTTTTTCTTTCAATAATTTTTTAATGTAAATCAGCGTGGATCAAATATTTTTACTTCATGTGGGGTACCCATAAAGTTATGTGGGATACCCATATACGACATAAATCGATTTTTCATCGAAATTTTGGAGGGTTCGAAAATGATTTTAGAGGTACGGTTCCTTGGCCAAATATACTTGCTATGGCCCATAGTACCAGAATCGCGATGAGCCTATGGAGGTTTTTCGGCCCCCCACAATTTGACCCAGTCTAATGTATATATAAAAAATTTATGATAATAAATAATTTTATAAGAGCATAATCAATTTTAGGCAATTCACAATTCAACACAGGGCGTGTGATATACAATTATAATGAAATTCGATGAATTGGGAATTAGCTAAAATTGATTAGCAACCTTTAGGAACTAATAAAATTATTTATTATTAATATTTTACTTTATTTAATTCAACATATTTTTAACACATATTATACATTAATTTTAAAATTCTGCACTTCTTCTCCATATGAACTATAACTATGCCAATTTGTATACTCCTCCGTGCCCGCATTATGCTTAAGAAGGGATGAACAATTTTTCCCTCATATGCTAATATATAGATTAATTCAAATTTTAGGTTAACAAGATTTGAAACACACTTTTTGAAATGATTTTTTGACTTCACAGCTTCATATTTTAAGACTAGTGGGGCTAGATTTATGACTTTAAATATTTATTAGTTTACTATTAGGGCAGTCCCAGAACAACCCGACCTGACGTATAGATGGCCGTAGTTTGAAAAAAATTACTTCGGTGAAAACTTAACTTTTGAGTTTCAAGGCGCCACTTTGTTTAGTAAAGTAAAAAATCTCAGCTAATTTGTAAACATTGAAAAAATTATTCACCGTTATGAAATTCAATACTTTCATTTAAAACCAATATTAAAGCCGAGCTAGATTCCACTTTGGGGGAGTCTGCTTACTCGTTTATCATTATAAAATATTTTGTGGCAGAGTTTAAACAAGGCCATACGAGCTGTCACGACGAACAATGTAATGGTCGACCAATTGAGGTAGCCACACCAGAAACGGTTAAGAAATTGCACAAAATGGAATTGGATGTTCGACGGCTGAAGGTACTTGAGCTAGCTGAAATGATACTGAAAGTGGCATACATCGCATATTGACCAAAATTTGGAGATGAAAAAGCTGTCCGTAAAATGGGTACCGCTTTGAGTACAATAGAAAAAAAGCAGCGCAATAAAGACCAGTTTTCTCGTCGATTCGTGACCATGGATGAGACATGGGTCCACCATTTCACACCTGAGATAAAGAAACAGTCAAAACAGTGGACTGAAATGGGAGAATCTTGGTCAGGTGGAGTTCTTCTGGGACAGCACTCGTATGTATGAAACCATTTTTCTTTTTCAAATATAAAAGAAGTATAATGAAAAAATAGTCTAACCCCTTAAAAACAAAGTTTTTATTAAAACTCTTTCTTTCCTTATGCATATGAGTTTTGAATCTCTCCGTGACTGTGCGTGACTTTGCGTGACTATTTTATAATTAATCTTTGGTCACAACAAGTCTACGGACCAAGTTTCAGATTGATTGGATACGGGTAAATGGGGTTTAAATCACTCCGTGACTGGGCGTGACTATGCGTGACTATCTTTAAGTTAATATTCGGTGACAATAAGACTGTCGATCAATTTTCAGATTGATTGGATGAGGGGAAATGAGGTTTAAATCAATCCGTGACTGTGTGTGACCATCTTAAAATTGATCTTTGGCCACAATAAATCTATGGACAAAGTTGCAGATCTATCGGATAAGGGGAAGTTTCAATCTCTTCGTGACTGTGCGTGACTATGCGTGACTGTGCGTGACTATGTTAATCATTTTTTTTACGGCAAGTCTATCGACCAAGTTTCAGATCGATCGGATAAGGGGAAATGGGTTTAAAGCACTACGTGACTGTGCGTGACCATGCGTGACTACCCCAAAATTAATCTATGGTCACAACAAGACTATGAGCCAAGTTTCAGATCAATTGGATGAGAGGGAATGGGGTTGCCCCATGACAGACAGACAGAGTTTAAAAACAAGTCTAGCCTACAATGAGTTTTGGTAAAACATCTGATAGGAGGTCACTAGATGATGAGCAAAAAAGAAAAAAAATTAAGTGAGACAGTGTCTTAATATATATTCAATATCACATCGGATGAGATTATTTAATAAAAGTTCAGATTTAAAGTTCAAATTTTATTCAGATATTTCTTGTTTACGACCTGAATGCGATCGATATTATAATAAACTGTTTATAGACTGATCACAACTTGGTATATGATAAACTTGATTCGACGTCCGAAAGAAAAGTATAATATTCTGAATATTTTTACGATAAGTTCTAAGGACATTTTACTTTCAGACAACCCTTAACTTCAATTATTTAAATTTGAAATATAAAATTATTGTAATTTATTGACCAAATGACTTAACTTTATATAAAACGAGCTTATTTTCCTCTTATATTTCAGGCACTGAAGATTGTCCCGTCAAATCCGTTGTCAACCGTGTGGGCCTACAATTGCATAAAGCTCTTTCAGAGAAAGGTATGGCTCTGTTGGTGAATCATGGTATTTGCGATGAAAAGGTAAGCAAAAAAGAAATAAATATTTTCTAGTGCCAGAATGTTACAGATTTGTATTAAAACAAAATGCAGTTAAAAACAGCCTGGGATCATTTAGACGATTTTGTCGACTTACCAATAGATGTTAAAGAACACTATATACGTTCAGGTGATGATAATCATGGCTATGTAAGACCTGGCCTGGAACGTTTTGATGGCAAAACACCAGAATTGCGTCACGCTTTCAATATCTGCACACTTAATGCAAAGAACATGCCTGAAGAACCTTTACCGGGTTTTGCAGATCACATATCCGTTTTGGCAGAAGATTTCAAAGCCTTAGCAGGTTTTGTTTTACAGGCGTTAGCTTTATCACTCGATATACCACAATCATTTTTCCTTGAAAAACACACGCATATGTTGTCGGGAGATCATGATAATGAAACCACTTTACGCTTACTCTATTATCCACCTGTTGTTGAAGATGATGACATAAGTAAAAATGAATTTGTAAAGGGTCATTGTAAATATAGCTACCAACGTTGTGCCTCAAATATGCCCGATTTCCGTCCAGAATATAATCCACGTGATGAATATAACGATGTAGATGGTGAAGACAAGAATGGTCTTAATAAAAGTTTTGATGGCACCGAAAGACATTTACCCAATGGTGCTGTAATTCGTTGCGGTGAACACACAGACTATGGCACATTTACATTATTGGCACAGGACTCTGAAGGTGGTTTAGAAGTCAAATTACCGGGTAGTGAAAAATGGCAAAGAGTTGGTCATTTACCTGGTGCCATTTTAATAAATTGTGGTGAAATATTAAGTATATGGACACAAAGTCGTTATCCTGCATTGGTAAGTGCCAAAGACTTAGGGCAGCAAATGATTTTGTTTTAAAAATATATTTTGTTTTGTCATACTTTAGCAACACCGTGTAGTCGTACCCGAACAAGAACATTTACGTTCTAGGGGTCGTCATTCTATAGCATTCTTTTGTCATCCTGGTAGGTTTTTATATAAAAATTAGATTATAACAAAAAAACTGAACTCCCAATTAAATTGCAGATAATATGACAATGATTTCACCTAACGATTTACCTCTACCTACTGATGCCCAAGATGCCATCTCCAAAAAGAAGCGCAAGAAGTCATTTAAAATGGCAAAGGAGAAGTATGTACATATAGTTTTTAATTCATAAAAGATTTTTCTACGGATGACTTTTTCCTATAAAATAACCTTTTGATTTGGAGGACTTTTTCCTAAAAAAAAAAACTATCCGATTCGAAGGACTTTTTTCGTAAAAAACAATGATTTTATTAAAACCCATACATTCGAAAGACATTTTCCTAAAAAAAAACCTACGATACGAAGGATATTTTTCTATGGAAAAACTTTCACAGGAATTCTTTCAATATAGAACCCCTCCTATTTGTATAATTTTATAATTTAGAAAAAACCGTCGATTTTGAGGAATTTTTCCTATAAGATTTTTTCTCTGATTCGAAGGACTTTTTCCTATAGAAAAACCCTTCGATTCAGATTACTTTTTCCTAAAGAAAAACCATCCGATTCAGACGACTTTTCTCTAATGAAAATCCTATTCCAAAGATTTTAAATGTAGGATAATCTATGATTCAAACGAATTTTTGCTATAGAGAAGCTCTTCGATTTGGAGTATTTTTCATACAGAACTTTTCCTGTATTTTTCATACAGAACTTTTCCTATAAAAAAACTATCCGATTCGCAGGAATTTTTTCTTTAGGAAAATCCTCCAACTCGGAGCATCCTATAGAAAATCATGCCCAGATTCTGAGCTCTGAATCGAAGGGAATTTTCTCTATATAAAAACCCTCAGATTTGGAAGATTTTTTCCTATAGTAAAACCTTCAGTTACTGGGGACTTTTTCGTTAGGAAACCTTCCGATTCGAAGGACTTTTTCCTTTAAACAGCTTTCGATTCGCAGGACTTCTGCCTATAGATAAACCGTGCGGAGAACTTTCGTATAGAAGTCTTTTTTTCTGATGATTTTTCCCTTTATTAAAACCCTTAGATTCGGAGGATTTCTTTTTAAAGAAAACCCCTCCCATTCTAACAACTTTCTTCTATAGAAAAACTTTCCAATTCACAGGACTTATTTCTATAAAGAAATCCTCCAATTCGTAGAACTTCATCTTTAGAAAAAGCATCCGATTCCAAGGAATTTTTCCCATTCGCTTTTTTCTATAGAAAAAAAACCCCTCCTCGGAGCACTTTCCCGCGATTAGTTGACTTTTTTTTTACAGAAAAGCCCTTGAATTCGGTTTAGTTTATCCTCAGGAAAAACCCTCCGATTCAAAGGACTTTACTCTAAAGAAACCCCCTCATATTAGAAGGACTTTTTACTATAGGAAAACTTTCCGTTTCACAGGACTTCTTCCTATAGAGAAACCCTCCCATTCGTAGAACTTGGTTCCTAAAAAAAACTCCTGATTCTGAGGAATTTTATCTAAAAGCTTATTTCTATAGACAAAAATCTCCGTCTTGGTGGACTTTCTTCTGATTCTTAGGACTTTTCGGATCGAAAAATTATGAGATTCTGATGACTTTTAACTATTAAATAGTCTCCTATTCTGAAGCCTCTTTCTAATTAAGAAAACGATTCCGTTTTATAGAATATCAGTCAGATTGGAATCTAAAGGAATTTTTTGGAGGTTGTGGCGACTTTTTTATATGAATTTTATTCAGAGTCTGAAAGTTTTCCTATAGCAAGAAATTCTTAGAACTTTTAATTAATTATGATTTTTAAATTTATTTGAATCCATTTATTTTTTTTTATTAATGTATGATTTATTCTTAATTGTTGCAATTTCAGAGTTTACAATGCATATCAACTGATACAAAAACGTTTTCGAGATACTTACCAAAATAGTTCACAGTGATCATTATTTAAGCAAAAAGGACACTTTTTACGCGTCCTTAAAGAGTTAAATTAATAAAAACACAAGATAATATTTATTTTCATTAGAAAAAAGAAGAAATTATATAGAATATTTTTACAATTTATGCGTCAAGTTTTTATTTCTGTATTTTCTCTTTTTTAATTTTATTTATATAATAAATATATATATTTTTTTTAATATACATAAACAATCATTTTACGTATATTTTAGACTAGTGTGTATTTTATTTTTTTTTTTTTTTTGTATAATGATGAGTACTTACATATATGCATAAATACATAAAACTCATTTTATTATTACTTTTTTGTTTAATTTTTATTTTTGTTTTAAAAGTATTACTAGCCATCCATCAGTTAAATCCTTTATTGTAATTCAATTCCAAAAATTGACAACAAAAAAATCCATAAACATTTACATTTTAATAAACAATAAAATATGAGTATAAACAACACTTCAAAGTTTTTACGTATGTACTTTTTAAAGGGGTTTCTACAGAAAGTGTATGCTGGTAGGGTTGTTATGAATTGCTCATAATGTAAATATTTTTATGATTTTTGTTTAAAAAGAAAATTTTTTTTATAATGTATTTTAAATGTAAGCAATGTCATTTAATAAATTGAGGAATCCGACATCCGAAATTTAAAATATATAAAAATATGCAGATTGCAGGTCTCATGCTGTCAGGACATAAAAATTTTGTAGGTGTAACCAAATATAGTTCTTTAATTAGTATATATATATGTACATATATATATATATATATTTAAAAAAAACAGTTTAAGAATTTTAGAGTTTAATTCATTTTAGATGTCGGTTCAGTACACAATTGCCCATTTGTAAATAAAAAAAAAAAATACTTTCTTAAGCATTAAGAATATCAGCCTTTACTTAAAGTTTCAAGTTATTGCCATGACATTTCTGCCACAACAATGTTATGACACTTTTTTAACATTCTTAAATCTCTCAAAGAGGGCTTTTTTTAACTAAAGTTTAATAATTTTATAATTTCCAGTCATGTTACAAAATATAAATGAGCTTGGATACACTATTGATAATAAAATTCAAATACAGATCAACATTTAGTCTATGGTTTAAGTGAATTAGTATGGATTTTGAATAAAAATATTTTATCATACATGAAACACTTTCTTTTGGTTTAAAATATAAAATATTTTTTTTAAAAATTTGTTTTTAATCAGTCATTTAAAACTTTTATTTGTTATTGTTAATACATATATTTTTGTTGTTGTCACATTATCAATAGCATTTGTTTTTTTTTTCAGTTCATAATACGGTTATTTTATTTATTTGTTTAATTTTGATACATTTTGTTTTTGTTTTTTTCTTTTTGTTGGTAACTTCGTGATACATATTGTGTTAATTTTAACGAAATATGTGGACATATCGTTAGCTGAAATGCCACGTACACAAATCGAGCAGGTTCAAGAGAAATTCCATATTTAGTTTAACTAGCAGATTCCAGCCCTCGATATTCGAATGCAAATGCTATGAAATATTATTTTTTCATTAAATAAAAACCCTAAAAGTATGCGAATCAATTATAGCCAATTCAGAAATCAACACAAAAAACAAACCCATTTTTATTACAAAAACATTAACAAACTTAGTAAACACACACATAGCATTGTATAATTTTATGTATGTGTTAAAAAGAAATACCTTTCAAATAATATACGTTTAATCAAAATCGGGATAAAACGGTAGGACAAAACATCGGTCACAAGAAATCGCCTAGCCTATTAATATTATAGATAACACGATGTTAAATGAAAATATACGTTTAAAAAGACGTAGTGTAAGCTGTAGGCTAGGTTTTCAAAATCTAAAATCGACAAAAAGCCGTTTTTCAACACTTGGCGAACTAATATAAAATATAAATTTCTTCGCTTCAAAAGCGTCATCTCAAATATATGTAAAAGTGCATATGTAGGTATGTACAAAACCGTACATCACATATGACAACTCTTACGAAAACTGAGAATAGTGGAAATTAGAAGTATAAATGCAAACAATATTCAAAAATTCAAAAATAACGATTGTTTGTTTGGACAGAGTTGTATCTTCTGAAATTAATACAAAGTAAAGCTGTATGGTACGAAAACTGAATCTAACCACACTGCTCGTAGGCCTGACTTTAGGTGAGTGTGTTAAAGCGCTGACCAAAAAGTGCAAGTACGAGTGTATGTGAAGGTTCATGGTTCAAAACCTCACGGCCGCCCTAAGTAGAAAAAATTTTCATATAGAAACAATCTATTCAATTAAAAAAAACATAACAATTATCACAATGTTCAATAAATCGCTGATGAAGGCTGAAATGCCAGAAACCGGACCGATTAAGAATACAGTGCAGTTATGAATTTTTGAAATATATGCTTTCTTCTTCTTTACCACGCACCATTTAAATAAAATATTTTTAACTAAACCCGTTTTTAACCGATTTTTAATTTTTTTTTAGAAAGGTTGTTATGCTATCAAAATATGTATATATATGTACATATGTCAGGGAAAGTTAAAAGGGACCAATGGGTCGAAAAAATTAGTTTTGTCAATTAGTTTTTTTTTTTTCAAAGTAGACACTTTTGATTAAAAAAAATAAAGAATCCGACGTGACAAACTTTTCTGCAATTGATCTAATTTGCTTCAAACTCGTCACTCAGTAGTTTTCGGGGTCGCTGATTTCGAATCTGGTATTAGATTTTAAAAATCCAAAATGGCGGATCCAATATGGCGGATTTGTTTTCACAAAAATTGATCAGATTTGTTTTAAAATCGTTACTCAAATGTTTTTACGGTCGCTGATTATGAATTTAAAGTCGGAGTTTTATAATTTAAAAAGGCGGATCCAATTTAGCGGAAAGTCTTTTAAAAATTTAGCGGGATAGCTTTTGAAAATTTTAGATGGATGATTATAATAGATATATATCCGATGTTTTAAATGAAACGAGCAGCAGATTTATAACTTCACTATTTATTGTAAGAATCAAAAAAAAAACTTAATTAAAACTAATTCTGCTACTACATATTATTTTCTTCGATTTCATAGCATGCCTTATTAGATCCGCCATTTTTAATTTTTAAAACCTAATACCAGATTCGTAATCAGCGACCCAGAAAACCCCCGAGTAACGAGTTTCAAGCCAAAAATCATAATCAAAATCAACTTGTTAACTTCAAAATCGTTTTTCTCCAAAACTTATTTTCTGACCATAGGTCCCTTTTAACTTTCCGTGTCGCATATCTATAATATTAATAGGTAAGGCGATTTCGTGTGACCGATGATTTGTTAAACAATTTTCTCCCGATTTTGACCAAACGTCTCTTATTTGAAAGGTATTTCTATTTAGCTGTCCACCAGATATACAGATTTTTAAATTTTTAAATTTTTTTGGAGTTCTACTCATTTAAAGTTGCTACTAACACATACATAAAATTATGCAATGCTATGTGTGTGTTTATTAAATTTGTTAATGTGTTTCCAACAAAAAACAAAATGAGTTTGTTTTCTTCATTCAAAATAATAATTGTGTTGAATTGAAAAAATTTTGGACATAAACCAATAACGCAATCGATATTTAAAAAGTGTTGAATTGTGAATTGCCTTATAAAATAATTTATTAAATGCAAAAATAAAATTTCCTAGAATTTGCACTCGAATTTCGAGGGCTGGAATCTGCTAGTATATATATATATGTTTATACTTTTAACAAACCCATGTGAAAATATACAGCGCCTACCCGAGCATGTGTGACGGCTTAGACCAAGGGTCTAAAAATTTATTTTGTTTAACCTAAGTTATGAATTATTAAAAAAAAAATGTTTGTATTTTTATATCAAACTCCCTATTTAATTTTTATTTTAATATATAAAACTTTATCTTAATGTATTAAAATCGGTTGTTCCTCCCACCCCAAATATGGAAATGTTTTGCTCAATAAATAAATATGACTTTTATGATCAAACAATCAATCAAACAAAACTTAAAAAATTATAAATGAATCAATGCACAAATAAAATAAAAAAAAATTTTCCTTTCAGGTGTTCTTTCAATATCACCAAACACCCAAACGCCTTCCACTCGATGTCTTCGGTGATATTTTCTTTTACCAAACTTGAACTCGCCAATTTCGACCACGCGCAATTATCATATCCTTTGGGCTAAAACTTATGACAATTATATTACGGAAAGGGGTTAAAAGTCGTGCAATACCCTCCGACCCAAATCCGAAATGCGCAGTGATGTACGCACTAGGTACTCCACTTAGAAAAAAATATGCAGCATGAAGCACTTTCATATCGAAAATTACTGTTCTTTCAAAAAGACTTTCTTCTTTGTTCCAAAGTGTATTACATCGCAAGCGTATTGTCGTTTTAAAGCGCATCGACGACTTATATTTCATGCACAGAACTTCCAACGGAAGAAAATTTTCATCTTTGATCGCTAGTTCTTCGTTTTCAAACATTTTTTGTAAAGTTTTAAATTTTGGCAACATACATTTTATTTAGTTTTTTTATTTTAGCTTCTTTTCAAATCATTATGTCAGATTGTTTGATCAGAAAAGTTATATTCAAAATATTTCCGTAATTGGTGTGGTGGGAGGGGGGGGGGGAACAACCGAATTTTAACCTTATTAATACAGACATATGTATATAAAATTTAATATATAAAATTTCTTTATACCAAAATAACAAATAAGGAAATTAACCACTGACGATATGATGAACTCTGTATTATGCCGGCGGATATCTTTTTTACCTACGAAAAAAGAGAGAAATAATATTTTCAACAAATAATTTTATTTTGCGTACTCAAAAACTTTTTTCCGTGCTTTCATGGCTGCAAAATTGTTAATAAGATCATCCAGTACCATATGAATTTTCTTGTTTTGAAAAATTAGCTCACATACGTCACAGTCGTTGTTATACCCCATACCACAATGTGGTCAGGATATAATGACTGCGCTGATGTTTGTACCTACCAAAAATCATTTATTATACCGATCGAATCACTTTCTGAGTCGATTTAGCGATGTCCGTCCATCCGTCCGTCTGTCTGTCCATGTACACCTTGTAATCAAACTACGCAAATATATAATATATATTTTGATGAAAGTTAGTATATAAGCTTCTATCGGCCATAGAATAAAAGCCGTTGAAATTGCTGAAAATCGGTGCATGTTCAGAATTAGTCCCGATACAAATGACCTCTATGAAATCGACTTAAATTATCATAAAATCCAAATTATCTTACAGATCTCGGCCAAATTGGCTTCGTGTATGTTTATTACTCCTACTAATCAGTTGTCAAAAAAAAAAAAAACGCTATAGGATAATTCTTATTCATAGCTCCCATATAAAGCTGCTTACCGATCTTCACTTAAATCTGTCAAAAAACAAAAATATTGAACGGATTTTTCTCAAGTTTGGTTTTTATATATTTTTGCAAAAAATAAGTGACTTTACAAAATATGGTCGGGATCGGTCCCATTTTCGACCCAGTCCCCATATAAATATACCACCATCCGATATGAAATTTTGTATATTCAAAGACAACAAAATTAATAACAATGCCACTTAAATTTGGTTTATGCTTATTTTCTATATCCAATTTGTTCGGCCTAAGAGATAGGATCTCTAAACGCATGGTATAGGGGTCTAGACCGACTATAATTTTCTTATATGTTTTTTCTTCTTTTTATTTCAAAGTACGTTTATTAGTGAGTAAAATAAGTTCTTGTTTCTTAGAAATGATTAAAAATTGGAAATAAAAAAATTAATTTTGATCGATAAATTTAAAAAAATTTAAATTATTATATTAAAACTTATTAAATTTATTGCTTCTCCTGCCAAAAAAATAGAAATATTAGTTACGTGGTTTTGAAATTCAGCTAACGATATAAATGTTCATGTACAAAAAAGTTGACGTGTTTATTACATAACTATAAAAAAAGTATTTTTTGTTGTATATTTAAAGTTGTAACTCTGTTTGAAGTATTTATGTATATGAAAATAATTTTATTATTGTGATTATGAACGTAGGAATGGGTGTGATTATTGTTAATATAATTTTCTTTTTTTTTTTCAATAAATTACCCAACCTTTTCTTAGTTTAATTCTTATCTTTCCAGTACATTTATTTGGTTGCTGTTTATGTTAAATGATTTGTTTGCAAGTTATTTATTGGCTTAAAAATATTCCGTGATTTATTTAAATGTCAAATAAACAAACAAAAAAAAACAAAACAAATAATTTTTATTTGTTTGCAAAAGAATTATTAAAAAAGGTTTAATATAAATGACAACAAAAAATATGAAAACAAATAACATTTGTCTAGGTTTTACTTTAAACAGTCTTATGACGTTCGAAACCTTTGATAAGAGTTTTTGAAGATGGTACCTACTTCAATCTGATTACTAATTTTACATTAAAGAAGATCAGTAGAAGAACGGGATCGTATTAGAGGGAATTAATTATTCCATACAAGTTAAATATTTGTCAACAAATATGTATAGCATCTTGATAGCAAGAGTCTTGAAAATCAGTCCTTAAATTATTAACGGGAGTAGTCGTATCTAAACTGGGCGGTACCGTACCAGTGGGTGTGGCATATGTCGTGCACAATTAACTATATGGGCAGGATCCATTCCATTGATTCTTAATGCGAAGAGGAAAGTCAAATATGGGCAGGATCGGACTATTGGGCATGGTAGTGAATATTATTTACATAACCGTATATCATTGTAATAATATTGGTACTTAATCTACGCAAAAACTATTTTTTTAAGAATGTAGACAAGATCGAAACAAAGTTAGTAAATTTATAAAAATATTTTCAAAAATAACAAATACAGTAAAAGCACTGCTTGAATAATCTAAAATTCCGGATAATAGAAAGTTTCATTAAAACTAGAAATTTTACAAGAATTTCGCTTAATTTCATAATTTTTTTTTAGATTCTCGTTTATTTATTTTCAAATTATTTACCAGAAAACAATTTTTTATACATCTGTTCATTGAATTTCTGAATACTAAAAAAAAAATTCTCTCGTGAAAGAGAAAAAAGCAAAAAGTTTCCTATAAATTGAAATTCCGATTAACTGAGTGCTCCGGTTAATTAGATTCCCGATAACCACACTTTTTCTGTACTTGTGGAACTCGATCAGTTTTAAACAGTTTACATTTTTTCATGTCAGGTTTATTAAACAGATTAATTAAACATGTTTGATTCACATTTTAAAAAATTTTAAACATTTCAAGGCCGAAACAACGTTAGTAAAATTATAGAAATATTTTCCAAAATTACAAATAGTCCTGCAACACGAAATTTTGTTATATTGATGAGTTTTAATAGTTTACTTTTTTTGTAAGGTTTTCTACACAGGTTATTTAAACATGTTTCATCCGCATTTCAAAAACTCGCCTTTAGTAAATGAAATTGAGAAATTTATCAGGTTAGTCAAAAAACTAAAAATCCATACGAAAGTAGAATCAAATCTGTATTGAAATTTTTTATTTATTTGTAATCATTGCTGCAAAAAACTATTGAGAGAACATTCAAAATAATTTTTATTAATGAATTATTATAAAAAATTTCGAATTATTTTTACACAAACATTTTAAAAAAAGGTCTAGATCACAACTAAATGGTTTCATTCCGTTATAAATTTTTTCGAATTATTTATATTAAGTCGATTTCGTATTTTTTTATTTTGTATTACTAACTATATAAACAATTTGTGTATGAAAATTGTATAGGGGATTTTAAATATATTTTTAAAAATTTTATCACACTTACAATAGCTGAAGAAAACAAAACAAAAAGTAATCAGATGCCATTATGAATTAGAGCTTAAAAAAATATTTTTTCTGATTGAATTATTAACTGCCAAATCAAGAAAACTGTAACAAATACTTAAAACGGTGATAACTGAACTAAAGACAAGGTAAGGAGTTATAATTATTTGCTGTAAATAAAAAATAAATACATAAATTTTAATTAATTTTCTTTAATTTTTTAGAACTACCAGCGATGCGGCAAAAAATTGTTACTTATGCCGTTTTCTTTACAACATATAAAGTGTTACTTATTATTTGCACTTTTTTTCAGTGTTGTCTTATATATTCAAAACAATGAAACCTCGTACAGTACAAAAATATTGCACTTTTGCACTCATGGATACAAGGTAAACAACACATCAATATAGCATTGCTAGATTTATGTTAAAAGGTTAATCAATTACATGGTGTTACAAAATTGAAAAAATTAAATATACTTTTAACGCGACCTAGTAAAAGTTGTAGGCCTGGTTGAGTAACTCCCATTTCAATTTTCAGAATTTTGAATACATCCTCAAAATCTGAAGTTATCCGCAAAACCACTTTTTCAACACTTCATACAGTAAAATATTTTTAACTAATGCTATGTTCACACGGACAGCAAGATTCGTGGTTCGCTCTCTCATTCACGGTTCGCGCCCGAATCATGATTGAATCTTCATTTTGAACCTAGTTGTGAACCTAGAACAATTGAGTGCCATCTCCAATTTTGATAAAAAGTTATCGCTAGTTTATCTGAACTAGCTGTCAAAAATATGTAAACAAAGAATAAACAAAAAATTAATTTGTGCAATAAAATAAATAGAAACATTTAACAAATAAAAAGTGTATATTAACATATAAAAATAAAAATGGAAAAAAAGAAGTAGTGAAACGTAAAGTGTAGAAGGATGTCTTCAAATATTTGCACAAAAAATATAAACGTCAAATTGAAACAAGAACACTCCAAGGTTCGCAATCGTGATTCAGAGAGCGAATCAAGTGGTTCATTTTGCCGTCTGAACGTGCTATAAATCAATTTTGAACTGATTTAAAAATTTTTAAAGGTCTTAAAAAGATGAATAGTTAAGCTTTCCATAAATATATATAAATATAATATATATTTATACTAATAACAAGCACAAGGTTCGCAATCGTGTTTCAGAGAGTGAATCAAGTGGTTCATTTTGCCGTCTGAACGTGCTATAAATCAATTTTGAACTGATTTAAAAATTTTTAAAGGTCTTAAAAAGATGAATAGTTAAGCTTTCCATAAATATATATAAATATAATATATATTTATACTTATAACAAGCATAACGTTCGCAATCGTGATTCAGAGAGCGAATCAAGTGGTTCATTTTGCCATCTGAACGTGCTATAAAACAATTTTGAACTGATTTAAAAATTTTTAAAGGTCTTAAAAAGATGAATAGTTAAGCTTTCCATAAATATATATAAATATAATATATATTTATACTTATAACAAGCACAAGGTTCGCAATCGTGATTCAGAGAGCGAATCAAGTGGTTGATTTTGCCGTCTGAACGTGCTATAAATCAATTTTGAACTGATTTAAAATTTTTAAAGGTCTTAAAAAGATGAATAGTTAAGCTTTCCATAAATATATATAAATATAATATATATTTATACTTATAACAAGCACATATTTAAATTAAATTTTTTTTTTTTGATTTTTTGAAACACTTTCCGATCGCGAGTGGATAATATTTTAATTTTTAGATGTACACGTTGAAGAACTTGTTCTTTTTTTAGCAGTACACATGCAAGAAAACGAACTTAAAATAAAGCTACACTCGAATCTGTGTGGTTTATGTGTGTTCGAAACAAAAAAAAACGTGATAGAAAAATGTTCGTGTAGATAACGAAATATTAAAACGAAACACAGTCATGATTGTGTTCGGCACCGTACAAAATTTAAAAACACACATATTTGATATGAAAATAGAAATATGTGTTTGTTGGTCTGAGCTATGTTTGTTTACATATACTTACGAGTTTTTTATTCAGTATGTGTGTTCTTCTGAACTCTGTATGAAACATTAAAAAAAATCTTCAAAAATTAAATTCAAAAAAATATTTACCAAATTTAAAATCCTCATTCTCTCCTAATTAAAAAGTTTGGATTACACCCATTTTACGCTGTTAGCCTCAATTATACTGTTACTTTTTACCGATTATTATGAAAAAACAAAAAAACAAAAAAAAAATGTGGCACATACTAGGAAAAATTAAAACTTTTTACTTTAACAATTTTTAACCGATTCCAACTAGCAAGGACTTATTTTACTCACTAATAAACATACTTTCAAATAAAGTATTAGAAAATAAAGGCGCTAAAGTTAAACAAATTAAAAAAAAAAAATCTAAATATTTTGAATAATATTTTCACATGGGTTTATTATTAGAATAAACATCTTTATGAAACCACAGATTTAAAATTGCTTTAAACTGATTTAAGGGTGTATTCAAAATTCTGAAAATTGAAAAGTGATTTACTTAACCAGGGGACTAATCGCCGCATTCGGTATCGAGTAAAATCAATCGAAATTCCATATTGTGGTTTGTTATTTATAAAAACGGGTAAACGTCAGACTTCGTTTCTCTGTCAGTCTTAACCAGGTATCGTAATTCATTAACTGTGACAGAGTAAAATTATTTTTAGTATTTTGTTTTGAAAAATAAAAAAAATAATATTGATCGAATAATGTCGACAACATCTTACACCAGGTCGTGTCAAAAGTATATTTTCACTGAAACGCCCTGTTATTTATTTGTTTACAAAATTCATCTGTTACTATTTTGTTACATCAAATACGTAGTGATTAGTTTTTGGACTTTTATCGAATTATTAAAAACTAATGGAAATTTAAAGGAGCATTATTCTTAAATGGATCCTCTAATTCGTATAAATTTCGAACGGAATTCGTGGCATGCCCGTTACACACCGTTTTTTTTTTCATTATTGTGCTAATCAAAAAACAATATCAAACTCATCTACATATCTGAAATTAAGGCAAAGTCAAACCATTAAATCAATTTCTTTTTTTTTTTAATATATAAATTTTTTATATAAAAATGTCGTTGCGTAAATATAGTATAAAAATGGATTCCTAATATTCTTTAAATATCTTTAAGGATTTAGAACAAGGTAATCAAAAACAAAAGCAAATTTGACAGGTATAAAGACTGAATTTTTAAAACTGAAAAACAAAAGTAAAAACTCTTATATTAAAATCGAAAAAGGTCATAAAAACAAAAGCATAGTTAACAGGTATAAAGACCTATTTTAAAAATTTAAAAACAATAGCAATACTCTTTTATATTTAAATCAATATGATTAACAAGTTTTGAAAAATGACCTTATTTTTATGTTATATGTGTTTATAAGAAACTAATGATAGTTGTTGCTACAACTTAGACCAGAAGACCAATAATCCTTATGTTGTTGTTTAAATAAGTTTAAACGTATGTCTGTAGTACTGTTAGTTAAATATACATACATATGTACATATATATATATATATTTAAATTAAAATGTTGCCTTGAAAATTAAATCTTTAGATTAAGAAGCATACAGGATTTTATTTATTCTTCCATAGATAATACGTGTATATACGTATGTATTTCTTACATTTGCTTAATACATATATTTATACCCTATACCACTATGTGGTTTGGGTATAATGACTTTGTGCTGCTGTCTGTAACAACCAAAAATATTTGACCTACACCCATCTTTAATTATACCGATCGAATCAGAATCACTATCTGATTCGATTTAACAATGTCCGTCCGTCCGTCCGTCCGTCTTTTATCGGTCATGGGATGAACGCTATTGAAATTGATGAGAATCGGTCCATGTTCAGACCTAGCCCCCATACAAATGACCCCTATGAAATCAACATATATTGCCATAAGATCCAAATTATCATACAAATCTTAGTCAAATTGGGTTTGTATGTATATGTTACATCCATTAATCAGTAGTCCAAAAATGAGCCCTATTGTACAATTCCTATGACTAATAGGCCCCATATAGAGCTGCTTCCCCATCTTCATTTAAATCTATCAAAAAACAAAAATATTGCACTGATTCTTCTCAAATTTTGTTTGTATATATTTTTGCAAAATACAAGAGACTTTACCAAACATGGTCAGGATCGGTTAATTTTTGGGCATAGTCCCCATACAGATATAGCATCCGATATGAACTTTTTCATATCTGCATCCGAAAAAATTAATAAAAATCCCACTCATATTTGGTTTACGCTTATTTTCAATATCCAGTTAGTTGGACCTGAGAGATAGGGTCTCTAAACGCAGGGTATAGGGTATCATATAGTCGGTCTAGACCGACTATAAGTTTCTTACTTGTTTTTTGTTTGTTTTATAAACATACATACATATCTAAAGAGATTGTCTAAGCATAAAAGCAGATGTAAATCATAAATCTGAAAGAGTAACAGCTTAAATATAAATACCTACACACATAATTTGTAAACATACATAGATACACATACATACATATATCATATGTATTTATAAACTATTTATGCTACTAACTATACACAAACAAATAACATTCATTTATTACACACTTACTCACTAGTTAATATTTAGTCTTAAGTAAATATGTAATTCTTAGGATTAATTCATCGTTTCCTTAATAACAGCAATACAAATTCCCACCACTATTAAACGCCTAACAATAGCTATGCTTATGCCTTAACATATATTCTTACGAAACCGCATACACGTTTTTGTTGTTGGCCTTAACTTATATTACTAATTTGTCTTAATTTTACAGATTTATTTAACGTTTAACGTTTAACTAGTTTAAGAACGTATATTTAATTTTCTAGTTATATATATTAAGGCGAAAACATAGGAATTATAACAAAAAATAATTAAGAAATAAATTTAAGACAAGAGATGAAAGCTTCGAACAGAAAATTGCTTAAAATCTTATTTATTGTGTTATTTATTCTAGAAATTTTATGTGCTAAACACTTAGTTTTAGAAATTTTGTCCATACAAGTAAACTTTTAAATTACAGAATACAAGAATTTAACTGGAAACTAGAACTATCAGACCAGTTTTTGTTTTATGGACTGGTCTTTCACTTTTCTGTCGAAGTGATAAAGTTTTTCTTTTTGTCCTTTTTATAGTTAAGTATATCTAATTCTTAAATACTATTTTTGGCTTACTTTCATTTCAATATAATTATAATTACTTCTTATTGTTAGAATTTTATGTTTAAACAGCTCCATTGTTAATGTAAATCATACTTGGGAATTTCGCAATTTAATTAGCATTAAGCTTAACTAAAATTTCACTGCCATTTAATGACAATGATTTTATTAAATTGTATGGTCTCAATCAACTCTTAAAAAAATGAGTTTAATAAAATCTTTGTTTATATTCTGTTAAATTTCATTTACTCCACTCATGTAATAAAATACCAAAAAAAATTAACATTAAAGCAATAAACATACTTTTGAAAAAGTCGAACCTCCAATTATTGTTTTAATTTTTGAATAGAAAAGAAACTGAAACATTCCTACATTATTGCAATATTGGCAATATTTCTAATATCACCCTAAAAATATGCTTCGAATTTTTATAATGACATAAAAACAGCGCCATCTATATTTTCGGCTTACTGATTTTCAATTTTCAAAAAATCGAAATCTCCAGTCTGGCCACACTGGTTGACCATTTTCAATGTCCTTATGGAAATCAATCTGGCAGCACCGGGCGTTTCTCCACAAAATTCCAGTGTGATGCCAGATGTTTAGAAGCAAATTTGAAAATTGACCAGTGCTGCCAAATCGATTTCCATAAGGGCATTGAAAATGGTCAACCAGTGTGGCCAGACTGACGATTTCGATTTTTTGAAAATTGAAAATCAGTAAGCCGAAAATATAGATGGCGTTGTTTTTATCTCATTATAAAAATTCAAAGCATATCTTTAGGCTTTTATATAAAAAAGTTTTAAATTACCCGGGAATGATTTAAGCGTAGCATTTGTTATAGAAAGCTTTTTTAAATGATTTTTACTTAATATATAATAATTTTGTCCCTTAACCTTCTGTCAGTGCATAGTAAATTTTACATAGTCTGTGCATGGGGTCAACCTGACCCCACATATATTTAAATGCATTTTCTAAGCTTTTTGTTAAAAAATAGTCGTTTCTATTGTTATTTATTAATGAAAAAAAAACTTATTTTATTCAGAATATATAAGATTGACATTAAGATAATTTAAATTATATTATATTACATAAAAAATTAGCCAGATGCATCGTCTGACATGATTTCGTTGTTTTCTTCTTCAAGGGAATCCATTACTTCTTCGTTGACACAGTTTATGCAAACGGTTTTTATATGTGTTGTGCAAGAAGGCTGATTGCAGACATAACATCTTGTTCCTGTTTTTTTATCAGCGGATCGAGGGCAAATGTAACATCTTGGTCGCTTACTGACAGATCTATTCGCCGCTGTTCCTTCAGTTGTTGTGCTCTGTCTTATGTTTATTATATCATATCCAATTTGATGAATAGCAATTTTAACATTTTTTTTTATTGCCCGTGGGTTTGATAATCGGTGCAATATATGATCATTTACCAATTGCATAGCCAGCTCCTTCAAAAAGATTTTACGTTCATTGTTTTTCCGCTGAATATATAGTTGTGGATTAGCACATTTGTACAGATTATAAGCGGCTATACCTGCGATATCAATCATATTAAAAAATAGAACCATTGGCCATCGTTTGGTCTTTCTCTTGCAGGTATAGGTACGAACTAATTTGTCGAGTGTGTCAACACCTCCCTTTGTTTTATTATAGTCCAATATTATGTTGGGTTTATTCGTATCGGGGTCAACAATATCATCATTGTGTAGAGTGGATAGTAACAATACATTCTTGTTTGGCTTCGGAACATAACTTACCAAAGTCAGATGGTTGTCGAAGCAAAATTTAGAAGAATTCAGGTCTCGCTTCTTAATTTCGGCCTTGTTCGTAAATTCTTTAGGTAGATCTGGTTTATTTGAGCGAATTGTTCCAATTATTGTTGTTTTTTTCTGCAACATATGTTCTGCTAATGGACAGCTTGTAAAAAAGTTATCCATCGTAATAGTTCGTCCTTTATTGATATATGGTGTAGATAATCGATGAACTAAATTTAATGCGTAATCAACCGAACGTACCTCATTCGGTTGTTTGCCTACATAAACTTCTGCTTTCAATGGGTACGAATTCAACGCATCGCAAATCCAAAAAATCTTAATCCCGTACTTGCCTGGCTTTGATGGTATATACTGTCTGAATGAACATCGACCACGAGTTAATACCAATTGTTCATATATAGTTAAGAATGATGATGGTTTATAAGGTCCTTTGATATTTGCCAAAAACATATTCCAAACATCACGGAAAGCTGCTAGCTTATCTTCCTTCAAACGTTCTGCTCTAGTCTGATAATTGTCGAAGCGCAGGAATCGTAAAAGCTGCTGCACTCTTTGTAATGACATTGCAGCCCGATAAAAAGGACGATTGTCTAGGCGGTACAATTCATCCAATCTTTCGTCCCAGTTTTTATGAACACCAGCGTATATAAGTATACCAATCAGGGCATAAATTTCATTTGAATTTGTATCATACCAAATACGTGCAGGGTTACTATTTATAGTGTAGAAATGGCGAGCTTTTCTATTTGTTTCGGCCACTATTACATTTATTAATGTCTCTGGAACTAATTTTTTGAATGCGGACAGATGAGTATTTATATTTACAGCTGTTTCTGCAGAAATTCCTTGTCGTTCTCTCAAGATCTGAAAGTCGCGAACTCTGGTTACATTTGGTGGACTTGCTCTCCATTTTCTTTTGTACTTTTTATTTTGCGCGTAATACCAAATTCCTTCTTCTTCCACTTCAGGTTCCTCATCAGTTTCAATATTTTGTACTTCTTCTTCTTCACCAGTTTCTATATTTTCTTCTTCGTTTTCTATATTTTGCAATTCAACAGCAGCTTCATCTGCTCCTAAATCACAATCAGAAAAGTCACTATCAATGTTATCATCTACTACCTCTTCCTCATCAGATTCGGTAATGCTATCGAAAAGATTTCGAATATCCTGGCTATTTTGTCTTTTTAGGGCCATCTAAATAACAAAACAAATTATTATATGCATAGAAAATTACACTACATAAAGTAACCAAAAAAATATATATACTCACCTTATAATAATAGTTATTTATGTGAATATATTTATAATTATTACAGACAAATAAATTTATAATAAAAACACCTCTATTCATATGTGTTGAATAGAAAACACTGAATGTTTTCTATTTTCAATTTTTGCATTTGAAAAAGAAAGAACTTCAATATATTGTTACACGGGAAATCCCCTAAAACACAAAGAAATTTAAAACTAAATACAAAATGCATAGCAAAATAATTGGGGTCAGATTAACCCCAATGCACCAAAATATGCTTGACTTGCTTAAAACTGTCGTAGCTTAGTCATTTATAATGTTTTTTCGATTATTTTTTTTGCAATGTGTGAGTTAAACATTAGTTGAGGCTTATCTAGTTGCTTGGTATAGTAAGTTGGTGTAAAACCTTATTAAATCACTTTTACAAAGACTGGGGTCAATTTGACCCCTATGCACTGACAGAAGGTTAAAAGTGTTAATGGTTTATGTTTCTAAAATTTATAATAAATATCTGCCTTTTGGTCTTGTGCTACCCTGTAAACGATTGTTGGAGTACTTTTTTTTTTTTTAAAAGATTTTCATGTTTTTACTCTGTTTTAAGCGGATACAAATCTTTTCAATATAAATAAATCAAAGTAATTTTTACAAATATGTTTTGAAATATATTTTCTGTTTCATTATGTAAATATTCATAAAATAAAACTCTGTTAATGTTAAGTCATTAAATAATTAAATAAATATGTAAAAAAAAAACGAATTTAACAATATTATTTTGTATGTATGTACGTAGTGTATTAACTTTTTATATTTAATTTTTATATTTAATTAATTAATTCTAAGTAAATAATTTACGAGTTTGTCTGACAAAATTTTTAACAGGAACAATTTACAACAATTTTTGTGGCTTGCATCATTATTCAAATAAAATTATTATATAAAAATAATTAAACAAAAACAAAATCAATTTGTAATTTTTAATTTGGTGATTAGTTTACTGTTCTTGATCGAGGTGGTATATTAGGGTAAATAGGGAAGAATTATTTTTCCTGAGCATCTTCTAAAAATATATAAAATTAAAAAAGATAAAAATAATCTGTTATTAAGTTTACAAAAAATAAAAGAAAAAGAAATGCAAAATAAGAAACAAAAAATTAATTCAAACAAGTGCGTCCTGATGAAAGATGAAGAGCAATATAAATAGTTAATAAACTATAAAGTTTGCAAGAGCAAAAAATTAAACAAATTAAATAGTAAACTAAAAAGTTTGCAAGAGCAAAAAATTAAACAAATTAAACTACAAATACGTATGTAGGCATATAAAAAAAATAACAAATTGTTAAAGTAATATTTAATTTAAACACAAAAGGTTGGAAAACACAAAAACCGAAAACATTAATATAACAAAACAAATCACATTCATTAATAACTTTTTCTTTTGGCTGATAAATACTGTGTGATTACGATATGGGATCAGATTACCTAAACGGTCAGACTGTATATTTAATATGTATGTCCAAAACAAAATTTCAGTAAAATATGTCGTAGTTTTAAGTTCTTATATAGATTTATATCGAGTCTTTGGCTAAAATTAGTCCTGCACTCATTATTTTTAGAGTGATTATTTATCGATATAAAAAGACATGCAAACCAAATATACTCACGATATATATAACAATTTGGATCCTAGGCCAATATAGGTCGATACAATAGGGGACACTCGTATGGGGCTATTTCTGAACATGCGCCTATTTCCACCAATTTCTACATCGAACATTCTATGGCTGCCTAAAACTTATTTACACATTTTCATCGATATATACACTTGCTAGAAAAAGTATCCATACACTTGGAAATTTTAATAAAATATTTTAAATTACTAACTATTTATAATTAACACATTAGAAATTGTACGTGTTTTTCAAAAAACTTACAGAACGTTTCTACTAATTTTTTTTTACAACGCGAAAAACACATTGCGGTAACTATAGGTGGTAGAAAAAGTACTAGGGTTATCCCACTAATTATGCAACGACGCACTGTGGGATTTTGCTGGAAAAAAAGCCCGTTTTTCGTGTGTAAAATATAAAAAATATAATGATGCAGATGTAGAGAATTGTTTAATGAAGGGTGGGTAAGGTCTGGATGTACAATATGTCGAGAGTGTTGTTTCAAAATTTCAAGTAAATCGGAGCAAAACTAAAGAAGATACAGCGTTTCCAGCGACCGGCCTCATACTGCATATCTTAGGTATGTACATATATATATCAGTTTTTAAAAAACTTTAAATCGATTTTCTCGCAAATAACATTTTTGAAGTCCGTGAACATCATAACTCAAAATATACTTGACCGATTCGTTTTATACACTATTTCTACAGATAAATCACCAGGTAACCACGAAGGTGTTTTTTATTTTCCATTTTCTTCCCAATGTTTTAACAACAAATTCACCGAAATCTTATAACAAAAATCGTGTTGCCAAAAAAAAAAAAAAAAAATAAAAAAATCTTCATGATTACCTCGGGAAATATGTCACCTTTTAAAAGCATTTCGATTTTATTTCGCATGATCCGGTAACGAGTTATGATGTTCACCGCAAAACAACTTTTTGTCGAGGCGCCTCCGGAGTTTCGCTGTCAAGGACTTATCTTTTAAAATTTTTAATTGAAAATTTTTTCAAAGGTTCTTCAAATGTTATGCTATAACGTGTATATAAAGTAAATAATGTTGGTTAAATTCATATCTTTTAGAAAAAATTATGAAAATATGCCTTTTTTTTTAGCTTTTATAACCTTACTGCCCCCTTAAGAGAAATGCATCATAATTTTGTTTCCAAAAATTATTTTTTTGTCAAAAACACTGCTTCACATTTTCATGCATTTCCATGGTCCGGGTAGATAATTTCATTTTGTCATATCTATTTTATAATCTAAGGATTATAGAAGGTATACTAGAGGACCCCTGCTGCTCCGCAGCATTATTATATTATATTATATTATATTATATTATATTATATTATATTATATTATATTATATTATATTATATTATATTATATTATATTATATTATATTATATTATATTATATTATATTATATTATATTATATTATATTATATTATATTATATTATATTATATTATATTATATCAATTTTTAAAATATAATACCAAAATTTGCCAAGAGAAGTTAAGGTACAGTAATGCCAAAATATGCCAAGAGAAGTTAACGTACAGTAAAAGTAAAGTTGATTGGCCACGCATAACTTTCCTCAAACCCAACGAATTTGCCAAGAGAAGTTAACGTACAGTAATGCCAAAATATGCCAAGATAAGTTAACGTACAGTAAAAGTAAAGTTGATTCTCCACGCATAACTTTCCTCAAACCCAACGAATTTAAGCAGTTAATAGCTGAAAAGAAGGAGCTTGATCCACTGAGTGTTCTTAGACCTATGTCAACAACCTATGTTAATTAGAACTCTAGTTATAGAGGTTTGAGAGAAGAAAAATATTGAAAAAAATCTTGAATGCAAAGTTTATTCATAAATTCTTTTAATATATAAGATGTTCTCCAGAAAGTGCAACAGAGTCGCAACAAATTCTGATGGTTTCCATCGCCTTCATCAGATCTTTACATTAGATGATGTCGTTAAAGAAATGAAAGAAGATAATGTTTATCTTATTTAGCTTGTTTTTTCATGGAAAAATATTATTACTAAACTTTTCAGTTTGTTTCAAAAACAAAATTTTTAAACAAAAAATTTTTTTTCCGTTATATGGGCGTTGCATATTTGTGTAAAACTTAAGGTGCTACTACATGATGTGTTTTTTACATATGTACTGTCAAATTTTCCCACAACAAAAGTTGTACACATCGTGTGATACATGTGAAACATTGTTTATGTACAATACATGAGGAAAGTCACATGTACATTTTTCAATTAGAACAGGTTCTATTTTTGCATGACAAACATGTGAAAATACAACACTGCTTGTGGCGAAAGAAAAACAGAGTAAATTTTAAAGATTAATATTGAAAGAAAAATAAATTGTTTAGTATTAATTAACAATTAAAAAATATATATTTTTTTTTAACAATTCATTTTTGTAAATTCACAAATTAAATCAGCTGTTGTTTACATTTAGAGGTTAAGTCATACGGAAATTCATATGCACGTGTGATAGCAAAAATTATGAATCGTATGTAAAAGACAATTTTGACAGACATGAGGAATTTCATATGGATAAAAAAAGTGACAGTACATACATATGTAAAAAACATTTCGTGTAATAGCACCTTTAGCAAACATCTTTTCTTCGTAATACTGATAACTTGAGTCAAGTTACAAGACTTTTAATGTAGAAGCAAAAATTCGGGCCAAAAAATTAATGTTTGGGTATATGGGCTGTGGGCTATGGGCGTGGCCGATTTCCATGAAACTCTTCACTTCAAAACAGTGATGACTTGTGCCAAGTTTCATGACTTTTGGTAAAGAATTAAAAATTTAGGGCGAAAAAATCTTTTCGGGTTATATGGGCGGGTGCTATGGGCATGGCCAATTTTGATGAAATTTTAAATTTTTCTTAATTGAATTGATAGAAGGCTCTAGGCAAACTTCAATATTCTACGAGCTCTACTTATACTCTTTGCCAAGAAATGTATGAAGCGATCCCATTGTGAGACGTACAGGTCTGTTACATCGATTTTATTTTAGTATAAGACAAACTCGTTTATATAAAGTTGATTTGACATAATTACATTTCTTTTGGAAACTATATTTGGAGAGAGAAAAATTACGCTAAAGCTTAGAATTGGGGGTATACCTTTTCGCGATATTGGTGCGGTACGTTGTTCAGATATAGAAATCCATCAATTCGATTTTGTCATAAATTCATTCTGGTCGCCCCTCCAAACTAGCTTAGCACGAAAAGCGAACAATTTTGGTGTCTGTAAAAGAGATTCCCATGATAACTGCCTCCCACATTAGTTTTAAAATCAAATAATCCTTCGGCAAAAATATCCATGAAGATAAAGTTCTAAAAATAAAAAAAAACTGTCTATCTTGCTCGTGTAGTACGTAGAATGCCATTCATATCGGATGTCAATAGAAAAAATCATATCGACTTTGCAAATTAGTAAACAAGGCTCCAGAATTTTGTGAATGTACTTTATTTTCAGATGAAAGCAAATTTTACATTTTCGGCATTAAAGGAAAAACTTAATTAAATAAAGAAAACCTTTTGACAACGAATAAACACGGTAGAGGTAGCATTATAGTCAACTCGTATATCTTGAGTTTATACATAATGGATCAAATTGGATACATAAACATTTTAAAACAAAATCAAAAGCAAAGGGCACAACAACTGGGCCTTGCAGAAAATTTTTGGTTCTAATAAGATAATAATCTAAAATACTAAAAATCAATTGAAATCATCATCCCAATTACCCGATCTTAATCATATAGAGAAATTGTGTAATTTACTAAAGCGCAGAATACTTCAAAAAGCATCATTTTGGATGAGTGGAATAAAATAAGTAAAGAGGATACTATAAAGTGGCTAAAGTCGATGACAAATAGGCGCACAGAGGACCTAAAATGCAAGAAATGCTTCCAGTTACTAACTTAAACAAAATTTAATGTTAATTTAGTTATTTTGTATTAAAATTTCAAATGTACGAATACTTTTTATGATTTTTTACTTTTTTTTACGTTTTTACCAAAACAAAAATTGTTAAAGTCAATAATCCCTAATAAATTAAAATAAATAATGAATAGAATAACCCTTTCATGCCCGAATAAATTGGAGCGTGGTTAAACATTTTTCAAGTTTATGTCGTTGTTAGTTTAGAGCTAAGTATGAATTTATATCAATTTCAAAGTCCTATGTATCCTGGTTTAGCCGTTATGAAATGTTACCTTTAGGCAACATTGTGTTTGAAAAATGACTGACCACCATCTAAAAGTATTTATTAATTTTTTTTTATAATTTTCTTAGCTTTAAACATTATATTTAAGCATTTAAATTTAAACTTTTAAATATCTTTATTACTTTTTTTTTTTTGATTATTTGTAAACTCACTTTTTGCAGAAAAAAATTTTACATGTGCAATCAAATAAGAATAACACTCTCAAATGATTTCTATCAATACTTACAATAAAATATTTACAATTAGGCTTGCACAATATATCAAGCTACTCCGGGAAAAAACCGTAGGAGAAAAAAATAAAAAATACGGGACTTATAAAGTAAAATATACAATGTTGCCTACAGGCAACATCGGGCATTAAAGGGTGAAAAGTATATTTTCACGGTAGCACTGTGTTATTTAAATGACCCAGGTTGAGTAAATCACTTCTCATTTTTCAGAATTTTTAATACTCCCTCAGAATTTTAAGTCATAAGCAAAAAAAAGTGTTTTCAACACTTCAAGGACTAAAATATTTTTACCTAAGCCAGTTTTGAACCCATTTAAAATTTTTTAACGGTTTTAGAAAGATGAAGAGTTGAGTGATGCCAGTAAAGAACAACAATAAATTAAAACAGTGATGCCAGTAAAGATCAACAATAAATTAAAACAGTGATGCCAGTATTTTTTTTATTAAAATATTTCAAACTTTATAAAATAAATGGTTCTTATTCAATGGAAATAATTACAAAACCAACTGGCATCTCTGTTTCTGGCTAAAAGTTGGTTATTTAACTGATCAGCATATACTTAGGCGTTTGTGATTATTTGTATAAAAAATACGAACATGTTGATGATTGTGCAACTGAACCTGAACCATTAAGTGAAGATGAAAAGGTTGATAAGAATGTAGATGAGTTTCAAGACTCTGAGAATGAGCCCGGTATCGACAATTATGATGACGAAAATATAACTATCTTTGAACAATTGAAGCTAGTTAAGAAAATTGTGTGCTTTTTTAGATATACTCCAGTACGCAACAGCATCCTGCAAAATCATGTTAGAAATGAATTTGCACGTGAGTATGAACTATTTCTAAATATAAAGATTCAGTGGAACTCAATTGCACCATGATAGAAAGATTTTTCAAGTTGAAAACGAAAATTTTACAAGCTTTATCAGATTTGAATGCTCATTATTTGATGGCAAAAATTGACCTGGACCTAATAAAAATCTTAATCATGCATGAAACACATAGACGACAGCGGCTGCACGACTACAGCCTGTCAAAAATAAAATACTCACGTTTATATGAAAACGATTATTTTTGACACTAACACAGCTCCACGGCTACACGACTACTTTTGTCGCTGTAGTCAACTTAGAATAATTTCTATTTTTGTTGGCTACAAAACAAAAATAGTGCTGACAATATAACAAAATATGTAAAAGAAATTCGTGCTATGAAATATTTTATTTTGTAAAAAAAATCGCAAAATGAAATGCTATAATTCCATTAATAATCAAAAGGGGTTAAATAAATTTATTTATTTATTTTTACGTTATAATAATGCATTATAAATAAGTAATTGTATATTTAAGTCAGGTTGATATAAAATCATGCATGTTCTTCTATTTTAATAAAGTAAAAAAAAAATGTAATTGGCACTACTGAAATAAAAATGCATTTGTATAAAAACGGCTGTTTATATTATTGTTATATCATTGCTGTCGTTCGCAAAAAAATTAAGTAGCTGACTACACGACTACAATTGCAGCCAGCAGCATTTGTAGTCTTGTTGTCGTGTAGCCGCAGTCGTCTATGTGTTTCATGCATCATTATCTACAGCCTACAAAACTAGCAGGGGAAGCATTAAATCGAAAATGCGCAAATATATTTGGTGCTTTGTTTTTTTGAAAAATAAAATGGAATCAATCAATTCAGAAATAAGTCACGTTTTGTTCAATTCAATGGAAAATCGAATAGAATCGAGAACATATTACAACATTACTACTTTAATAAAACGTTTTGTTGACCCAATTTCAACAACTGGTCCAACAAAATCTACTCTTAGTTTTGCTACAGCTCTTATTATAAGACTTTTCTCTACTGAGATTATGCGGTATTCAGTGGCTGAAGAAGAATTTCTATGTGAAGAATCGGCTGTCGTAGTTGAATCAGAAATAGAATTGGCTGAAGAACTGAATTCACACATTTCAAAACCGTCCAAAGTTAAGAAGGTAGGAACATCAAATGACAGCGTCACTTTAAAGCAAGTTTTCAACACTTCAAGGAAACTTTTATGCTTTATTTGGCATTAAAAAAAAAACAGCGAAGCCGTCTTCAACAGATTCGAAGAGAACATTTTCGCTTTTTGGAAACTTTTGCGCAAAGATCAGATCTCGTTTAGTGTTTCTAAAATACTATTATTTAAATGAAAAAAAATCAGAAAATATAATTTTAATTATGTATTTTAACATTTTATTTATAATAAATGAGTCATTTGTGTGAAGTTAAAAAAAATATCTGGTTTTTAAGAGTATCTGCTGGATAACTCCAAAGTGTCTATCCGATAACCGCTGTTACAGAAAATCCGGTTATTTGGAAACCATAATTGAAATGGTAGAAAAAAATAATAATATTGGTTTAGTTTTTATGTCATGTGGTGACGTTTTGATATAGACCCATCTCTTAGTACATCGATCACTCAGAATCACCTACTGAGTCGATTTAGCGTTGTCTGTCCGTCCGTCCGTCCGTCTGTCTGTCCATGTAAACCTTGTAATCAAACTACAGGTCGTAAACATTAATATATTTTGACGAAATTTGGTATGTATGTAAGCTTTTATAAACCATAGCACGAAAGCTATTGAAATTGGTGAAAATCGATGCCTGTTCAAACCTAGTCCTCATACATATAAGCCCTATGAGATCGATTGAAATTGCCATAATATCCAAATTATCATATAAATCTCGGTCAAATGAGATTTTTGTGTGTAAACCTTATATGATAATTCTCATTCATAGACTTCATATAAAGCTGCTTCCCGATCTTCACTTAGATCTATAAAAAAACTAAAATTGTACAAATTTTAGTCAAATTTGATTTTTATATATTTTTGCTAAAATAAGTGACTTTATCAAAAGTAGTCAGGATCGGTCTATTTTTCGACCTAGTCCCATATAAATACAGCATCCAATATGAACTTATTCATATCTGCAGGCAAAAAAATTAATAACAATGTCAATCAAATCTGGTTTATGCTAATTTTCTATATCCAATTAGTTGGACCTAGTATAGGACACCGTTTTCTTACTTGTTATTATTATTTTTGTAATTTCTCCAGAAGTGAAAAGAGCTAAATCGATTTCAAATGAAAGTATGAAGTCTAAAGGGCTTCATTTTTAATTTTTCGAGTTATTGAGGTTTGAACTTGGGAGACACTAAATTTTTATCTTTAAGGTCATCAAAGTGAAAAACTATTCTCAAAAATTCCGCTTTAGGAGTTGCAAAAATAAAGAAAAAATTTTAGGTGGAACCCCTACTGAGTATGTACGAAAACCCCTACAAATATGCAACATTTTTTTTTTTGGTTTTAGTTTAGAAACCACAATTTGAAATTTTTTCGTTTTTATTTTTTGCACACTAATATTTATATACATATGTTTGTAGGTATGGATTTGTTTTAACTTTTAGTGTTTATGGCCTTAAAATGTTTCTTTTATGCTTTATGTATTTATTTTATCTTGTTTTTGTTTATCATTTGTTATAACTACTGTACTATGCTAAAGGCTTTTTGTAATCTGTGGGATTGTCGTAGGATGAGTACTCCTTTTTTGTATTATTTATTCTTATTCTTTATAATATTTGTTTTTTCGGTTTCTATCATCTTTTTTTTTTAAACTTCTGTTGTATATTTGACTATTATTTTTGTTCAGTATTTACTGATGAAACTTATTCTCATTAATCTTATTGTTGTTTTAGTTTAGTTTATTTAATATATTATTTATAGTTTTTGCTTATGAAAACTTGATAATTTCTAATGGGGGTTTTTTTATTGTTTATCTTTCAGAGCTCTTTGGTTTTAGTTCTTTGTTTTACAAGTTCATATGTATTTTAAGTTATCACTACATAAAAGGTATGACTATTTACTTAAAAGTTCTAGGTAGTTGTTTAGTATATGTATAAGTTAATTATTTAGTATATATTTCGTAACAGAGCTTCAAAATTATGTACTTACTATTTTTTTTTTTACCTATGTATTTAATTTTTGAAATTTTTGTGTAAAATCTGTATTTTCACAGAATTTATACTTACTGACAGAGCTTTAAAATGTTTGTTATAAAATTAAAAAATTATTAGAATAAACAAACAAATAATCAAATTAGTTTTAATAGGTGAGATGCAGTTCGATTTAAAAAAATCTATTTTTTGAATTTTCTTGATATTTTGATAATATTCTCTGAAAATTTCAATTCAATCTAAAATATCTTACAATTACTGAGATGGTCTCCTCATGGCGGGTAAAGGACGGCAGCTGCAAGCAACAGGTTTCGACTCGCCTATTATATCCTATGAATAGTCTCAAAATATATATAAAAAGATTAACTTGATTTATCGAGCTCGAAATTTAACGAAAATATAATATCGATCTACATCGAAAAACTTTAAATGCGTTTTTCTTGAAACAATGATTTTTAAGTCGGTGACCATAATGATTCAAAAACCAGTGTATGGAATTTTATGAAATTTTTAAAGCTTATAAAAAATAATTATTAAAAACTAGTCTTTGATCGAAGGATTTCATTTCTGTAAATAATCTAACCCATGAAACATGCATATGAGTTTTGAATATATTCGTGACTGTGCGTAACTGTGTGTGCCTATCTTAAAATTATTCTTTGGCCACAACAAGTCTATGCACAATGTTTCAGATCGATCGGATGAGAGGAAGTGAGGTTTTAATCTCTCCGTGGCTGTGCGTGGCTACGTCAAAATTAATCTTTTTTCACAGCAAGTCTATCGAACAAGTTTCAGATCGATCGGATAAGGAGAAATGGGTTTTAAATCACTCCGTGACTGTGCGTGACTATGCGTGACTGTGCGTAACTATGCCGAAGTTAATCTTTCTTTACAGCAAGTATATCGACCAAGTTTCAGATTGACTGGATGAGGGGAAATCCGTTCTAAATCTCCGTGACTATGCATGACTGTGCGTGACTAAGTCAAAATTAATCTTATTTTCATTGTGTGGAATAAGTTTCAGATCGATCGGATGAGGGGAAATGACATTTAGATCACTCTGTGACTGTGCGTGACTACCCTAAAATTAATCTGTAGTCACAACAAGCCTATGGGCCAAGTTTCAGAGCAATTCGATAAGGGGGAATGGGGTTGACCCACAACAGACAGAGAGTATGAGCTAAAATAAAGGGTCTAAAAAGAGCGATGCTTTTTGTCCGTAAATCCGGGAGTAAACTGTCAAAAGCCGCCATTTGATTAATTTTCAAAAAAACTTCGATTTAAGACTTGATTTATTACTAAACTAATGATTTTTTTTGTTTTATTGTTTATTTCTTTTTAGCTGTTCACCAGATTTACAGATTTTTTAATTTTTCCATTATTTTGAATAAATTGCATTTAAAGTTGCTACTAACACATACATAAAATTATACGTATGCTATGTGTGTGTTTATTAAATTTGTTAATGTGTTTGTTAATGATATTGCTATCTTCATTCACAATAATGATAAACCAATAAAGTGTTGGTTTGTGAATTGGCTAAGTTGAGAAATAAAATTGCCTAGAAATTGCACTCGAATTTCGTGCGCTGGAATCTGCTAGTAATTAATTATTATGAAAAAAATTAATAAAAAATATTAATTTTTTCACGCATCTGACTGCATCTCATCCCATAAATGAATTTGATATTCTAATTCTGATAATAAATTGAATATTCTTCAGAAGTAAGTTAAAAAAAACATTTATAAGAACATAAATTTTCAAACATTTTTAAGGAATTCATTCTTCAAAACTCTGTTTCCGTAATAATACTTCTCATGAGAATTATGTTATTGTTATTGAGTTACTACAATCACACGAATATAACAAGATTTTTTATCAACTTACAAGTGACACGATTGTTTAGTTTATTTTCGTGTCATTTGTCATGAAGCTTAGTTTCTGTACAATGTTTGCAATCGATTTGATGATGTTGAGTTGGCATATTGGCGGGCACGTATAATTTTCATATGTATCTCTGAAGAAGCGGTGGAATTAACAAATGGTGGCATTTCGCCGCCAGCACTTACACGACAATTGATAAGTTTATAAGGACAGCAAGACTGTAAATGTAAGTAGAAAATAAATTTCACAATAAATCAGCAAATGCAATTTCTTGATATTACTCGAAATAATGGAAAATGAAATCAAATATTGATTGAAAAAAATTAAATGTTAAAAATAAATATATAGCTGATAGATGTTTTTTTTTAGTATTGATTTGTTTTCGTTATATAGCAACTACAATTAAAACTACTACAACATATAATTATTTGCTACAGCACAATTACAAAAAACAAATAAATAATAAAATATTATAAAAATTAATCCACTTTTACAATACATTATGCAACAAAATGAAAAATTTTTATGACAGCAGATAACCACTTAATTTTTTTGTTGGATTATGGTCCTCTAATAACAAAATTTAAATTTCTATAGATAAACTGTTGTTTAAAAAAATTTTTTTTTTCTAAAATTTGGGATTTTTTAAGAGGATGCTCCACCGATTTTATCATAACTTGAAAATCACTTCACCAATATTAATATCAAAAACATAAAAACAATTTAATTTAAATTTCCTCTAAGTTATGGTAATATATTTATTCATATACTCAAAAGGTCGGAGTTCTTCAAAATGAAATGAAAAAAAAATTTTTTTTAGGTAAATTTCAATATTTTTATTATTTTAAATCCATAAAAAAATCTAAAATGGCATAAGATGTAATTTTTTATTATTAAAATCTAAAGCTACATATGCTGCAAATAGTACGAGCCATACACCATGAAAATCTATTGGTAAATTTTGATTTTATTCATAATAAAGTGAAGGTTCCTGGTTTTGGCAAAAAATTGCGATTTTTATTTAGTTTAGTTGTTTTTGTTCACTTAGTTTTACGAAGATAACTAAATGTAACGATTTCAAATTTTTTGTCTACTATGAACTTCAAGAGACCAAATAAAATATCCGATCCTATTATCGTTCCATAATTCCTGATAACGTTGCTCCATGGGCTAAAGTTATTGCTGAAATCGTTTACCATGTTCGTCGCTGACTTCACCAAGGTTTGAAGGGAAAAAGTCCAAATGCGAATGTAAGAAATGTATTTTTAGAGACATATTTACGCCTGCAAATAGCTTGACTATACAAAAAAAAAACTATGCGAGTCCGATCACAGGGAAGATGTGTAAACATCTATTTACACATCAATGAAAATCAAACAGTAAGCGCCATCTATGCATAGCAAGCAACTGCTATGGTTGTTATACTTGATGGTTGCAGTTGTTTGCTATACATTCATGGCGCTTTATGTTGGTTGTTGAATCAGCTAAATAAATTTAAATATAATCTTTACATATACTTCGCACCAATTTTCGCTTACGCTGTATATACCCTATACCCTGGTTTGGGTATAATAACTTTGTGCTGCTGTTTGTAACTACCAAAAATATTTGACCTAGACCCCTCTTTTATTATACCGATCGAATCAGAATCACTATCTGAATCACTATCTGATTCGATTTAACGATGACCGTCCGTCCGTCCGTCCGTCTGTGTGTCCATGTTAAGCTTGTAATTAAACTGCAGGTCGCAAATATGAATATATTTTGATGGAATTCGGTACATAAGCTTCTACCGACCATAGGATGAACGCTGTTGAAATTGGTGAGAATCGGTCCATGTTCAGACCTAGCCCCCAAACAAATGACCCCTATGAAATCAACATAATTTGCCATAAGATCCAAATTATCATTTAAATCTTAGTCAAATTGGGTTTGTACGTGTTTATGTTATTACGTCCATTAATCAGTAGTCCAAAAATGATTCCTATGGTACAACTCTTAGTCATAAGCCCCATATAGAGCTGCTTCCCGATCTTCACCTAAATCTATCAAAAAACAAAAATATTGCACTGATTCTTCTCAAAATTTGTTTGTATATATTTTTGCAAAATACAAGAGACTTTACCAAGCATGGTCAGGATCGGTTCATTTTTGGGCCTAGCCCCCATATAGATATATCATCCGATATGAACTTTTTCATAACTGCAGCCAAAAAAAATTAATAAAAATCCCACTCAAATTTGATTTATGCCTATTTTCTATATCCAGTTAGTTGGGCCTGAGAGATAGCGTCTCTAAACGCATGGTATAGGGTATCGTATAGTCGGTCTAGATCGACTATAATTTTCTTACTTGTTTTATGATTGTATTGTGAAATAGATTTTTACCACCTTGAGCGAATAGATGTTTAGACATCAAAAATTACAATTATGTGTACTTACCAATTTCTAAATAGTTGGACTCCGCCTATTTCCTAAAAAGTTCGAAACTATGACAGCTCACTTGTCGGGTGATAATAATGTCTCAACTGCACGGTCTCGGAAAATTTTCCCATAAAAATATTTGTGAATATTCTTTTTGAATAATTACATTATCCTTTTCGATTAGAGCAGCATATTTTACATTGTGAACGCCTACTGTTGGTTCCTTTCGGCCAATCCTTCTGTGCAATATGAATGTTTCGAGCTTGGGCTTTCACAAAGACAGAGAAAACAGTAATTCTTTGTGGAACCACCTTGCAGCCCTGTCAATATAGCAACAATTTTCAAGTCACAACACACTTTGCAATCGTACTTTTTATAGTTTATATGTCTTCATATGCTACCTTGATATTTACGGCATGTGCGATGAGTATTGATGGCTTCTTATTGCCATTGTGTGGTAAAATTACTTCGACAAATAATCTCCATTCACTTGCATCATATAATTGACCAATCTTATTAAGAAGTCCACGATAGACCGTCATTTTGAAATTTTTTCTAACAAACTTATATCTCTTTAGCGAGATGCAAGGAGCTCCGATTTTTCTTTCGTAGGATTGAGGTCTCTCGTGAAATAATTTAATCTTTGCTACATCAAAATCTTCGGATTCAATGCTTCCGAAGTGCTACTCATGCCTGAAAACGAAGGAACAGGGAATGATAAAATAAATTTATTATTCAAAGTAGAACTGGAATTGTAAATCCATCACCTGAAATCGTGGGGTAAGACATTAATTACACATTACAACGTAACCTAAATATAAATTTGTCACAACCAGGTATGTTCACTTTATTAAGAATAAAATCACCATTTACGCATAGATTTTCATGGTATGTGACACGTTTTATGTACAGAGTATGTAGCTTTATAATTTAGCAAAAAAATTTCATATTTTGCTATTACAATTTTCTATGACATAAAAAAAAATATTTAAATCTTGCGCAAAATAATTATTTTCTTTACGTTATTTCATTCTGAATAACTCCGAAACTGTTGAGTATATAAAAAAAAGGAAAATAGCATAACTTAGAGGTAATTTAAATTAAAATTTGTTGTTTTTTTTTAATTGTTCAGGCTGTTCTCAAGTTATGATAAAATAGGTGGAGCACCCTCTTCAAAAATCCCAAATTTTAGAAATTATTTTTAAAGAGAAGTAGAATTTTAAATTTCGTCTGTTTTAGTCGTTAAAAGACCATAACATATCAAAAAATAAGTAAGAAAATTATAATCGGTCTAGACCGACTCTACGATACCCTATTCCATGTGTTTAGCGACCCTATCTCTAGGTCCAACTAATTAGATATAGAAGTTAAGCATAAACTTAATTTGAGTGTCATTGTTATAAATTTTTTATGGGGACAAAGGTTAAAAATAGACCGATCCTGACCATATACAAACGAAATTTGAGAAAAATTTGTGCAATATTTTTGTTTTTTGATAGATTTAAGTGAAGATCGCGAATCAGCCCCATATGACTAAGAATTATACTATAGGGTTTATTTTTGGACTACTGATCTGTAGATGTAATTAACAAACATACTCAACTTGATCGAGATCTATATGATAATTTAGATCTTATGGCAGTTTATGTCGACTTCATAGAGTTCATTTGTTTGGGGAATGGTCTGAACAAGACCCAATTTTCACCAATTTCAATAGCGTTCATCCTATGGCCGATAGAAGTTTGTATACATATATTCATAAAAATATATTCAATTTTGTGAGCTGTAGTTTGATTACGAGGATTAAATTTACACACGGAATAACGGATTGACGGACAGATGGACATCGCTAAATCGACTGAGAAAGGGATTCTAAGTCGATTGATACAAGTCCAAGTCAAGGTCAAAGTTAAGGTCAAAGTCATTATAGTGGTATAAGATAAAAGTATAGTGATTATTTTCGTTTTTTTGTTGCAAAGTGTTATTATTGCACTGTGGGATGCTTGTACGAGTATTGCTAATATTTAATGATTTTTTTCATATTTTAAAGGTCCAGCTTTGAACAAAATATAACGTATATAAAATATTATTAAAAATTTTTAATTTAAAAGTTGTATGTACTAAAAATGAATTAAAAACAAGTAACAAAACTATAATCGGTTTAGACCAACTAATTAGATATAGAAAATAAGCTTGAAAAAAATTTGAGTGAGATTTTTTTCCTTCGGATATGAAAAAGTTCATATCGGATGTTATATTTATATGGGGACTAGGTCGAAAAATGGACCGATCCTGACTATATTTTGTAAGTTCACTTATTTTTTGCAAAATAAAATAAAAAACAATATTTTTGTTTATTGATAGATTTAAGTGAAGATCGGGAATCAGCTTTATATTGCGGCTATGACTAAGAATTGTCCTATAGGGTTTGTTTTTGGACTACCGATAAATGAATGTAATAATCATATAAAAACCCAATTTGACCGAGATCTATATGATAATTTAAATCTTATGGAAATTTAAGTCGATCTCATATGGCTCATTTGTATGGGCACTAGGTCTGAACATGACCCGATTATCACCAATTTCAATAATGTTCATTCTATGGCCGATAGAAGCTTATATACATGTATTCATAAAAATATATTAATATTTGTGACCTGTACTTTGATAACAAGGTTCACGTGGACACACAGATGGACGGGCGGACGGACGGGTAGATGGACAACGCTAAATTGACTCAGAAAGTGATTCTAAGTCGATCGATAAAGTCAAAGTCAAGGTCATACTCATTATATTCTGACTACATAGTGGTGTAGGGTATAAATATACTGTTTTTTTTGTTGCACAGTGTTATTATTGCACTGTGGGATGTTTGTATTGTTAATATTTCAATGATTTTTGTCCTATGAAGGTCCAGCTTTGATCAAAATATAACGTATATAAAATAATATTTAAAATTTTTAATTTAAAAATTGTACCCGTATGTACTAAAAATGAGACAAAATAAATTTTGGATAAACAAACTTTTTAAAATTTAAAGCTAATTTCGAGGCCAAATTTAAAAGCAAATAAATGAATAAAAAAAAAATACGAGAAGATTATAATTGTAAATTAAGATTATTCGAAATGTTTTAAAGACAGTAGATTTTTAAAATAAATTTTTGAGTTTAATCAAATTTCACAGCATATTTAAATGATTTAAACAATTGTTTTGAATTTAAGAAAAAATTGTTTGTTACCTCTTTGGGTTCTGTTAAAAACCATGTGACTGACTTTCAGCAACAAAGAAAGCAATGAGTTTGAAAAATTTTCAATGCGATAACTTTTATATCAGCCATATGCCTGGTTTTCGTTATGTCATTTTCAATGGCAATTGTTGTCAATTGCATGAAAACAGGTTTTAACGTCTTGTCATTTACAACCTCTGGCACATTTGACATCTGAAATGAAATTGCCAGCATGTTGGCAATTTGTTTGTGTTTGACAGCTGGATTTTTTGTTCGAATATAAGATGTAATGAATACGTAATGAATAGAAAATTACGAGATGTCAGTTGAGGCAATTGGTTGTCGTCAGCTCCAATTATCATATAGATCTTGGTCAAATTTGGTTTGTGTGTGTTTATTACACCCATTAATCAATAATCCTGTAGGCCATTCCTTAGTCATAGTCCCCATATAAAGCTGCGTCCCAATCTTGACTTAAATCTATTTTTGCGAAAAGTAAAAGACTTTACCAAATATGGTCCATTTTGCGACCTAATGCCCATATAAATATAGCATCCGATATGAAATTTTTCATATCTACAGGTAAAAAATTAACAACAATGCAGTCATATTTGGTTGATGCTTATTTCCTATATCCAATTATATGGAGCTAAGACCCATTCACTAAACTCGTGGTATAGGCTATCGTATAGGGTCGGTACAGACCGACTATAATTTTTTTACTTGTTTTTTTTACCGTTTAAAAAGAAATAATGTTTTCCGAATATGTCTTTAGTTGTTCTACTGTGAAAAGCGTTCTAAACAAAGCCCTAAATTATTGCAGTGCATGAGAATAATGTGTTCAACAGACAGCAATAAAAGTTGGCAAAAACGAACTGCAGAACAAGACAAGCGAAACAGAGAAGCGTAAAATTTATCGTATTTGTTTGTTTACCTTCTAATATGAGTTACATGTTTTTTTTTTACTATTGAAAATTTAAAAGGAAAAACTCATTCAAAATCGATATTTTATATTATAATTTTTGAATTACGGAAATAAAAAAGTCATTGGATACCAAGTCAAAAAAGGTTGTGGATGACTTATCAACTCGAAGTTTGGACAGGTAAAATGGGCTGTAGTTTGTCGTCTTGACAGGGGATATATATTTGTCGGTTTCTTATCCTTATTTTTTAACTATTTAATAATTAGTGGATATAAAGACACACATACACCAAATTTGATCGACATATATATATGATAGGGGTTATTTGTATATGAGTTATGAATGAACATGCATCGATTTTCACCTATTTCAATACTGTTCGTCCTATGTGCTATGAAAGTTTATATAAAAAATCATGTGAGTCCGATCACAGAGGAGATATGTAAACATCCGGTAATTAAAGATTTTTTTAAAATCAAACAGAAAGCGGCATCTATGTATCACTTAGCCATCAACTGCAGGGGCTCTGCTAATATTAAAATATTTATTATTATTTATTATTTCAACCAGTTAATTTTTAATTTTTTTTTTCATTTCTCATTTTTTATTTTTAATTTTTAATTTTTCATTTTTCATTTTTCGCTTTTACTTTTTTGTTTTTTGTTTTTTATTTTTAATTTTTTATTTTTAGTTTTCTAATTTTCTTTAATTTTTATTTCATTTTTTATTCTTCATTTTTTATTTTTCATTCTTCATTTTTTATTTTATATTTTTCAGTTTTCATTTTTTATTTTTACTTTTTCATTTTTCATTTTTAATTTTTTAATTTTTTAATTTTCATTTTTTACTATTCATTTTTCATTTTTTATTTTTCATTTTTCATTTTTAATTTTTCGGTTTTCGTTTTTGATTTTTAATTTTTCATTTTTTATTCTTTATTTTTTATTTCTTATCTTTTCTTTTTATACCCTATACCACTATGTGGTTTGGGTATAATGACTTTGTGCTGCTGTTTGTAACAACCAAAAATATTTGACCTAGACCCATCTTTAATTATACCGATCGAATCAGAATCACTTTTTGAGTTGATTTAACAATGTCCGTCCGTCCGTCCGTCCGTCCGTCTGTGTGTCCATGAAAACCTTGTAATCAAACTGCAGGTCGCAAATCAGAATATATTTTGATGAAATTTGAAATTGGTGAGAATCGGTCCATGTTCAGACCTAGCCCCCATACAAATTACCCCTATGAAATCGACATAAATTGCAATAAGATCCAAATTGTCATATAGATATTACTCAAATTGGGTTTGTATGTGTTCATTACATCCATTAATGAGTAGTCCAAAAATGATACCTTCGGCCCCATATAGAGCTGCTTACCGATCTTCACTTAAATCTATTAAAAAACAAAAATATTGCACTGATTCTTCTCAAATTTTGTTTGTATATATTTTTGGAAAATACAAGAGACTTTAGCAAACATGATCAGGATCGGTCCATTTTTGGACCTAGTCTCCATATAGATATAGCATCCGATATGAACTTTTTCATATCTGCAGCCAAAAAAATTAATAAAAATCCCACTCAAATTTGGTTTTTGCTTATTTTCTATGTCCAGTTAGTTGGGCCTAAGAGATAGGGTTTCTAAACGCATGGTATAGGGTATCGTATAGTCGGTCTAGACCGACTATAATTTTCTTACTTGTTTATTTTTTATTTTCTATTTTTCATTTTACATTTTTTATTCTTTATTTTTTATTTTTTATTTCTAATTTTTCGGTTTTCGTTTTTGATTTTTAATTTTTCATTTTTTATTCTTTATTTTTTATTTTTCATTTTTCATTTTTCATTTGTCATTTTTCATTTTTTATTTTTCATTTTTTTTTTTTTTTTTATTTTTTATTTTTCGTTTTTCTTTTTGCATTTTTAATTTTTTATTTTTCATTTTATATTTTTCATTTTTCATTTTTTATTTTTTATTTAAATTTTTCATTTTTGTTTTTTATTTTTCATTTCTTGTTTTTCATTTTTCAGTTTTTATTTTTAAACAGGATATTACTATCATACTTTTTTCACCAATACAATCATAAGTCACACAGATTTTGTCTTACTCTTACATGTTACGCTGTTTTTGTGATTGTATAGTGAAATAGAAATTTACCCCCCGCGCGTATGAATGTTTTGAGCTATTGGAAAAAATGCTGTTAATACTATCGGCAATTTATGTCTAGGAAATGATAATTGCTGTTGATGCAAAGCTTATCAAACGTAAAGAAAGTTAAAATATTTAATTTATACAAAAAATATTAGTGATAAGACTTGCACCTTCAAATACATGTACTTAAAATTACTGAACGTTTTTCATAAATATATACAACCTTAAATATCCCATAGTGCAACAATTTTATTTTCTTTGATGTTTGTGTAATGAAATCATTTTTAAAATAATATAATAAATTTTCTTTTCGAGTTTTGTAAGACATTCAATAGATATTTACATATACTACTACTACTACTTTTATACTAACACCACTGACATTGCTGTACACATACATATAAATATTGTTTCTTTTTTTGTGAAAAATTTAAAGGTGTATATCATGATCATGAAATGTGATTCTTGAATAAATGAGTGAATAAATGAATGTTTTAGCAAATAATGCAATAGTGATTGTGTACGATTACAAAAGACTAAAATGAAATTCGGGGAGTGTTTATTTTAAAGCGAACATGAAAATATAATTTATATGAACGTCTGTAAGGGTGGGTGGTTGAGTGGGTTTGGGAATTTAACACACATCACAATACATTCTCTTTATCTGGGTACATTCAATTTTGAAGACAACAAAATTTTCAATTTGCATACCAATAGTATTGCTTTTGTGTATTTGGCTTATAACATTATTTTTTTTTTTATATTATTTTATTTATCTATTAAATAGCATTGTTTTTCGTTTCTATTTAGGTTATTTTTCTTATATATTTTTTTTAACAAGTGGTTGGTGTTAGACACCTTATCAGATATGAAAACGCCATCTACGTAAATGATATGAAAAGATTTGGAAAGTAATTTGTTTTATTTAATCAATCAAGTTATAGTGAAAATTTATGTTAAGGATTAGTTTAGAAGTGAAAATGAATGAATTTATATGCATAAAAAATTGTTTTGAAAGAGAGATAAATTGTTATTTAAATTAAAATGATTTCGGTTTTATAAATCTTCAATCGTTTTTATACTTGAATTTAATGTTGCTATAGATTTCTAGATAAACTGACTTTAAAAAATATATGCTGAAACCAATGCAAAATTATTGTCCGGAACACAAAACATTTTAAATCACATGTTTTAAAATAAAAAATTTCTAAAATTATGCAAATACGAGGGCGGGTCAAAAAGTCCGTGACTTTTAGATTGAAACACAGTGTTTTTTGCAAATAAAAAAAGAAAATTATTTTTCAACATAATCTCCTTTTAGCTCAATACACTAGCCCAACCAATTTTTTACCATTGAAATCGATTGTGCAGAGTCCCCGTAGTATTTATCAAGTTTTTCCTTGGTTTGATTGACGGTTCTTTTTCGCAAAAAATAATGTTTAATAAGCACTCGACATTCATTTTTTTTTCGTTAAAAAAACCCACGAGGTTCTATATTTTGAACAGCTGTTAAACCTAACGCAACGGAACTTGCTCAAAATTTTAAAGTAGTATTTTAACAGGTGGTACTTGATGGTAGCAGTGTTGCATTGTTATCTATTCATGGAGAATAATATATACGAAAATTTTATATTTATCGACAACATGCACGTCATTTGGAATCGCTGACCCAAATGTTTCCATTGTAACCTATGGGCTTTTGGAACTTTATTGCAAAACTTTCACTGCTGAAGTCCTAGGTAATAAAATAAGCAGTTTAACATGCATCAAAACATATAGGCCGCCCTATGTACCGATAGTAAATTTACACTCGCAGCAGTTTTAAATCCAAATAATATGGATCAAATAGTCGTAAATATCTGTAATACTTTAATAAAATTTGTTTAATATGGATTCCAAGCCATATGGGCATTGTTGGAAACGTAGCAGCGGATAAAGTCGCAAATATCGCCCATTCTGCATCACTTAAAATGTAATAATAAGGAAAGAATTGAATCTAGAGTTTTTATTTTTTTCTATTCAACAAAAAACAAGTAATTTTTTTTTAGTTCTAATCACAACTTATGAAGTTATGAATCCTTTCCAGAAACCCTTTCATTAGGGATTTTATAGTGTTTCTGTTTTTTTTCTGGAACAGGTAGTCCATCTCCGCTTAAAATCTCTTTAACTCCTTTCGCATACGAGCCTAATACTTAACACAAAAGCAACGTTATGGTTCTTGCAACAATCAAAAGCTTTCTTTCTGTAGAGACGGGATACCAAATCGGGCCAAAAATATTTGGAAACATTGTGTTGGCTTATGAAAGCAAGGAATCTTTTTTAATATAAATTTCGTTATTTATAGATCCCTTTGGTAACAAATGATCTGCTTCTGCTGCCATAACTACATATTATGTGCCATGCCACGAAATTTTTTTTGGTAATTTTTTAAACTTATCTTCGAAATAACCTTAAGCACTAGTGAAATTTTGATCCAGAAACTGCGGAAAATCTGCAAGTACATACCTTTTGTCGTCCGTTATGCAGCTGGATTATTTTTTTATAAAATGTGGCTACAATTTCTATGCTCCATCTTTGGCCGCTAAAATTTTTGCATCGTTCCTGTCTGGAACATTTTGGACCTTATATGTTCTAATCTATATTGACTTTAACTCTTCGCACCAAATTATCCGACCACTGAAGTAACCGGACTGCCTTATAACTGGATGTGTTGGGAGCAGTTTTCAATATATTTCCAAGTTTCCTATAAATTGTCATTCTCTTCATATTTTCAAATAACAGAAGGACCAAGTTGGATTTTATTGAAAATATTTAATAATTTTAGAACGCACTTTTATTTCGTCACTCATCTATAATATTAATAGGCTAGGCGATTTCTTGTTACCGATGTTTTGTTCTACCGTTTTATCCCGATTTTGACCAAGCGTATATTATTTGAAAGGTATTTCTTTTTAGCTGTTCACCAGATTTAGAGATTTTTAACATTTTTCCTTTATTTTGAGTAAATTTCATTTAAAGTTGCTACTAATACATACATAAAATTATATATATGCTACGTGTGTGTTTATTAAATTTGTTGATGTGTTTGTTAATGAGTTTGTTATCTTCATTCACAATAATAATAAACTAAAAAAAAAATGTTGGTTTCTGAGTTGGCTAAGTTGAGAAATAAAGTTGCCTAGAAATTGCACTCGAATTTCGAGCGCTGGAATCTGCTCAAATGAACAGAGTTCTCATTCACATAGTAACTGATACATTTTTCATAGATAACTTGATCGAAAGAAAACAAGTAAGAACATTATAGTCAGTTTAGACTATACCCTATACCATGCTTTTAGAGACCCTATTCTCTTAGGTCCAACTAATTGGATGTAGAAAATAAGGATAAACCAAATTTGAGTGGCATTTTGATTAATTTGTTTTTTACCTGCGGATGTGAAAAAGTTCATATCGGACGCTACGAGGGCTGATCAATAAGTCTGTGACTTTTAGCATGAAACATAGTTTAAAAAAAAAAAAAAAAAAAATTATTTTTCAACATAATCTCCTTTTAGCTCAATACACTTAGTTCAACGTTTGTGCAATTTTTGTATCCCTTCCAAAAAATAGGATTTTTCAAGGTCCATATATTAGGCATTTTTGATCCATAATCTCATCGTTGGAGCTAAATCTCCACCGTTTAGGTGGAAATAGGAAATAGTCACTGGGGGCTAAATCCAGAGCACATGGCGGATGAGGTACCAATTCGTAGCCCAATTTATGGAATTTTGCCATTGAGACACGATTACGTTTATGGTCAGTTGAGAGCAAACGTGACACCCATCTTGCAGACAGCTTACTTAAACCCAACTGATCATTTAAAATCGAAACCACACTGCCATATGAAATGCCTATCGAATCAACAATCTCACGCACTTTTACTCTTCGATCGGCCAACACTATATTGTGTGTTTCGACTTTAATTGGCCGTCCAGAACGTGCAGCGTCATTTGTATTTGTCCGACCACAACGAAAGTCAGTAAAGCACTTTTTTACCATTGAAATCGATGGTGCAGAGTCCCCATAGTATTTATCAAGATTTTCCTTGGTTTGATTGTCGGTTTTTTTTTCGCAAAAAAAAAAAATGTTTAATGAGCGCTCGAAATTCATTTTTTTCCATTTAAAAAAAATCCACGAGGTTGTATGTTTTAAACAGCTGTTAAACGCAAAGTAAATGATGGAACTTGCTCAAAATTTTAAGGTAGTCTATTAAAAGGTGGTACTTGATGGGATCAGTGTTGCACTTCATATAACTATGAGGGAAGCTCAAAAAGTTACGGACTTATTGGTCCGCCCTCGTGTATTTGTATGGGGACACTGTCGAAACAATATTGCAATATTTTATTTTTTGATAGATTTAAGTGAAGATCGAGAGTCAGCATCATATGGGGGCTATAACTGTGAATTGTCCTTAGGGTTTATTTTTGGACTACTGTAAATGGATGCAATAAACATACACAAACCCTATTTGACCGAGATCTATACGTTAATTTGGATATTATGGCAATTTAAGTCGATCTCATAGGGGTCAATTGTAAGGGCAGTAGGTCCACACATGAACCGATTTTCACCAATTTCAGTAGCGTTCATCCTATGGCTGATAGAAGCTCATATACCAAATTTGATCAAAATATATTCATATTTGCGACCTGCATTTTCATTACAAAGTTAACATGGACACACAGACGGACGGACGGCTGGGCGGACAGGCGCACATCGCTAAAACGACTCAGAAAGTGATTCTGAGTGATTCTGAGTCGATCGGTATAATAATAAAGGTAAGATATTTTTTGTTGTTACAAACATCAGCACAAACTCATTATAACCTGACCACATAGTGGCATATGGTATACAACGAATTCAAATAACTGGCAGATTCCAGCCCTCGAAATTCGAGCGCAAATTCTAGGAAATTTTATTTTTTCATTAAATAAAGACCCTAAAAGGATGCTAATCAATTATAGCCAATTCACAAATCAACACAAAAAGCAAACTCATTTTTATTACAAACACATTAGCAAATTTAATAAAAACACACATAGTATTGTATAATTTTATGTATGTGTTAGTAGCAACTTTAAATGCAATTTACTCAAAATAAAGGAAAAAAATTAAAAATCTATTAGTCTGCAAATCGGCTAAAAAGAAACACCTTTCAAATAATATACGTTTGGTCAAAATCGGGATAAAACGGTAGAACAAAACATCAGTCACAAGTAATCGCCTAGCGTATTAATATTATAGATGCTTGCGAAAAAAGTTTAGAGGAAACACGTGTGCTAAGATGTTTACGATCGCACTACTTGAGTCTCGTCTATTATCTTAATAATGTCATTAAGATGTGATAAAATATGTAATCGGATACAGCCTGTTAACAAAAAGTAAATTTATAACCGTTTTCAATTAACTGATAGTTATTTCTATCATGTTTAAAAAATTATACAAAATTTAAAAATTTTTAATGGCCAAATAACAGATTAAAATTTATTACCAGAAATATTTAAAGTTTAAAAATTAATGTTAAACAATTCCCTATAAATATCCAAGTATTGCAATTTTATATATTTTTTTTTATTTCTATGGCATCATTAAACTCAACATTCGTATAAAAAGTTTATTTTTATGTATTTACATTTGCTTTTAATGAAAAGAAAATTATATAGGAGAAACTTAAAATGTACCAACAATGTGATAATAGTAAATAAAAATGTTTCCTTGAACTTACCTTTAAAGTCTTTTTAAATGCTCCACGAAAATCTCTATTGAAATATGCATAAATGATGGGATTCAAGGCTGAATTAAAATAACCAATCCAAAATAATATGCCAACTACGATGCGTGGTGTAGTACAACTGTCGCATAAAGACGATGTAATGTACCTGGAAACGGATGTAAATATATATAAATTGAAGGAAGAACCCACGCATAATAGCATACATACGGCAAGGAAAGGAATGTAAAAAACGTTAAATTATAATCATATAAAATACAAATGAATGGTAAAATACGACTTAAAGAATGGAGTGTGAAAAAACATGAAAATAAATTAATATTTGCATGAATATGGAGGAAAGTAAAAGCTCTAAAACGGGAGGAGCTTCTCGACTGAAAGAAAATTCAAATTGATTTAATTTTCTATAAACCCATGATTTAAATAAAATGTATTACATTTTTCGGAATCCATTTATCAGAGATTTAGGAAAGAAATGATAGGTTGGATATTATAATCAGAGTGCACACCTGGGCGGAATTGACGAACTGCTGAAAAAAAAAAAATAAAAAAAACCTAAGGGAATTTTCGAGATATGGTGATTTGAGCAATTTTTCGAGAAAATTTAATAGAATTTTTGGCGATTTTTTTTTTGTGATATTATTTTTTTTACCTTTTGATATATATATTTTATCAACAACAAAAAAAAGTTGGCCTTGAAAGTGCTCAATAAACCCTACGAACAGAAAAAATAAAAAATAGAGCGGTTTTCGAGTAATGGCCATTTTATTTTTATTTTTGCCCGAAATCGCTGTAGAGTGGGCCAAGTCGCGCAACGTTCAAAACGAAATAATGCACGAAAGTACTTTTTATTGATATTCTTCTCAAAAAATATAAAAAATTTCTGGTTTTCATGAGAAAATTATTGCTCTGAAGTTTTCAAAAACTTCAACCTTGTTGTAAGTTCTTGTTTTGGAGAAAAGTTGGATATGAATGCAGCGATTTATATTAAACTCTTTAAAAAAACAATAACCATAATTTTTGTACATTAACAAATAATAAATTTACACCAAAGGTACATGCGAATTTTGACTAAAACCAATATCAGTTTGGGACCGTCAAGCGAACAGGCATCTGAATTTGTGCTCTCGGATTTCAAGACAACATTGGTCAGATATTAAATAACATCTGGTGATTCTCGAAAAGAGCTATTTGTGGATATAATTTGCTACATATTTAATGTATGGAAACTTGTAATTTATTTATTATTTTTATTTGTTATTATTTAAAGTTTAAACGAATTAGGAAAAAAACAAAAAAATCATACCTATACTAAAATCATGCCTATTGTTTGTAGGAGGTAATCTCCACCACTACTCATCTGATTTCAAAAATGTTGGTTCCAATATTTAGAATGGACATAGGCTATATTTTTTGATATTTTTAGTGGGCGTGGCACCTCCCATATAAAGTGAACTTTTAATATCATATATATTGAGTATTATGACAGAGAAGAGAGCTTTACAAATTTGTGTGATGTCACCTATTATTTATGTTAGTAGCCATGGCGAAAATGGCCGGGATCGGATAAGTGGGTGTGGCACCTCCGATAAAAAGTCATAACTCAATATTATATATCTCGAGTACTATGACAGAGATAGGTTTGCAAATTTGTCTCTGAAGTCATCTATTATTAATGTGAGTAGTGGGACCACGGGCGTGGTACTTCCCATACAAATAAATATAAAATACCATATGTCTATTGTACTATAAAAGGGAAAGCCTTGGTACTTTGCACCAGTCCATAGTCTTCAAAAGCGCTCAAAATTAATTTTTTTTTAAAATAATTCTTATAATTTTTTTGTAGTTATCGACAGATAATACATTAGATAAGACGTTTTGAGCATTTTCTGGGTTGTAGAATATCTATTTTTTATGCTATAATGGACCAAAGTTGAAGTTTTTTTTAAAAAAATTTCAAACTAAAAAATCTGAATTTTTTATACTCGGAAACTAAGTAGGCAAACCCTACTTTTTTCGATGATTTTGTTTTATAACTTTACAGTTATAAAAAATATATTTTGTTTTTAATCACATCATGTAATTTCTTGGGCATTTGAGTGACTATTTCATATAATTTTTAAGTGGCAAAAAAAATAGGTTTAAAAAAAAAAAATTAAATTGACCTATTTGCATAAGCTGCCAAAACAAATAGCGGCTCTCAAAAATAGCGGCTATAAACGGTATTTAATACACCTAAGGGTTCTAAACAAAATATGTTTTTACCTAAGTGCATTTTTAAGGAACCCTATTTATAAGTGTATTTGAAAAAAATTCATACGATCTCAATAGGGAAGTTTTTTAAACGGTTTAAAAAGTTCTTCATGCACTTCACAATTGTGATAGAGCATGAAAAAAACGGACCAGTATTTTGGTTCTTTGGGCGGAACCCCCAATTTTTAGGAGATATAAGCTATACGAAAATGGATGTTTTTCGTTTTTTAACTCTTTGTACATAACTTTTTAATGAATATGTGCATCCTGTATATCAAATGAAAGATATTTGAAAGGGCTATCGATCCGTTTTAGTGCCTGCACGTACATAACAAATTTTACATTTTGGTGAAAAAATTAGGTTAATTTTAAGTGCATTTGTATAATATTAATGCTTAAACTAGGCCCTATATATTTGAAATTAACTAAATTATTTTTACAAAATTTAAAATGTGCCATGTACGTGCATACAATTTTTTGTATACAAATTTTTAAGATAATTATTTAGCTATTATCATACAAATATAATGATATGATAAATGGTTATCTTATCCTTCGAGCAGATATTATTAACCATTTGGAGTCGTAATTGGTTCATTATCTGAAGAAGCTCAAAAGGCATCCAACAAAATTTTTAGATCTGCAAGGCTAAATAATAGCAGAAATGTATCAAGAAAATTAAATAACGAAGACGTATTTCACTACCTTTTAATATCTTCAGATCCGTTAATAAGTAGTATTAGAATCAATAAAGAGAAAAATAACACCGAGTTTCTTCCAGAGGCCTTAGAATTAGTTGTTTAGTTTATATTAGTTTAGTTTGGTTTAGTTAAAAAAAAAGCTGTTATCTATATAAATATGAAATAAATTTAGTTTAAATATGTTGTTTAATGTGCGTTATTTTTAAAAAAATCTCATAAGTGTTTTAGGATTCACCCATTTTTAATTTTTAAAATCTGATATCAGGTTCGTGTTCAGCGGCCCCAAAAACCCCCGAGTACCAAGTTTCAAGCCAATCCTAGCATAAAGAAAAAATTTTTCCGCCATATTGGATCTGATATAAGATTCGTGTTCAGCGGCCCTAAAAACCTCCGAGTACCCTTTTTCAAAATTTTCGGTGAAGAAATAAAAAAGTTATAGATTTTTAATCGCTTTTGACCACTGTGCAGTCCATCAGATATTAATGTGAGTAGTCCAATAAAAATTGGACGGGATGGGATTAGTGGGCGTGGCATATCCTATACAAAAAATATTAAATACTACAAAAGCGTCAGTCTTGAAACTTTTCAACAGTTCGTTAATTATTAGCGTGAGTAGTCGTGGAAAATATGGGCGGAATCGTCAAATTCAAAAATCGACAAAATTAAACATCGACAAAACCAAAAATCGCGAAAAATAAAAATCGACAGAAACAAATATATTCAAAATCAAAAATTGCTTAAATTAAAAATCGCTTAAATTAAAAATCGCTAAGAATCGAAAATCGTTAAAATGAAAAATTGATATTCTAAATTCAAGGCCAATAGTTAAGTGTTGCCAGATTTAATTTCGAAAATCCATGTCCTTCTCATGGTCAGCTATATGTACCTTGCTGCAGTGCAGTGCAGTATTGCACCGAATGAAAAAAAATTGTATATCAGCAAGCATTGAAAAATTATGAAATAAAACATGTCAATAATTCTCTGTAAGTCGTAGCGAAGCGCGACAGGGCATACTAGTTACATATAAAAAACAAAAATCATGTCAGTCCGATCACAGGAGAGATGTGTAAGCATCTAGTAGTTAAAGATTTTTTTATGTCACTTCTTGAAAATCAAACAGAAAGCGTCGTCTTTGTATCACTTATAGCAAATTTGTGGGGTTGTTGAATTATGTATGTGTTATACGTTTATATTGTGAAATTTTTAACATTTTACAGTAAAGGGTTGTTGAATTAGCTGAAACAATTTTATATCATAATTTTTTCACCAATACAATCATAGTTACACCGATTTGTCTTACGGCTCACAGCGTAACATGTAAACTCACATGTTACGCTGTTTTTGTGATTGTATTGTGAAATAGAAATTTACCCCCCGGCGCGTATAGATGTTTTCACATCAATAAAAAAGAATATTATATAACACAGTGCAACAATTTTGAAATTATCGATTGCAGATTCGTTCTCGTGCAAACTACATTTATCTCGGTAACCAATTGGAGTTTTGTTTGTCTGTCTTCGCTAAAATTGTAGCATAGACCAGGAAAAAAAAGTGCAAAAGAAAGTAGCCTGAAAAAACTTCACCTAGTGTCTCAAAATAGCTAAAATGTCGAAAAATTTTTATTCACAAAGATCTCTTTTTTAAACCTTTTTCCATTAAAATAAAAAAACCTTATTAATTTACCAGCTGTATTTTGTATCGAAAATTCGAAAAATGTATGAAAAATATAGCATAAGGCAAGAAAAAAACATCATCTAATCAATACCCATTGATGTTGATCCTCTCGTTGATGCTCTTGGTTTTATCGTTGGTGATTCAGGTCCATGATCTGAATCATCATCATCATCTGAGCTGGATGGCACATTCCATGGTAATCTCTTTCTCTTTGGTGTCTTCATCTTCTTATTGGGATACCTTATGACTTCACCATCAAACTTCTGTAAGCTATATATCCAGATTTTTTTCATTATATGGTTTTTCATCGGCATGGTGACCTAATGGAATCGCTCGCCTTGTTTGTCCGATACGGTGGGCAATTGGTGTAAGAACTCATCAAAGTGGTGATGCAGAAAATGTAATTCCAATGTCATAGATGCCTTGATTTTATGATAGTAATTGAGGATTGTTTTCACCAATTTCTTTGATTTGACTGGCTGTACACGATTGTTTCTTAAAATGCCCAGATTAGCAGACTACCCAGATTACAGGCTTAGCAAAATGCAAGTGTCCCCTTCGGCGATGAAACCAATTAAAAATAGTGGTATAGATTCGAAGCAGTTAACGACACGTTTTTGTATTTGTTTATATTTATTGTACTTTTTTTATATACATTTTCTTATTTTTGTTTACCCTATATTGCACACTTTTATACTCATTTTATGTTCGTTTATATTAATTGTTACCAAATATTTATTGTGTTTTACTTCCTCATATTTATTATTACCAAACATAATAATGCTTAATCAGACTAAAAATATAGGCCAACCAATAAACACAATTGACTGACTGTTTATAACTAAAAACACTATTAAGCATTATTATGCTTACTAAGCATTTTTTGATTATTGTTTTGGGTACAAAAGACCCTAGTAAAATAAAGAATCATTCTAGTAATACAGCATATCTATTGTGTTCAATTACTTGCCATCAACTTTCAAGTCAAAAGTGATTGAAGGGAAACTAGAGGGAAATGAAGCTTAATGTCAACACTGATTTATATGTCGGGGCTGATCAACATTAACTTTATCCTCAACATTCAATAATTTTTTGTACACTGTATTTGGCGATAAATCTTCATCATTTGTATCCACTTCATCGAAATATTGCGTATATGCAAAGTTAAATTCCGGAGTTACAAAATTTTTGTCGCTCCTTCCTTCCAACTTTGGGCACTATATGACACGTGACACAATTAAATTATTTTTGGGCACTTGAACGTGCATGTTGAAGCACTAACGTTTTTGATATTCAATTGTTATTCACTATTGTTTTAAGTGTTATTGTCTAGTCACATTAATGACAGTATGCCGTTACATGACATTTGTAGTCACTGGTAGGGCTAGTTCTTGCTTAATATGCAATTGCTACAACGCCATCTATTGCAAAAATTGGACGTAGTTGATAAACTAAAATCTCGAATTTTCCATATAAAATACAGTTGGATAATGTAAAAAAACATTTTCTGGTATTAAAAAGTTCTGAAGAATTATTAATTATATTATAAAAAATGGTGCAAAAAAGATTGAAGAAATGAAATTTTTTAGACATTTAGCAATTTAGAGGAACTAGATGTAGTTTTTTCGGGTTAGTTTGTTATACTCTTTTTTTCCTAGCCTTTAGCTACAATTGTGCTGAAGACAGGAAAACAAAATTTCAATTGGTTTCCGAGATATAGCCGTGAGAAAAATTTTATGTTCTTCAGAAAAATCAAGTTTAAACAACAATACTCATATACGTGAGGCCACAAAATCATACCAGCAGCTAAACTAGCAAAACCCAAATGGTGTTTTGGTAATAGAGAAAGCATTGAAACTTTTTGCGAACTCATGTGAGTAGTCGGACCAAAAATGAGCAGGACCAGTTCAGTGGGCGTGGCACCCTATCCTATAACTAGAGTAGTACAATAGAAAAACCCTTGGGACTTTCTCTGAATTCATAAGTTACTAATGTGTGTAGTTGCGTAACAAATGGGCGGGATCGGACCAATGGGCGTGGCACATCCTATACAATAGAATATTAAGTACTATGAAAATGACAGTCTTGAAAGTTTTGACAAATACATTAATTACCAATGTGAGTAGTAGTGGCAAATATGGGCGGAATCGCCAAATTAAAAAAGAAACGCCAAAAACCAAATATCGCGGATAACAAAAATCGTCAAAGTCAAAAATCGCCTGAACCGAAAATCACGAAAGAGAAAAATGAAACAAAAAATATAAAAACCTAAAATCGCGAATAACAAAAATTGCAAACGACAAAACACACCAAAATAAAAAAATCGCCAAAACCCAAAATCGTAAATAAAAAACGTCTTAATAAAAAAACGACAATATCAAAAAACGCCAAAAATCGTCAAGTCAAAAATCGGCAGAACCGAAAATGACGAAAAAGAAAAATTGTAAAAATCAAAAATCGCCAAAACCGAAAATCGCGAATAACAAAAATCGCCAAAATCAATAATTGCTAAAGTTAAAAATCGCCAAAATCAAAAATCGTAAAAACAAAATCCGCAAAATCAAAAATATAAAAACAGAAATCGCCAAAAGAAACGCCAAAAACCAAATATCGCGGATAACAAAAATCACCAAAACCGAAAATCGCGAACAAAAATCGCTAAATCAATAATTGCCAAAGTTAAAAATCGCTAAAATCAAACATCGTCTAAATCAAAAAATGTTAAAACCGAAAATGGCGAATAATAAAAATTGCCAAAAAAAAAAAAATACACACCAAAATAAAAAATAGCCAAAACCGAAAATCGCGAATAAAAAAACCGCCAAAAGCAGAAAACGCCAAAATCAAAAAACTGCAAAGTCAAAAATCGCAAAAAAAAACAAAAATCGCCAAAATCAAAATCGCAAAAAACAATAATCGCCAAAGTGAAAAATCACCAAAATTAAAAATTACCAAATCTAAAATGGCAGAAAAAAATCGACAAAATCAAAAATCGCTCAAATAAACAAAATAGTTTTCAACAAAATCTATTCCCAGTTTTACTTTTCGTTATGATGGGTGTAGCGAAGCCATCGGGTTACAGCTGGTAAATAAAGAAAAATAAATTAAATGACCGTCTCGAAAACCACTCCATTGATTTTTTTCTTTTCCCCCTTTCAACAGTGTATATTACATTTTATTTGTCATAAAAACAAATAATAATAGCACAAAAAATAATTAATCGCCTATACTTGCTTCCTGTGGAGTATTTTTTTCAGCAGTTCGTCAAATCCGCCCAGGTGTGGGTGGCTCATTTTCGATGAATTGTATAGTCATATCTATTGATACTAACAGTAATCTGTGAAACTAGCGTCTCATATATTTTATTAGAAATTCTATGACTCTAAGGTTTTGGTAATTTTTAAATACACTATTTAAATCCATGACATCAATATTTTATTCTATTAAGATAACTCTTCAAATAGCTAGATAACTCTTCAAAATCATTTAGGAATTTACAATTGTACAAGTAATTTTGAGATTATAGGACATCAAGATGGGGTAACACATAATATTCGCTACCACTTCTTTTAGCTTGTCTTTTATTAATTACTTAAAATTCGTGGATAACATTATTTCAAATATATTAAATATCTGCGTCTGAGTTCAGTCTTTAAAGCTTTTACTTTATTTGCACAAAAATATTTTACTCTGTTCGTACACATACCAAAGAAAAAATGGAAGCCAACACAGCAGAAAAGCGCTCATTATAATGCCCAATGTGCGTGCTGCTTTACGTTCTCGTCGCATTGTCGTAATAGTCGACTGTTCCACTTGTATGCTGGGACGAGGTTTGGGTATTTGACTTATCTGCAGATGTTTCTCCAATAGCAAGGCAGCGACTTTCGACCTTTTTTGCCATGTTGTTAGATGTATGTATTGTCGCCGTCATCGTCGTTGTTATTATTGTTTATTTGTGCGTGCACAACACAATAGATGTTACACATGGATGATGAAAAAGTGTGAAAATTTATTAGCTCCGCAAGAAAGTGGACCTTGTGTTCTTTTTTATAGCTCATTTTACTTTTATTTTTTAAATTAACTATCAAGTTTAGTGGCATATTTTTTGTTATAGTCATGATATTTTGTATCATGACTTAAACTTACCTGTAAACAAGACGTTCTTGCCTGTCGGCTTCTTGATAAATGCGATAATACATTGAGAGCATGACGATACCAGGTATCCAGAAACTTACAGATGAACTGACAATGGCATATGCTTTATTGACTTTAAATTCACAGATCTGGAAATGAATTTGAGAAGCACAAAAAAAGAAAAGATTAAACAAATGTTTATTAAAAAAAATAACAAGAAAACTTAGGATTTTTTTTAGCAGAAATTAAATCAGTTAAACATTTGTTATCCGTTTTTGTTTCTTTCATTACTCTTGACGTTGTCCTTTGGAATGTAATGTTTTTACATTATTTTAATTTTTTCTTTTTTTTTTTGTATATTCCTTCAATATTTTTTTTTCATTTTTTTCTAAAATGATAACAGCACCTGGCGTATGAGTGTTTTTAAATAACCAATTAAAAGTTCATCATGCGTAATGTGGGTTTAAATGATTTTCAAGTCTTTAACTAATGATTGTTTAATTATTCCTTATAGAAATCACAATTAGTAAAAGCATTACCCAAATGTTTGTTAATTTTATTTCAAAACCAATATATCAATTAATTAAAATTTTCAACAAATTCCTTTGACAACATTAAGTTTATAAGATAGCTTATTGATTGAGTGTTTAGGAATGATTCAGCTAAAAATAATAAGGACTGTTGGAAAATTGAATGTCATTGTGATATTATAAAATCATATTAACTATAGGCATAGTTTATGGCTTTATTTCTCAAAAAAAAAATTTAAGAGTCGTTAAAATATTTCATATTAAATTAAAATTAGGGCATATTAGGGAATTTTAAGTTAAACATAAACTTATGAATATGAACGAAAATCGAAAAAGAGTTTCATATGAAAACAAAGATTTATGGTAGTTCTATTCGGTTCATATTTATACAATTCTGAGTTAATCAGTGTAATAAAATTTAGTTCGAGTAAGTGGTTTATATGGAAATTAATTAAATTACAGAATTTTTATTAAAAAAAAAAAATATTTATTTATTTTTTCTTCCACTAAAATCAAACACTTTAAATGTTCATATTTTTTAAAATCCAAACTTGAACTAACTGTTCTTTATTTAATGTTCTAACTTTTACTATATATATTTTACAAAAGTGTTAACTTAAAATAATTTGTGAGAGTACTAAAAATAAAGAGTAAAGTAAGCTTAAAATATTAACGGGCTTAAAGTATTTCGTGAGAATAATTAAAGCTAGAACAGATTTGAAAATAAAGAGTAAGCTTCAATATTAAGAGAAATAATTGTTTAAAAATAAAGAGTAATAATTATTGTGAGAATCAATTTTATTGAGAATTTTATTTACTTTAGTAAAAGTGTTGATGTCAGCATTGACATTTATCGTGTGCAACGATTTCCTGAGTTCCATGGAAATCACCTGTTGCAGGTGTCACACTTTGCAATAGTGGATTTGTGGGAATGAAGATAATGCAATTTTATACGATAGCTGATGTTGCAAAATTCGTGGGAATGATAAAAGTACAATTTTTGTACGATAGCGGAAATTGGTGTTGTGAAATCTGTGGGAACATTTGAAATAACATTTCTTGTATTTCACGAATTATATGAAGGTTGCTATTTTATTCAGCGCGTGTAAAATGGGTTGCGCGTGCGACTTAGGAATTTTTTATATTAAGGGATGGTATGCCATATCTTAACTTGGACACATAAAAGGACGCACATATATACATTGTCTGGGAAAGTGATTTTTAAGCTTGCTCGATTAAGCGATAAAATTTTTATAATATTCGATTCAATCCAAAAATTTATTAATTTTATTATTCGATAAGCTTAAAATAATTATACTAAACTTTATCTTTAATTAATAAAATGTGTAAAAATATTCGAATCGGTGGCATAATTTGAAAATTCATAATTTTTCGTTTAAATTTCAACTAATATAATAAAGAGGAAATGTGTGTTTGTTTGTAGGAGGTAATCTCCGTAACTACTCATCTGATTTTAAAAAAGTCGACTATAATATTTAGAATGGGCCTTAAGGATGGACATAGGCTATATTTTTATCGTTGAAGTTTTAGTGGGCGTGGCACCTCCCATATAAAGTGAACTTTTAATATCATATATATTGAGTATTATGACAGAGAGGGCTTTGCAAATTTATGTAATGTCACCTATTATTTATGTTAGTAGCCATGCTGAAAATGGACGGGATCGGATAAGTGGGCGTGGCACCTCCGATAAAAGTACAATGATAGAGACAGCTTTGAAAATTTGTCTGAAGTCATCTATTATTAATGTGAGTAGTCGGAACAGAAATGGGCGGTATCGGACCAATGGGCGTGGTGCACTGTTAAATGGAAAGCTTCGGCAGCCCGATAAAAATTGGGCGGGATGGGACTAGTGGGCGTGGTACTTCCTATACAAAAAATATGAAGTATTACGAAAGCGACAAGTACGTTAATTATCAGTGTGAGTAGTTGGCGGAATCGCCAAATACAAAAATCAGCGAAATAAAAATCGCCAAAATCAAAAATCGCCAAACCGAAAATCGCGAAAATAAAAATCGATAAAAGCAAAAATCTTCCAACACAGAAATGGGCAAAACCAAAAATTGCTAAAATCAAAATTTATTAAAATGAAAAATTGCCATATGATATTCTAAAATTAAGTGTTGCCAGATTTAATTTGGAAAATCCATGTTTTTCTCATGGGCACCTATATGTAAACCTGGCACAGAGTAGGAAGGCCGAAAAATTTTATAATTGTTGCATTGAACGAAAAAACAAAATATATTGTATATCAGCAAGCATTGAATTAAAAAAAATATAAAATAAATAAAATAAAATATTTAAATTGCACAATACAAACTTCGTAGGAAAAATTGATTGTGAAATAAAACATGTCAATAAGTCGTAGCGAAGCGCGACAGGGCATTCTAAATCGAAAAATAAAAATATTTTCAGTACTTAAATTGCTCGCTAATAATTTTATTAATATATAAATGGAGTGGCTGTTCCAGGTCTCTCCATTGGATTTACTTTGCTAGCAATTTATGAAAGTACTATTCTTCAAAGAAATTTATAATTGTAATGACAAAGAGTAAAGAAAAGAAAGATGTTTAAAGTGTTTATTAAAATCTATTGAGCAGGGCAGTTTCTCTGTATTTCATTATTGTATTTCAAAAATCCAATAATTATTAATTTAGTATGGTACTACGTGGTCCAAGAGACCTAGACAGCGCGCAAAGAGCAGCAACAGTTTTTAAATGTCCGAGCACAAAACAACAACTCGATGCCACATGATTTATGGGACTAATATCCAGAGACTGCAGAGGCCACTCCAAAACTTGCACATCATAGTCACTTAAAAACTTGCGAGTTAAGTGATTTGTGAGCTTTGGATCATTATTCTGCTGAAATATAATCCCAGAGACCATTTTTCTTGAAAATGGGATAGCATACGTCCTTTCAAAATTTATGCTCTTCCTCAATTAAAATATATTATTCCTCATCCCACACCGTTTTTGAACTCCCGCCATATTTAATAGTTGGCAACTAATATATTAAATACAAGGAGACAAAATTACTCTTTTCAAAATTTTAGGAATCGAAAAAATTCCCTTGTTTTAGGAAATACTTGAAAAAATTTCACAGTAACTGTTATAGGTAACATAAAAAAATCGTTGGTCGTAATTGTTAACATTCAATTTATATTTTTTTCATTGTTTTGTAAGACTTATAGCTAAGAAACATTTTTTTTCGTGTCAATAAAAATTATGTGGTAACAAATTGAACAAGTTTCATAAATTATTATTAAAATTTCAAGTAATACTTTAAAATTAAAAAAAAAATTATTTTTGATAATGTTTTTCAAAATTATTAAACGCAAAATAACATATATAATAAAAAATAATAATTAGAACGTAAAGAAAAACATACAAAAATTATATAGGAGAGCTGGGGTTTGAACCTGCGGCCATCTGTAGTAGAGACCAGCACACTAATGCCTAGGCTAGGAACAGACTTGTTGAATAAGATATTGTGTATTAGTACTTAAATAACAGTTATTTCCACTAAACTATTTTTAATTTAATAATTTTCGAAAATAACTAAAGTTTTACAACAGACGTAATTGAATACAAATCACCGTATTCGATATCGGGTAAAATCAATTGAAATTCCATATTTTGGTTTACTTTTAATTTTAACTAGGGGCCATAATTCGTTAACTGTTGCAGAGTAAAATTATACTTAGTATTTTATTTTCGAAAATAAAAAAAATTATTTCGATCGAAAAATTTCGATAAGGAATGCGGTGATTTGGCCCCAGATTTTGTATTCAATCATTAAACAGTTTATTGCACACAAGAGTATATTAAAAAGTTTAACTAATTTAATTCAAATATTATTGGGTTTTTCATTATATACATTTTTCAAAGGGGTCGGAAAAGAAACATTTCTATTACAGAATTTTTTTCTTCATAATAAAGACGTAAATGCAAAGATTTGCAGAATAGGTTGGAAGAATTGGAGTACGATCAGAATATGTCAAAACACTATGCGTTGAAGGAAGAAAAAAGAAATTTATGGTGGATACGACTGAAAAACACATTAAAGATGTTTATTTGGAATTCGCCACAGTTCATTCACAACCCTTATCTTTTATGATTTAAGGGGATTTAGAGTGTTAACAAAGTCACTTACGATGGTTTACGAATGGATCGCATTACATCTCAAAGTGTATACGAATTAGTGGAAACAAAATATATGGAAACCAAGAATCATATAATGATTCTGAATAATTTGTGTACAGAATTTATTTTATATTTTAATTTTTATTGATTGTGTATATTTTATTTTCATACTGCATAAACAAGAACTAATAAAATAATATTTAAATATTAAATATGTCACTTTTAATATTTTCTAAATAACTGTTATGACCTAACTGTTTCTTTTTATTTCTTATCAATAAGAAATACAGAAAGACAAATAAAATATTAATTGAAATGTAATAATTATGTATCAGAAATATATTTTTCGTTTTTTTTTTAATTAATCAACACTCAGGGGATGCCCCCTACAGATGCAGTGCATTGTGTTGATCTCAGGAAAATAGGTTAAGGAGGAAAGAGGGAGTAGTTAATTTTTTTTCCTCTGATGGGAATCGAACCCACGACCCCCGCATGATAGGCGAGCACGCTACCTACTCACCTACCGTTGCCTATAACTGTTACCAAACTAGGAAAAAGATATTATTTGAAATCAAATAGTTATGGCTAAGAAAAATAAAAAACCAGTTGAACTGTTACTTTTTAGGAAATACCTCATAAAATTTATAACGCTTATGTCCTTGCTTTAATATACAAACTAAATTTGAACTCATCGCTCTACAGCCATTGGGCCCACTTCTCTTTTGACCAATGGAGACACCAACTGGCAAAATAAGACCTTACCGATAAGTGGTTTCGTAGCTGGTCTTCTAGCTAATAAATTTGCCTCTTTTAATCGATTTGTGTCAGTATGAACCCCAAACATTTACCTATCGTGATTTTAATAACATTGATATCTTGGCTTTGGAATATGGTCTTTGCTCTACTCCATGGGAACAAACTCTCTATTTACCGACTGTTGGAGAACAACTGTCATTTCTTAATGGTAAAATTTTAGGAATTTGCAACAAACATGCACTCAACAAAACGAAAACTATTAAAGATAGAGATAGACTTTGGTTTACAATGGAAACCAAGATGCTAATAGAACACCGTGATAATCTGTATCAGAAGTGGAAACGTTACAGGATATCAGAATATCACGATGAATATAAGATGGCTAGGAAAGCGGTTGTTTCCAAAATAAGGCATGATAAGTCTTCCTATTATTTTAACAAATATAATACAGCTATTGGAAGTAAAAAACCTGGAAATAAAAACGCGAAATTGGAATAAATAATCAATCAATGAATGTTGACATTAATGCGCTAAATTAAGCTTTTGTAAATATTCCTCTACTAGCCATAAATAATGAATTCTATGATGTTTTTCCATGATTTAGTGTGTAACACTAATAGAGGTAGCTGAAAGTTTCAATGCTATTAAATCAAATGCAGTGATAGTATACACCCTACATTTATAAAAATGATTTTACCATGGATTGTGCGTTTTATAATGTACTTGATTAACTCCATAATCACTACTAGCATCTTTCCATTGGAGTGGAAACATGCCAAAATTATACCAGTACCAAAAACGGGTAACGAATTGCAATTCTTCCATATCTCTTAAAAGTTTACGAGCACCTTTTACACACACAAATTTTTAGGTATATAAACGACAACAACTTACTTACATTGCGTCAATCCGGGGTTTCAGACCACTACATAGCTGTACAGCAGCTTTTTCTGATGTAGTTGAGGAGATATGAAGCAACATGGATGATGGTAAAATATCTTTTTTGCTTTTATTGGACCACTCAAAGGCATTTGACACGGTGCACCACTTAATTTTATGCCTCAAACTGAAGAAGTTTTTTAATTTTTCTGCATTAACAGTTAGACTCATGTTTTCATATCTCACAAACAGATCCCAATCCAAACTTAGTGCAAGTTATAAGAGGGATACCACAGCGCTAAATCCCTGGACCACTACTTTATTCGATATATGCCAATGATCTTCCACAACAAATTAAATTCTCAAAGGTTCAGATGTACGCTGATGACATTCAGCTTTATTTAAGTAGTACCAAAGATTCAGTTATTTCCAAAACTCAAGAACTAAATTATGATCTCAAACGTATTCTAAATTGGGCAACGGCAAATGGTCTACGACTTAATCGAAATAAATCTAAGTGTATTATAATAAAGAAGAAACTGCTGCATTTGGAGAATGAGACCAATGTCTTCCTTGGGGGCTCTAAAATTGACATCGTGGACTCTGTAAAAAATCTCGGTGTTATGTCTAATGGAACTCTGACTTGGTCAGATCATATTAATCTATGCTTAACACAGCACCTTACTCCACCGAGAAATAAGATTGCTACTTGCTAAAACATATCTTTTACCAACATTACTATATGCATCTGAGGTTTTCACAGGTTGAAACTCTAGGGATAATAGGAAACAAACTGTAACTTTCAACAACATTAATCGCTATATCTTTGGATTAATAAAATTTGATCATGTATCCCAATACTCGTGTCATGTCTTACACGTGGCTTTTGACAACTATATTAAATTCAAGAACATTATATTTCTACATAAAATTGTTACAACAAATGCTCGAAAATATCTTTTTGAACGATTAAAGTTCGCCAGATCTTCCAAAGGGAATCGAATAATTCGATTTAAATACCGGGACCATTCGTCTCTGGAACCAGCTTCCTAATGTTACGCAAAATACAAGCAACGCAATAGGGTTTAGAAAATTACTATACCAATACTTTAATTGATTTTATTTGATTTTTTTTAATGTTTTTTAATTGTAATTTATAATATTTTAAATTTAGATTAAGAGTTACTGATGTTAGATATATAGTGAATAACTTATTTGATTCCATTACTGTAATTTATAAGATACTGTGTCTTGTTGTAATGGAAAATCACATTTAATAAATAAATACAATTACTCGGTCGATAACTATACATTGCACAGAAAGTGATTCTGAGTCGATTGGTATAAAAAAAATGGGTCTAGGTCAAATAATGTTGGTAGTTACAAACATCAGCAGAAACACATTATATACTAACCACATAGTGCTATAGGATATAATTAAGTTTGAAGAAAAGCAAACAATGCTTAATCATGCTATTATTTACATTTAAAATGTAAGAAATAAAAAGACAAACGAAGAGTTGAATTGGATAACCGTTGCTATTTTCAAGTCTCAATCGTACATCATATACCGCAAGATCGAGGACTCTCGTTTAGTGCTAGTCTTTTAAAGGGTATGCAAAATACGGTCATTATCATTTTTATAATCTTTAAAATAGTTTAGTTTAAAAATATTACTATTAGATAAAAATAATTTATTAAATTTAATTAAACATAAACCGCTTTCAATTGGCTAATCACTTAAATATTGTTAGCCATTAAGTGTAACTAGTTTGTGGGTAATTGCACAAAATATTTACATAAGTGGATGTAAACAATAATATGTATTTAAGAGTGGCATGAAAATTATAATTTTTCGATTCATAAAATATGCCATTGCACAATAACTGTAGCACCGAAGACAAACAAATACGTTCAAGTTGAAAAATTCTAAATCGTATTCACAGAAAATAAATCTTCTTGAAATTAAGTCAAAGTTTAATTACATCGAAAATTTATTCAACGAAAAGTACAAGAACTGATCTTAGTCTCTCTCTAGATTAAAATAGTGTTATACCAATTTTTCTTTAATGCTGTTATGCTCTTTATGATATTGATAATTTAGAAATTCGGTCCATTCTTATCTGTATGTGTGGCTTTTAATATATTGCATTTTTTCGTATTAAGTCAGAATGATAGACATTGAGTGAAGAATTAAATATTTAATAATAGTTTGCATGCAAAACGTATCACATAATATTAAAATATGCCCAGCAAACATCAAGTTAATTTCTTTAAAATTTTTTTTTATTATTTAACAAATTTTTTAAATTAGAGACCAAATGGACCAACGTTAGAGGTTTTCGTTTTGTGATCTTGCTCCCTTTTTATTTAATTTATACAAAAAATTTATAAGAGAATTTCAGTAATTGTATGCATTTTTTATTCTATCATATCGGGACAAGTGGGTGTCAATAATGTCCTTTCATAATTAAATCTTTCAATATACTATTAAATTTGTAATAAATCCTTTCGAAAAAAAAATATGGACAGGACTCTTAAATATGTATGGATACATACCAAAATTAACTCCATCTAAAATTTTTAAACATATTTATAAAATATAGTTGTGGAGGATATCTAAAAAGCCGTTCTTATTGCATTTATTCTAGGGCTATTTTCAAAGACTTATACTTATCTTACAATGAAAGTACTAGGCCAGTATAGTAAAACCTCCAAAGAGTTTGGCATGCTTAGGCCAAACTTTTTTTGTGACCTTTCATATTTTTTTCTTATATTTTTTTTCCTTTGTTTGCTTAGTTTTCAGTTATAAACATTCAACTGAAAACGAAAAATAGAAGTGTGTATCTTGGAAGCGGTTTTACTGCATAAGACCAATGAAAAACCTTCGGTTCCAATCGAATAAGAAAAACGGTTAACTACGCTAAACATATCGCACCTGTACCTCTAAAGTGAGTCAACTCAAAATTTTTCAATTTTTGCAAGAAAACGATAAACAGTGGTCATATATATTTACTGTAAAAACCTTACATCGATTTTTCTAGTCTTTCGCAAAAAAAAAATTCATTTGTAACCCTCTTTGTGTTATAAGAGTATCTTCTTTACAATCCACTAAAAAGACATATTTTGAGTTCCACCCAAAAACCTTGTTATTTTTGATGATCACTGAAAAAATCGCAAAAACAACTACTGTTGTATACTTATAATTCGCAATTCTTTACAACGAAACAACTGTTTTTAAATTTTTTAGTAAATATTAAAAAAAAACATTTTTTCCTCTACTGGAAGTTTGTAAATTTTGGGTTGACTCACTTTAGAGGTACAAGTGCGATATGTGGCGTACACTATTTATACCCTACAACACTCAGTCGATATAATGAGGTTGCGCTGATCTTTGTAGCTACCAAAAATATATGACCTAGACCCACCTTTTATTCGTCTGTCCGTCTGACCATTTGTGTGTCTATGTAAACTTTGTAATGAAATAATAGGTCGCAAATATATAGTTTTATGATATTTGGTATCTTAGCTTTTGTTGGCCATAGGAAGAACGCTATTGAAATTGGTGAAATTCGGTGCATGTTCAGACCTAATTTCCGTACAAATGACGCTTATGGGAGTGAGTTATATTGCCATAAGATCCAATTATCATATAGATCTCGGTTAAATTGGGATTGTGTGTTTATTACACCCATTATGCAGTAGTCCAAAAATGGAGACTGTATGACAATTTTTAGTCACAGCCACCATATATAAAGCTGCTTCCGACTTAAATCTATCAAAAATAAAAAATATTGCACAGATTTATCTCAACTTTGTTTTATATATGTTTATACGAAAAAATAGTGACTTTATCAAATTTGGACAGGATCGGTCCTTTCCCGACGTAGTCCTCATATAATGTAGTATCGTATATGAACTTTTTCATTAGTTCGACCTACGACCCTTACTCTAAACACATGGTGTAGTCAACCCATAGTCGGTTCAGGCCGACTAAAATGTTCTTACTTGTTTATAGTTACAATTTAAAAGTCTCGGGCAGAAGAATTATTTCTCAAAGGGAAATTGTTCTCATCAAAAATCAAAATTATGTATTTCATTGCTACATGTTCAAAAATATTTTAAGTGTCTTTGGCTTTTTTTTTCGGTCAATTACAGCCAGAAATTTGAAGTTATTAAAGAGTTATTGATTAAAAAAATGGGAAAAAACTAAAATTTCATTCGATAGTATGTGCAACTTGATTTTTACATGGATGTATTAATATTAAATATTTATTAAAGCCTTAGCCGCAGTTTTGCTGAAGAAGAATAGGAGAAATCATCAACGGTTTTTGAGTTTAGCTGTAAAATAAGCAAACAAATATAAAAATAAGGAAAAACCATTAATAAATAATCTAGTCCATAAAACCGTGACTGTGCGTAACTTTGCGTGACTATTTTAAAATTAATCTTTGGTCACAAAAGTCTATGTACAAAGTTTCAGATCGATTGGATGAGGGGAAATGGGGTTTAAATCACTCCGTAACTGTGCGTGACTACCCAAAAATTAATCTGTAGTAACAACAAGACTATGGGTCAAGTTTCAGATCAATTGGATAAGGGGGGATGGGGTTGCCCCACGGCAGACAGACAAAGAGTATGAGTTAAAGAGTTTAAAAATGGCCTGAGAATGCCAAAACCTTTGAAAGTTTTACTGGCCTAGTACTTGAAATTTCTCACCCCTTAGAATAGCTGTTGCTCTGTGTTATCGAATATCTATTTCTGTAATGTTTTTAGATGATAATTGTTAGCTGGGTATAAGGCTATGTTTGTATGCGTAGGAATATATAACTGTGTTAAAAATGAGCATCAATTATAAAATATTTATAACTCAAGGATAACAAGATGCAAAATAATATATCTGGGTATGTGTAGAAATTTATATGTATTTATTTGTGTTATATATATATTTGTGTTATATATATATATATATATATATATATAAACTGTATTTTTTATTTTTTTTATTTCGATCTATATCATTTTATTGATTGAGTTAGAAATTAAATCAAATATTTTTACTTTAAATAAAGCAAAAACATTGGCACATTTCTTTAAAAAATTAAAATCTATATTCTGCATGACAGGTTATACAGCTGTTTCGGATCGAGTCACCAACCCTCATCAGTAACCAAAAGCAATAGGTAGTTTGTTTGGTAAAAAGTTTAATTCATATACTTTTGTTAGGAAAACAATGCAACGAGAACTCAAGCAAAGAGTAATACCATTCAACCGAAATTTTAAACAATTTTGCAACAAACATTTATGTATTAAACTTTTTTTTTTTAATTGATATATCTGTGGTTTTCTAGAATAACCGCGTATGTCATAAAATCAAAATGTTTAGGGGAGCCAAAAAACGTTATATTTGAAATTATGGGCGCGATATAAAGTTTTTAGAGCTTTTTATTTAACAGTCCTGCTGATATGGGCAATGAATACTTTATATAAAATTTTGAGTCAAAAATCTTCAGAGGAATAGATCCTAGAGAAGGACGAAGAAACAATATGTAAATTACACTTAAAGTGTGTGCAGATAAAACAACTTATGTCGACAAACGTCGTTTTCTTTGAAAAAGAAAACTACCAATGCAACCACCCATGTAGACATAAGTTGTTGTTGCTTGAAAAATGTATTTTTTTATTCGTCAATAAAAAATTAGCGGGACTTTGGATGAGAATATAACAACGTCTCAAGAATAATAATGACAAAAAGTAACAGAAATAAACACACAAGTTTTTATAAGTGGTTATACACTGTAAACTAATCCAAAATTATTTTGAATTTTTTTTTCATTAATAACAACGTATGTCGCTTTCTGAGAAAATAATTTGTCAGCAATCAAACGTAGGTTGACATACGTTGTTTGTGCTGCAAATTAATTTAATAAACATTTAAGTTACGTCGTTATTTAAAGAAAAAAAAAACTCAGAAATGGTCAACATTTAAAAAAAAAATTGAACACACGTAAAGAGCGTTAAAAATGAATATATTTGGCATCATTAACTCAAAACTGACAAAAATGGATATACGCGGTTAGTCCAGAAAATCACAGATATATGCGCTGTTTAAAATATGGGGTTTGCTGTCATAAACGCGGTCTCCATTTTTTAGCTCGATCCGATGGTGTCTTCTGGTGCCTAGTGGGGTGAAAAGTATCCGAGGTGTGTTTTTATGAGGAAAATATGACTTTTTTTCAGTTGTTACGAAAATTTCTTTCTACAGTTGAATTGTTTCGACAGGTGGTTGTCTGAATCGATATCAGTTTTAACTTGTCTTTTCAAAAGGCTATATACAAAATCGAACAAAATTTCGCCAAGAAATAGCAAATGCCCCAGACCAAAAAATACAAGGTCCTGAAATTTGACGGAAATTTTTCTAACTTTAGGAAATTAATTAAAGCCATAATTTTGTCTCTATACTCATAAGCACTCAGATATGAAGTATTGTTTTATTACCACGTTGTTAACCTATTAAGCAATGTGACCAAAGATGGAACATTTTTTTCATAAAAATTTGAAAACTCCTTTTTTAAGTTTTAAAAATTTTCTTAAACAAAATTTCAAAAAATGGATCTAGGTCTTCAAGGTTCTGTTAAATATATATTAGAGATTAACAATGTGAATTTTTATGTAAAGTACTCTGCCAGAATTTTTTCTAGAAGGATTTTTTTTAGCGGATTTCGAGAAAAATTTAATTTTTGTGAAATATTCAGTAAATGTACTCTTTCTAAATACTTTGTATCAAAAATTAATCCATTTTCTTCTTTTAAATTTTATATTTTTTGTTAATAGCCTAGGGTTTCGGAAAAAAAAGAATAATATGACCCCATTACCCTTTTGGACTTGGGGTCACATATGACCCCAAACTAATGAAAGACAATTTATTCAAAAAATTAAAATAAAATTTTTAACAAGTGTAGATCTTCCGTTCCCAATTACCGAAAACGAGTTGTTCTATTATTTTTCTATTTGTACAGGAAGGATGTTGTTTTTTGTATAATTCTACTATCTGAAGTAAAAAGTGCTTTTCTTTTACATTATTTTTTAATACTTTATGAAAATCTTTTATGAATTTAACACCTCTTTCGGCAGTATTGTAGCTCTTTTAAAATCTTCATTGTGTTCCCATGTCGAGTGAGTAAATAATAAAAACTCTGCAGAAATACTAACACAGCAAAAAAAATTTTTAGTTTTCTGGGACACAAAACCGCTTAAATCATTATTTATTAAATTTTCTGGGTAAATGAATGTTATATTTTCGATTAGTTTCACAAATATAGCAGAATTTTATTTCTCAACCATCTAGTTTACTAGAACAATACATTATTTTCAGGTTTTTTTTAAATGTGGCAAAATTCAAAGTTTGGCCTCGGCAATGAATGGGTTAACGTTGTTCGATTTATTCAAAATTTTTAAAATGGCAGACTTACACATTTAGTTATTATATTTTAAGCGTCACATCTAAAAATTCAGAAGCACTTACAAGATATTTGAATTTTTTGAATTATTTTTCTTTTATTAGCTGTGACCCCAGGTCCAAAAGGGTTAACGCAGTCATATTATTTTTTCCGAAACCCTAGGCTATTTAGAAAAGAAAAAATAACATTTAAAAGTAGAAAAGTGATTATTTTTTAATACAAAGTATTTAGAAAGAGTACATTTACTGAATATATCACAAAAATCTTATTTTTCTCGAAATCCACAAATGAAAATCCTTTTAAAAAAAAATCGGGTGGAGGAATTTACTTCAAAATCCACACAGTTAATCTATAACATACATTTAGCAAAACCATAAAGTGTCAGAGCCATTTTGTGAAATTTTTTTAGAAAAATTTTTAAAACTTAAAAAGGAGTTTTCAAAATTTTATCAAAAAAATGTTCCATCTTTGGTCACAATGCGTAATAGGTACTTATAAGTATAAAGACCAAAAAAAAAAAAATTATGGCTTCAATTAATTTCCTAAAGTTGAAAAAATTTCCGTCAAATTTCATGACCTAGTGTTTTTTGGGACAAAAGTGGTCTTGGGCATTTGCTATTTCTTTACGAGATTTTATTCGATTTTGTATATAGCCTTTTGAAAAGACAATTCTATTCATATAATAACCTGTGGAAAAAATTGAACTGTATAACAAAATTTTCGTAAAATCTTAAAAAAAAAAATCATATTTTCTCCATATAAACACTCTTCGGGTACTTTGGGTCACATTAGGCACCAGAAGGCACCGTCGGATCGAGCTAAAAAATGAAGACCGCATTTATGACAGGAAGCCTCATATTTAAGACATCTCGCATATATTAAGAATTTAAAAACAACCCATACAAGCTGCGACCAGTCTATTGCGTACCCATCTAAGTATAAAAGTTTTATTTGTAAACAAAGTAAAGTTTTAAAAGGTCCTTCAAAGTTCGTTAATTATAATATTAATTTTAAACTTTTTCTTTTTGTCTTTCGCTTGAATGAAAACGAAGTTTTGAAGAATCGCACATTTGTTCTTACTGAGTTATTTCAATATAATGAACCGGCCATCCAGTTAAAACAAATGACAAAAGAATAATTTACTGTGGAATTTTTCTTTAAGGTTCATCAACATGTTGTTTATGTGTTTTGTTTAGATGTGATATTTGGCATACAAATTCAATTAAAGGAATACCGTGGATGTTTTAACATTTGATTAAGAAATCTCTTCGATATTAATAATAAAAAAAACTTTTTTATTTTGACAACAACTACCCAGCTGGAAATTTTTAAACAAATTTATATTATGAAAATTTATTAAAATAACATTTAAATGTTCAATTCATTTTGCTGTTTACTTAACAGACTGTTCTTAAAATGAAATTAAAATTAATAAGGCTGTTCTTTGACGGACAAACAGGCACACAAATTAATTATTCATTAATGTGTGGCCTTTGAAGATATAATGTCTACCTGTACATTCTATAATGACCCATACCATCTCGTATTACATTTTCTCTAACAAGTGTACAGATCATTCATTATTGATTGGAATGAAATACATGTCAGTTATGACACTGCTGTTAGCACACTCAAATTTCGAAGTCTTTAAAATAGTCGAATGCGGCATGAAATTGTAACAAAATTAAACATGTAGTTCTTCTATGACTAACGTAATTTTATTTCACAATTTAAAAAATAATACATCATATTAATTTAATGTAAAAAAATTGGGTCTCACCCTATCCGCATTTCCGCCGGTTTGGGAAACTTTTTTGAAAATATCGATGTTGTTTGCTTTAAATTAGGCCAACATTTTTCGATTCGACATAATTTAAGGACATTTGGTGGGTTCTCCTCTTATAAAGGTTTGTCCACTGCTTCTACCGTTTTTCGAGCGTAAGGACTAGAGGCTAAGATCTCATTTAGGCCGCGAAGCATCTTTTCTATGAAATGTTACACTTTCGGCAAACAGTGCTCAATATAGCGTTCAGAATTGACGGCTAAACCAGAACATTGGTTTCAACATTCCGTTCCGACTGGTTGCAAGCCATATAATAATTTTTTAGGGAACTTTGTATGCTCCAACTTCTTTATATTATTGCTAGCATGTTTTGTTCTTCAAAAAAGTTCCTTCCCTGCCATTCATTTTCATCTGGCGTAAAATATGACTCATCATCCATTATGCATAATATGTTGCTTTTGGCGTAAAATGTATTTTTGAATAAACTTCTTAATCGATATCTTTGGATAACTTCTTGAGCTTCGGAAATAGTTGGCTTATTCTTTCTGGACCTCTTCTTTGTTCTCATATCATTGAGATACTTTTTTTTTACTGTTTTTCTATCACAGTGAAACGTTCTTCCAAGCTCCATATACAATTTAGCAGTCTTGCTTTTAGTAAGTTTTCTGAGTTGAGATAATTCGGTCAAACTACACTTTCTTCCGGAGCCCCATTTTCTCTCTGTGGTTTTTCTAGTTCTGTACCTGGTCAGTAGTTTATATACCACACATCGGTTATCTTCTTGCTCAACAAAATTGGGATTTTTACTCATAGAAGTTGCAAATTGTTTTTTGACGTTGTTATTATTTTGTCGGCATTTTAAAATAATTAAATGGCGTAGTGTTGATAAAATTATCAAGGCAATATATCGAGGGTTTATATTCAAAAAGTGCTATCTGCTTTAACACAATTTTTGAGTAGAGCGAGGAAAACCAATTTATTCAATAGATCTAAAAGTATTCATCGATCGGTTTAAAACAATATCTATTAAGAATTAATCCTACTATTGATGTTGAAAATTAAAATGATTATTATAGATAACAGTTGTCTTAGAGAATAGTTTAAAACCAAACATATATTATATTGTAAATTGTAGATAGCATTTTTTGAATATAAACCCTCGATAAGAAAATAAGAGTTTATGTAAATATAATAATAATGAATTAATAGCGTTGCAAAATTTATTCCAATTTTATTCCGCAAACGTTAATTGCTGTGTACTCAGATATTTGTTTACTGGCACAACTTAAGGTTGTAAAGAGAGCAAATCATGAGACAATCACGAAAAACCTAATGAGAACTCCAGTTGATCACATAGATCATTCGTGGAAATCCAAACAACCCATACAGTAAGACAAATAGTCACTTGGGATTATACAGAATATGGTAAACTATTTTATTGAAATTCTAACAGAGAAAAAAATCGCCAACCCAATCGTTCTAAAGCTTAACAACTGAATTTGCGTTTGTATCCTATTGTCATAATATTATTACTATCAAAACAATAGAATTGTAATTGTAACTAGCGATGCCAACTTTTTCCAAGCAAAAAGCGCAAAATAGTACCCAAAAAGCGCTAAAAGGCGCTAAATTTGAATGAAAGTAAAAGCTCTAAAAGGAACTAAGTACTACATGGAATCAACAGTACGTGGCCTCACATAGAGATGGCGTGACAGGCGCAATTTTTTTCTGTTTATTCAACTGTTAGAAAAATTGTGTAAAAATTTCAAGACATTTCATTAATTAGAAAAAAAAGTTACCGTTATAAAAATGATGCTGCTTTTAAAATTTGAGAAAAATGGATTGCAAAGAGTTTCGTGCTTAAATTAAAAATTGTTCCTTGGTGGGAAAAAAATATCGTCTAAGCCAAAGCATGGATTGATAAACATTATGGTGAATCTTTGCCGTCATATTCAATGGTTAAAATGTGGTATTCATCCTGGTCGTCCAAATGAGGCCGATACCGAAGGAAAAGTGTATCAGGTTGTATTGGATGATCGAAAAATTAAAGTGAGTGAGATTGCTGGCATCATAAAGAAGGTATCAACAGAGCGACTGAGGTATCTATAACATGATCATATAAATATGAAAAAGCTTATTGCTCGAAGGGTGCCGCGATTTTTAACAGTTGAATAAAAACTGAAACGTGTTCATGATTCAAAATATGCTTTGGAGATGTTTAAAGTAAATTCAACTGAATTTTTATCTCGATTTGTAACAGTAGATGAGACGTGAATTCATTATTACACACCGGAGTCCAATGGACACTCTGCGGAATGGTTACAAGTGTGCGAAAGCCAACCAAAGCGGCCAAAAACTCAACAACGTTTAAAGTGTATATAGCAATAATAACAAGTAAGAAAATTATAGTCGGGCCAGACCGACCATATGGTACCCCATACCTTGCGTTTGCATATCCTATCTTTTAGGTCCAACTAATTAGATATAGAAAATAAGCATGAACCAAATTTGAGATATGAAAAAGTTCACATCGAAGGCTATACTTATATGGGGACTTCGTCGAAAAATGGACCGATCCTGACCATATTTGGTAAGGTCACTTATTTTTGAGAAATCAGTGCAATATTTTTGTTTTCTTTCTAGAATTAAGTGAAGATCGGGAAGCAGCTTTAATTGGGGTTATGACTAAGAAATGTCCCATAGGGTTTGTTTTTGGACTACTCATAAATGGTAGTAATAAACATAGACAAACGCAAGTTAACCGAGAGCTATAAGATAATTTGGATATTATGGCAATAGGGGTCATTAACATAAACCGATTTTTACCAATTTCCATAGCGTTCATCCTAAATTTCATCAAAATACGTTCATAGTAGTACGTTTGATTACAAGGTTTATATGGACACACGGACAGACGGACGGACGGACATCGCTAAATCGAGAGAGTGATTTTGACCGCATAGTGGTATCCATATATATAAAATTCATTTTCTGTTTGTTTGTTTGTTTGTTTGACCGCTATACAAATTTTTATTTTTCAACGGATTTTTCTGAAATTTGGTGCACAGGATCCCTGTACTTCAGGGAAGGTCGCCATATAATTTTTACCGGCCACACCTACTTTTACGTCCATTTTTTGTATACAATTCATTTTATGTTTTTTGGTATATTTGTTCGCTATACAATTTTTTATTTTTCAACGGATTTCTCTGAAATTTGGGGACAACTTCACGATGAACGAATTACCCAAATTTAAAAAAAAAATTTCCCCGAAAGAAATGGACAAATTCCCCAAACTACTCTCAATATCTGTCTTACAACAAATTTATTTAATATCTGTATTCTTTTCAATAGCATCATTTCGGTACGCGGACGCGGACGCGACGCGACGCGCTCGCAGAAAATAGCTTAGCTTAAATATCGGAATCATCTGAAAAATATAATCTGGCAATTACAATAAGTTGACAACAACTGCGCGGCAGCACTGGTGTGGCTGCCTAACGCGCGGAAGCCCCTCGCGGACGCAGACGCAGACGTTACGCGCTCGCGAACATAGCTCAGCTAAAATATCAGAATGATACGAAATATATATTTTGGCAGTTAAAATAAGTTGACGGTTACTGTGCGCCAGCACGGATGTAGCAACCAAACGCGCGGACGCGGACGTGCCTCGCTCGCGGAATACAGCTCAGTGAAAAGTCTTATGATAAATTCTATCTACGTATGTGCAATAATTACCTGTTGATCAAAATATGCCAAACAGATACTATAAGCAGTTGCTTAAAACAACCTTGCGACATAATTTTAAACGTCGCTTTCATTTTCCATTTTTGAAACTTCTATAAATTTGACGTCTCTGCTCAATGATGATCACTTATTGAATGAAGTAATTCAATTTTTAAAAGTTATGATTCCCTTAATTTGCAAACGATTCCGTTATATTTGATGTTTACAAATTAAATAAACTTCAAAAAAAATTAAGCGGTTTCGCAGCTTATTTTTTGAAGTATTTTTGCTGTAACGTCTTTTAAAAAATCCTGTAAATTAAAAAATTAAAAATTTTAAAAATTTGCTCCCTAAAGAACGTAAACATTGGAGAATTTTTTTCATCATGAACAAATTCCCCAATCCCATACAAATATTTGGGGAGAAAGTTAATTTTTTTTGAGAAATTTGTTCATTGGGCATTAAGTACTCAGCGCCTGGTAAGCATAGTGAACCATTTTTCAAGTTAAAGGCCTTTGGATATCGGGCAAGACCGGGTAAAAACAGCTAGTAGGTTATAAAGAGATTACTCTGCGCTAAGGAAGGAATTCCATCATCTTTCGTGACGAATCCAAGTTAGAGTTCAGTGTAGCTGATACTCTTACAAAAGTCTTAGTAACCAAGAATGAAACTTGCAATCGAGATTGCACTGATATAGGGAAATATGTCTGCCAAGGGGTTCGGTCAACTTCATTTTATTGAAAATACTTTAAATACAGCCCGCTACATTAACAGCATTGAAGAACATTTAATGGTGTCTGCAGGAAAACTAAGTTTTTATGGGGAATTCACCGTCCAACAAGATGAAAAAATGGCCTTCATCCAGTCCAGACCTCAATCCAATATAATCTGTACGGTTAGTTATGAAAAGACGGCTTCAAAATGATCGCCAAACAACGATTGCTGGATTGAAGACAAAATTCAAAGAAATATGGGATTCTATTACAAAACTTAATAAATTCCATGAATAAGAAAATAATGGCTGTAATTAAGGTTAAGGGCTATGTCACGCATTTCTCAATCGAAATCTACAAGATGTACGAATTTATAATGGTCATCATATTAAATAAATAATTTTGCATAAGCATTTTTTTTTTCACTAAGAGAATTTTTTAATCAAATTACTGTGAAGTTGTTTTTTAAAAGGAATAAAAATATCATGAAATTTCGAAGTTAATAAATTAAAATAGTATTCAGCTGCACGAACTTTTAATAACGGGAAATACAATAAACAATGCCCACACACATCAACAGGCATGAGAAACTGTCAGCAAGTATTTGACAGACTTAACCCATGCTCTTTTTGTTTGCACTAAGCCAAAAGTAATGAGTGAGAGTAAACAACAAAATGTAAAAAATTTAAATATGATAATGGAAAATACGTATAACCAAACACATTTAAAGCACATACACACACATAAATATAATTTTTAATATAGTGAATAGTCTTAAATAAATCAATTTCCATAGCAATTATAGACGATGTACAAGTTGTATATCTCAACTTATGACATTAAGCTTTAAGTTATACAACACACAAGTGCATTAGATAATAAAAAAGAAAGTCACATGCCTGCAGGTGTAATATTCTACTGATATTTGCAACAACTATTTATACATAAATACATATATAATAGAATATATAATGTACCTAATACATAGAGTTGGTTTGAAAGTGAAATAGAGTTTGCGAGAAATAAGTTCATGCTGTGTTAGCTGTTTGATGTAGGTAAACAACATTAAAAATGGAAGGTATCCCCTCAGGTAGTTAAAAGGATTTTAATAAATTAATGATGTGTGGTATTTACTTCTGTATATGTAAAACAAGGAGAAATTGAATTTTAAATCCCCTCAATAGTAATACTTTTTGATAGATTTTGTATATGCGTCTTGTATACTTCCCTTTGTAGGGCTCAATTTAATAAACCAGAAATATGTCAAGGTAGCTTGATAGTTTGAAAAGAAAAGAAATAATATAAACAAAAGAAGTAGAAAAACCTACTACAAACATTCACTAACTGAGTCGACATTCCAAGACTTCACCAATTCCATTTATATTATAATTGATTTTTTTTTTAAAGTAAATTGTAAACTGTCTGACAACTTAAGTTCTGTTTTAATAAATCTTTTTATAAGGCGCTTGTTTTTTCGTTTCCAAGGCTTTTGGTGCTAACGCCTCAAAATTACTTCAAATTAACAAAGAAAGTTACAATCTGTTTCTTAGCAAATTTAAACTTTTTTCTTATTGCACGTCAGCATATTAACTTAGGGCAAAACACGATGGTAAAGAAATTTCACTGTCGTGTGCCTTATTACTTCAATTTATTAAATATAAATCATAAATTCCAATGTGATTAAAGAAAACTCTCGAAATATATTATTATCGTTGCTGAAATAATCGCGATATGGTGTAGAGCAAAGAAAACTTAAGGTAGATTGGTATATTATTAAGTAGGAAAAAAAAAACACAACTCAATTAGAATTTCCTTTTAAGTTCTGATGATGTTTTCGCTGTTGTCACCGTCTTTCTTGGCATTTGTATGTTGTAAACATATTACATAAAAGTAAATGATTTTCCCGTACTATATATGTACATATATCATGAATACATACATAAAAAGTTAAAGCAGAATAGCAAGAATAACAACAACAATGAAGCCATAGTGAAAAGAATTACAACAGACAGGTTTACCAAACCATGACATGCGAGAACACCCTTTTATTGACTTTTAGCAAATTTTCGACACATTGGAAAAACCTTTAATCTTGTTTATACCAATAAATAATATTATGCAGTGGCTGACAATACATTGGAAACTTTGCAAATTTTGTTTTTTAATAATTTTTTGCGAAATTATTCTATCGAAAGATAACAAACTTATTACAAAAAATACAATTTAAAAAAATATATAAACGAAAAAAGTAGTTTTTTTAGTGATGACAAAACAATGGAAACTTTTAAACTTCTGTGTCAATATGTGTAAAATATTAACCACTATTTAAATATTCATAGTTTCCGACGTTTCCTTTCAACTGTATTTTTCAATGTTTTTATCTTGTAATTAATTATTGTAAAATAATGACAACAATAAAGTTTTGTGAAGCATTGAAAACCAAAAGAATAGATAATTTTACTACTGGTCTTAAGCAAAAGAAAATTTTTGAGAATAAATCTATAGTTTCTAACATTTTCAAGAAATATCGTGAAGAAGGTACGGTGACGACTCAATGTTTGAGAGGCAGATTCCATAAAACGACAAGATAATTTAAAAGCAAGAGAGTTTGAAAAATGTCCTACGTAAAGAGGTCATTAGTAATCTGAAACTAAAACAAGTATTAGAGAATTGGTTTTACTTCAACTAATTGGGCATAGAAAATAAACATAAACCAAATCTAAGTGGAATTTTTTGCCTGCAGATATAAAAAGTTCATATCGGATACTACATTTTCATGGGCACTAGATGAGGGGAAGTGAGGTTTTATTCTCTCCGTGACTGTGCGTGAGTACGCGTGACTGTGCAGACAGACAGAGAGTATGAGTTAAAAGAAAGAGTTTAAAAATGATAAAATATTTGATAGTCACCTAATTTTTGCAAAAACATTTACAAACCAACTATGAGAAAAATCTGTGCAATATTTTTGATAGATTAAAGTCATAAATACACACAAACCCAATTTGATCTAGATCTATATGATAATCTGGATGTTATGGTATTTAAGTTGATCACATAGGGGTCATTTACACTGATTTAAACAGCGTTCGTTCTATGGTCGATTAAAACTCAATTCTATTTATTTTGGTGTATTTAAGGATGATTTAGTGTGCGATTCAAATTGTTTTCTGTAATCACTTACGACTTGCAATAAGTATTACTTTTCTTTAATTTTATATTATTATATTAATTTTATATTTCATATTCTTTTGAATAAAATATCTTTTATTAGCTTTGGGTCATTTGTGGATCTTCTCATTTTATAAAAAAAAAAATAGATAGTTTTTATACATAAAACCATTTTATAACAAAATTGGTTAAAAGTTGTTTTAATTTATATTCGCGAGTAATAAGCAGATAATTGCACCAAAGATATATCACAATGGATTATTTTGATCTCAGGAGCACTGAAGGGCTAAATAAAAAATAATCCGATTATTTTTCTTAAATTCTAAATAGTGGGTTCATCGAGTTTAATAGAAAAACTCGTTTTCCGTAATTTTTATTTAAAAATATCTTAAAGTCTAAAGCTGGCCTTGGCAAATAATGGGTTAACGTTCTCGGATTTATCCCAAATTGTAGGAGCAGAAGTTCTATACATTTCATTATTAAATTTTAAGCATCGCATGTAAAAATTCAACAGCACTTACAAAATATTTGATTTTTTTTTAATAAATTGTCTTTTATTAGCTTGGGGACATATGTGACCCCAATTCGAAAAGGGTTAATGGGGTCATATTATTTTTTTCCGATATTGAAAAAATATAATATTTAAAATATAATATTTTAAAGTCGACAAGTGATAAATTTTTGATACAAAGTATTTAGAAAAAGTACATTTACAGAATATTTTACAAAAATCCCATTTTTCTCGAAATCCGCAAAAATAAAATCCTTGCCAAAAAAATTCTGGTAAAGGGATTTACCTAAAATTTTACAGAGTTAATCTCTAATATGCATTTTTGCAAATTTTAGCAAAAAAATTTTCCATTTTCGGTCTCAATGCTTAATAGGTTAACAAGCTGGTAATAAAACAATACTTCATATCTGAGAACTTACAGGTGTAGAGACTAAAACAAAATGTTGGCTTTAATTAATTTCTTGATGTTGAAAAAAATGCCATCAAATTTCATGACCTAGTTTTTTTTGGCAAAAGAGTGGTCTGGGGAATTTGCTATTTCTTGGCGATTTTTCTCTCTATTTTGATGTTTAAAAGCTTTTTGGAAAGATAATTTAATACTGATCCCGAATTATATAATAATTTGTCGAAAAAATTTAACGAAATTTTCGTAAAATCTGAAAAAAGTCATATTTTCCCCCATATATGTAAACACACTGGAAATTTTCAATTGCGTTGGCCCACCTCTAAATGTTTTTTTAATGGCCCAAAACTTTGTATTTCTCACTTTTTTGCTATTCGCAAATTTCTAGGGGGAGCAACCGATAGTTTGAACACTTTTTTTATTAAGGGCCACCCTAATGGACACACAGAAGTACGGAAAGACGGGCAGGCGGACGGACAGATATCGCTAAGGGGTTCAGAAAGTGATTCTGAATCGATGGGTATAGGTGAAAAATTTTTGGCAGTTACAGACATCAGAACAAACTCATTATAACTGGACCACAGAGTGGTATAAGGTATAAATATGTGCCCGGCGAGCAACTGTGGCTGATCCTGTTATCGTCATGTGAAGAAACCACTGATGTCAGTGAAATATCGCTTGGCTCGCATAAGTTTTGCAGAAAACACAAATGAATTGGTCAAGACGGAACTGACATACTGTTTTCTTTTCAGATGAGTCCAATATTAATTTAAGAGGCCACGATGGAACAACGTTTGTAAAACTGTTAAGTTTGGCGGTGAAAATATTATGGAATAAGGTTACTGTTCGGAATGGGTACAATTCATGTAGTACAAGATACTTTAACTTGCATATTCTAAATGACATAATGTATCCAAAGACGAAGGAAAATATGCCCCTAGTATGGAAGCCCCAACATAACAGTGACCTAAAACACACCTTAAAAGCTGTAACCTAATGGCTACAATCTAATGCAGTTTTATAGAAAATCTATGGGAAATTCCAGATAAAAAAAAAATACGGACATGCAATTACATACATAAACAGGGCAGATCTCATAAAGGTAGTTAATTCAGAGTGGCAAAAAATTTAAATGGATCTCATCAGCAATTTAATTCACTGCATGTTTCGAGTTGTTAAGCAGTGTTAAAAAATAATGGATACCCAACAATTACTGTGTAGTAAAGGTTTCCATTATGTTGTCAACAGCATAAAAATAAATTTAAATTTTGTTGTCTTTTTCTGATGTTAGACTATTTTATGGTAGAGGCCAGCCCTCAAAATTCGAGTGCAAGTTCTAGAAAATTTTAAAATTGATAATAAATATTTGCTGAACACACAGAAGATAAATAACTGGGTTTGTTAAGAAATAATTATATAAGAGCCTAAAGGTGTGCTTATCAATTTTAGCCAATTCACAATTCAACACAAATTTAATAAATACACACAACGCATTGTATAGTTTCGTGGATGTGTTAGTAGCAACTTTAAATGAATTTTAAACCAAAAAAATGTATCAGAATGTGGAAATCTGTAAATATGGTACACACCTGCAAGGAGATGCCTTTTAAACGGTATATTTTTTTTTGTCAATATTGTTTGGTAAATGGAAGTTTAAAAGGGATTTAAAGGAATCGCCTTACCTATGATATATGGTATATTATGATATATATTTTTTTTAAATAAATAAAATATAAAAAGAATTTTTAATTTTATGATCCAATTTTTTTGTTATTGACCCTTTTGTCTACTCTTTATTTGGCCACTTATAAAGGATGTCCCAAAATTCACGCAAGATTTGAATTAAACAGAAAAAACAGTTTTTTATTTACATTGATATTTATTTATTGATGTTGCTGGACTTTCGGCAACACTCTTACGCACTGCTGTTAAGTATTTAAATTTGATAGTTTTGTTTGTGGATGACCGACTAAGTTTTGTACGAAATTTTCGAACTGTAGGCGCAAAACTTTCATAATTTTTGAATATTTTTCAAAATGAAAGACGCGCTGTTCTATCGTGCAATGCTCCATTTTTATTCACCCTAAACTTTCAGCTGTTAAAATGATTTTTTCATTTGGTTTGGTTGCTAATTCTTTACTGCACAAATTATTGCTAATAAAATCTTTAATGAATTTTGGGGCACCCTCTATTCATATTTAATGGACTGACAAAGCTATGATAATACTCCAGATATTGATAATTACATTCAAAGTTCTTTGAATAATTAAAATTTTATACGCTGATCCACGCCCACTAGTTCGATATGGAGTCACATTAAGCTTAAAGATTCGAACTTTTATAGTATTTCAAATATTTTACTTTGTATGGGGGGTGCCACTTCCCACTGGAGTTGCCCTTTTTACATTACTACTTTCCTTAACAGATTATGAATTCACGAAATATCAAGGCTCTCAGTATCAAAGAACTCCAGATTTTTAATTTTAAATGAGAGCTACGCCACTGGTTTGATCCCGCCCATTTTTAATTTGACTATTAACATTATAGCACTATAGATAATTGAATATATCGCACCTGTAACTCTTAAGTGAGTCAACTCAAAATTTTTCAATTTTCACTTTTTGCAAGAAAACGATAAACAGTGGTCATATCTATCCACTCGCAAAAAAAAAAAAATACAGTTGTAACCCTCTTTGTGCTATATGAGTAGCTTCCTTAGAATCCACTAAAAAGGCACATTTTGGGTTGCACACAAAAAACTTGTTATTTTTGATGATCACCGAAAAAATCGCAAAAACAACTACTATTGTATACTTATTATTCGCAATTCTTTACAATGAAGCAACTATTTTTAAATTTTATAGTATGGTATTCTCTATGATATTCTATACCATGCGTTTAGAGAATGGGACTTAGGCCCAACTTATTGGATACAAATAATAAGCATAAACCAAATTTGAGCGTCATTGTTATCAACTTTTTGCCTGGAGATATGAAAAAGTTCATTTCAGATCTATACTATTAATACGCAAGGCGATTTCTTGTGTATTTCTTTTTAGCTGTTTACCAGATTTACAGATTTTCATCGTCTGGAACATTTTTTGGAGTTATGATCGTTTAAAGTTGCAACTAACACATGCATAAAACAAGTAAGAAAATTATAGTCGGTCTAGACCGACTACATGATACCCTATACCATGGTTTAGAGACCCTATCTTTCGGTCCAACTACTTCGATATAGAAAATAAGCATAAACCAAATTTGAGTGCGATTTTTATTAACTTTTTTGGCTGCAGATATGAAAAAGTTCATATCGGATGCTATATCTATAAAGGGACTAGGTCCAAAAATGGACCTATCCTGATCATGTTTGGTAAAGTCTCTTGTATTTTGCAAAAATATGTACAAACAAAATTTGAGAAGAATCAGTGCAATATTTTTGTTTTTTAATAGATTTAAGTGAAGATCCGGAAGCAGCTCTATATGGGGTCAAAGGGATCATTTTTGGACTACTCATTAGTGGATGTAATGAACGCATACAAACCCAATTTGAGTAAGATCTATATGACAATTTGAATCTTATGGCAATTTATGTCGATTTCATATGGGTAATTTGTATGGGGGCTAGGTCTGAACATGGACCGATTCTCACCAATTTCAATAGCGTTCATCCCATGGCCGATAAAAGCTTATATACCAAATTTCATCAAAATATATTCATATTTGCGACCTGCAGTTTGATTACAAGCTTTACATGGACACACAGACGGACGGACGGACGGACGGACGTGTTTATTTTTTATAGTTATACTTTAAGTCGTGTTTAAAATATAACTGAACTCGAACCTGTTTATTGTACATGTTCTGTTTTTTCTTACTACACGAGCCACAACACGACTTAAAATATAACTGAACTCGAACCTGTTTATTGTACATGTTCTTGTTTTTTTTTCAGTACACGTACCAGAACATGAACTTCAAATAAAGCAACACTCAAATATGTGTGCTTTATGTGTGATTGAAACAAAAAGTACGTGATACAAAAATGTTCGTGTAAATAACGAAATATTAAAACGAACACAGTCATGGTTGTGTTGGGCACCGTAGAAAATTTAGAAACGCACGCTTATGTTTAGCTGTTAGCAATTAGTCAAAAATAGCTGTCAATCATCTCATTAAAGATAAAATAAATGTTTATTTTTTAAATTTTAACTATTTGTTATTTCATTTATTACATTTTACTAAAACTCAAATTTTTCTCATATGGTCGATCGCCATTCCTTCGGAAAATATAATTTAGCTCTTTTGGTCAAAAAGGTTGGACACACCTGTCCTGGACCATGCGTTTAAAGACCCTATCTCTTATATCCAACTAATTGGGTATAGAAAATAAGAATAAACCAAATTTGAGTGATATTTTGATTAATTTTTTGACTTCAGATTCGAAAAAGTTCATATCGGATATTATATTTATATGGGGACTAGGTCGAAAAATGAACCGATCCTAACCATATTTGGTAAGGTAACATATTTTTTGCAAAAACGTATGCAAATCAAATTTAAAAAAAATCTGTGCAATATTTGTGTATTTTGATAGATTTAAGTGAAGATCGGGAATCAGCTTCATATGGGGGCTATGACTAAGAATTGTCGAATGGGGTTTATTTTTGGACTAATAATAAATGTATGTAATAAACATACGCAAACCCAATTTGGCTGAGATCTATATGATACTTTAGATTTTATGGCTATTTAGGTCGATCTCATAGGGGTTATTTGTGTGGGGACGGGGTGTGATTGGTGGTAGTTATAAAAATCAGCACGAAGTCATTGTAACCTGACCACATAGTGGTATAGGGTATAAAAAATATAGCCAGATGTGCAGTAAGACTCTGTAAAAATTTAAAAAGAGAGGTGTAGTCTCCTCTAATCCACAAATAAACAGACTAACAAGCTTTTATACTCGTATATACGAGGGCGGATCAATAAGTCCGTGACTTTTAGAATGAAATACAGTTTAAAAAAAATAATAATTAGCTGAATACACTTAGTCCAAAGTTTCTCCAATTTTTTATCCCTTCCAAAAAATGGGATTTTCGAGGTCCATTAAATAGGCATTTTTGTATGATCAATAATTTCGTTTGCAGCTAAATCTCTTTCCACCGAGCCATTTCTTTAGGTTTGGAAATAGGAAATAGTCACTGGGGGCTAAATCCGGAGAATATGGCGGATGAGGTACCAATTCATAACCCAACAAACAATCCTTTGAAGTTGTCACACGATTACGTTTATGGTCAATTTAGAGCAAACGTGGCACCCATCTTACAGACAGCTTTCTTAAACCCAACTGATCATTTAAAATCGAAACCATACTGTCATATGAAATGCCTATGGCATCAGCAATCTGACGCACTTTTACTCTTCGATCGGTCTATAACATATCGTGGATTTTTTTTTAAATTTTCGGATGTATTGACCTTAATGGGCCGTCCAGAACGTTCAGCGTCATTCGTATTTGTACGACCACAACGGAAGTCAGTACACCACTTTTGCATTTCATATAACTACGAGGGAAATTCAAAGAGTCACGGACTTATTCATCTGCCCTCGTAGATCTATAGCATTCCATTAATATCGAAGACTCGGAAAGTTTTTAAAGATGGCTGTTTGCGTCAATCCAAAATTTCTGGCAATTATTGGTTATGTTTGGCTTCATATGGTAACTGTGTGAGTCAAATGTGCATTTTACTTAAGCCAATCCGGAAAATGGTTTTACTCTGATTGCTAAAGTGGCCAAAAAATATTTTTTTAAATTTTTTGATTTTGATCTTTAAAGACTTTTAAGGTTATACTAGCAGATTCCAACACTCGAAATTCGAGTGCAAATTCTAAGATATTTAATTTTTTCATTTAATAAAGACCATAAAGATATGCTTCACAATTCAACTCATTTTAAATGAAGAAAACAAATTCAACACATTAACACAAACCCATTGACAAATTTAATAAACACACACATAGCATTGTATAATTTTATGTATGTGTTAGTAGCAACTTTAAATGATCATAACTGCAAAAAAAATATTCCAGACCATGAAAAATCTGTAAATCTGGGTAACAGATAAAAAATATTCCTTTCAAATGATAAATTTTTTGTCAAAATCAGGGTAAAACTGTGAAACGTACATTGGTCACAAGAAATCGCCTTGCCTATTAATATTACAGATTCATATTTACTTAGACTGATTGATAAAATAAATTAAAAGTATCATTAAATTTTAGCTTAAATTTAAGCCAATAACTATATTCACTGAAAGACGCTCCTGAATGAAGACCTAATACCAATTATCCAAATAAGTATACATAACTAGCTATAATTTTATCAAGTTATTTCTTTATGTCTTGTGAATCACAACACTGAACTAAATCATGATGTAAGAACACTAAAGTAAAAACAATCCTCTTAAGTATTTTGTGGCATGACTTCACTACGAATTTAAATTAGTTATGCAATTACATTTGTATGTATACCGCACAAATTCTCAAGTATGTAGTGAGTAATATTATCAGAATTTTTATTAAATGTCTATTAATGTAGTATTTTGTTTTTAGGTACTTACATGAGGATTTGATTTTAAGTAACGCCAATTTTCACCCGTTGTATACCAACCCGAACATATGGGCAGAAATGATAAAAGAGCTGGTGCCAACCAAACAATAATCAACATAATAAATACACGTCTATGTGTCATGATTAAAGGATAATCCAACGGTTGTACAATGGCATAATATCTGTAAATTATACAAAAACAAACAAAAAAAGACAAAAAAAATAACATTTTATATAAAGTTGAGCAGTTGTTTGTTTTAACCCTTTAAAGGTGTTAAATATTCATAATTTTCAAATTAAAAAACGTTTTTTATATAAACAATTTTAAGGAAAAAAGATACAATATGAAGGGTCTAAAACAATTTCATTTGAATTAATAGACAATCCAAATATTTTCCATATGTGGTTGTTTAAGGATGTCTAATGGGACATTTGTACAAGTCACTTGTATCTCTCATACTCACCTATCCACTGATATGCAACATAAATGCATTATACTGGCTGTTGAAAAATATACATCGAAACTATTCCACATATCACACATTATTGAGCCAAACATCCATTTACCGGATATTTCAACGGAAGCATTAGGGGTCATGGCACATAGAGCAACCAACATATCTGCCACAGCCAGCGAGACCACAAAATAATTGGTGATAATACTGCAAAAAAGAAAAAAATACAAAAAATATAACAAAAAAAAAAAAAAAACAAATTAGATATATTCCATACAGATATTTTGGAAACTTTGCCAAAATGTGTGGTTAACACATACATACATACATACATGACCTAAAAAATATGCTTATATGTAGAACACTGCAATACTTCAGTGATGCCTTTTGCATTTAACAAAAGTCAAACAATTTTATAGTTCAACTTAAATTTCGTCTATTTTATACAGATACCCTTTCATTTGAAGGTCACTTGGAGAGAAAGTAGACTTGCTAGAAAAATTAGACGTACACTTGAAGACGAAAATTTAGAAAATTTACCAATGTCACATTTTTCTTGTTTTCCAAAAAAGTTATGGCAACTAAAAGTGCCAGAGAAAGTATTCGTACATTTATAATTAGGAACATCTCACGAAATATACAACGTCTGTTCCATCGATTTTATTTTAGTAGAAAATATATTTGTTTGTATAAAGTTGATGTAATTTTATTATATTTCTTTTGGAAACGATCCCAAAACCAAAGAAATCGGTGCTGACAAGAGAAAAATTATCCTAAAGCTTAGAAAGGAGGGTAAATCTTATAGTGAAATAGCTCGAATTTTAGGTAGTACTGTGGCTGAAATTTTGATTTCATTGGACAAAAATTTTAACTCCATTATGTAGCCAAAAAATTAGGCTAAACTATTCGGGATCAGTATCCTTTCAAAAAGCTATAAAACTTCAAAATCGAATAAAACCTCGCCAAGAAATAGTAAATGCCCCAGACCACTTTTGTGACAAAAAAAACTAGATCATGAAATTTGATTGGATTTTTTTTTCAACATTAAGAAATTGATCAAAGCCATAATTTTTTTTTGGTTTCTATACTCGCAAGGACTCAGATATGATACAGATTAACTGTATCAATTTTTAAGTAAATCCATGTGCCACAATTTTTTTGACAAGGAGTTAATTTTTGCGGATTTCGAGAAAAATGGGATTTTTGTAAAATATTCTGTAAATGTACTCTTTCTAAATACTTTGTATCAAAAATTCATCACTTTTCTACTTTTAAATGTTATTTTTTTTTTATCTAAATAGCCTAGGGTTTCGGAAAAAAGTAATATGAACCCAATAACCTTTTGGAATTGGGGCCACATATGACCCCAAGCTAATAAAACACAATTTATTCAAAAAAAATTAAAATATAATAACGAAATGTGTAGAACTTCCGTTCCTAAAATTTGGGATAAATCCGATAACGTTAACCCATTATCTGGCAAGGCCAGCTTTGGATTTTAAGATATTTTTAAATAAAAATTACCGAAAACGAGTTTTTCTATTAAACTCGATGAAACCACTATTTAAAATTTAAGAAAAATAATTCGGTTAAGTTTTATTTATTTAACCCTTCAGTGCTCCGGGGATCAAAATAATTCATTGTGATATATCTTTACTGTAATTATCTGCTTATTGCTCGCGAATATAAATTAAAACAACTTTTAACCAATTTTGTTAAAAAATTATTTTATGTACAAAAACTATCTATGTATATTTTCCTATATTGGTCTGGGGCATTTGCTATTTCTTGGCGAGGTTTTATTCGATTTTGAAGTTTTATAGCTTTTTGATACGATAATTTAATACTGATACCGAATTATATAACAACTTGTCGGAAAAATTAAGCTATAGAACGAAATTTTCGTAAAATCTTAAAAAAAGTCATATTTTCCTCATATAAACACACTTGAAATTTTCAAACGACTAAATGTTTTTTGATTGGCCCAAAACTTTGTTTTTCTCAGTTTTTTACCATTCGCATATTTCTAGGGGGTGAGCCCGAGAGTTTGAACACTTTTTTTTATTAAGGGCCACCCTAGTGTGGCATGCTATCAAACTCAACTGTTTTTTTTAATCTTAGAAAAAGGTGATTTTTTTTTTGTTTTATATCAATAATTGATGGTAACTACTTGCAAGTTATCATCGATAACGAGGTCTTTGCAAGTTTGGTAGCATTGCAGTCTTTTGTTGTTGTAAGTGGTCACAGCCCTACCTTATGAAATATTTATTAAACTATTATATTTTTGTCAAATTTCAACTTTAGTGGAATAGAACTTCTAGGGAACAAAAGAGAACAAGAAATGCATACCACCCAGAGAAAGGTTAAAGTGTCCTCTTCAACCCTATATATACTTTTGCACCCGTGACGACCCGTTGGTAGAACACTATATTCATTTTAATGAAATTACTCAAAAAATTTCAAATTATGGTAATTTAAACTATAGGGCTGTTTATTCAATGGTGTGTTAAATTTATGCTTTAGGTAGTTTATAGCTTTCAATAGTCAAAACAAGGGTCAGACAATAGACATGACGGCAATACCGCAAGAAAATTCTTTTCAGGTGCAGAAACAGCATCTGAAATAACTGGAGTGGATTTAAACCTTATTTTTAGATTTAAAATAACCCTAGACGTACTTGCGTGCAATGAAGAAATTGACTCTAGAAAATTTGGAGATTATACTAAGCAAACTGCAAGAATATATACAACGAACTACCCATGGAGAAATATGTCTGCATAGTCCTTTATCATGGAGGAGATGTCATTAAATATCATTTGGTACCACTTGGAGACCTATCAGAGGAGGCTCAGGAAAAAAGGAATAAGGATTGCAGATTTTACAGAAAACACAATACTCGAAAAATTTCACGGAATTCCACAAATGAAGATCTATTTAATATATTATTGGCAACGTCAGATCCGTTCATCTCCAGTATTCGAAATCAATGGAAAGTGAAACATCGGGATTTAGATGAAGAACTCAAAAAACCACTAAAGAACAGAAATAACAGAACAAAGTATGGAATATTTGCAATAAATATTTGAGTCAAATGAATAATCATTATAATTGTCTTTCATTGTTATTTAATTACGAAAAACATAGTATTAGTAAAGAAAATAATAATAAACAGAACCTCCCATTGTTATAAAAGTTATTAAAATTTATTGCAGTTTTTATTTTTGTTATTTTTTTTTAATGTATGAAATGTTTTAGTATATAAGAAAGATTGAAAAACCCTTATTTTCATATCAAAACCAGAATCATTGCGCTTATGTTCAGAAGATTTATTTTGCTAAAATTAACAAATTTGATAGCAAAAAATGAAAAATTTTTCTGTAGTAATAGCAAGATAATACTATAATATAATTCCAGCGCTCGAAATTCGAGTGCAATTTCTAGGCAATTTTATTTTTCAACTTAGCCAATTCACAAACCAATAATTTGTTGGTTTATTGTTATTGTGAATGAAGAAACCAAACTCGTTAACAAACCCATTAACAAATTTAATAAACACACACATAGCATATGTATAATTTTATGTATGTGTTAGTAACAACTTTAAATGCAATTTAGTCAAAATAAAGAAAAAATAGTTAAAAATCTGTAAATCTGGTGAACAGCTAAAAAGAAATACCTTTCAAATAATATATGTTTGGTCAAAATGGCGATAAAACGGTAGAACAAAACAACGGTAACAAGAAATCGCCTAGCCTATTAATATTATAGATTACTAGCGTTTTTTTAAGTGTAAACATTTTTTGAAAACATGAAAAGGAAAAAGTTGGTTTGGCGAACTGCAAACAAAAAAAAATAAAAATCGGTGGAGGTGACATTATGGTTTGGGGTTATATGACAGGCATTTCGTATTTATTGATTGGATACGTAAATATTTTAAAGCAAAGCTTAAAACAAACTTCGAGAAGATTTTTGGTTCAAACACGATAATGATTTAAAATATGAGGCTCACAATTTCGCTTCGATTTTTCTACAAGATTAAAAATCAGTTGAAATTAATACCTCAATTACCCGATCTTAATCCGATATAGTATTTGTGCGATTAACTGGAGCGCAGATGCCATCAGCATAAAATAACAAAAGGAAATGTTTAAAAGTGTTATTTTGAATGAGTAAAATAATTAAAGAAGTGACTTTACAGTTGGTTAAGTCGATACCAAATTGGCTCACAGAGGTTTTAAAATCCAATTAGTATACTATAAGTTACTAATTTAAGCAGTATTTAATGAAATTTAAGTTTTCTTGTATTAATATTTCAACTGTACAAATACGTTTCCTTATGATTTTTTTTCTTTTTTTTTTACCTTTATAAAATAAACCTTGAATAAATTAAAAAAAAAAAAATAATAAATAGCAAAATAATTTATTAGAAAAAACTGATCGACTCGGAATTACTTTCTGAGAACATCAAGAGTATCCGATTCCTCAATACATATGCTACCCATATATACGGAAGACATTGTTGAATCTATGGCCCTATGGGTCAACATACAACATTGAGTTTTCAGCGCATTAAAATCAACCCTATTCGCTTTACCACACTCGGAGATTGTTAATAGGTTTTGATTGAGTGTGTCATTCATTGTCCGCCTTTTGCCGCCAACCTCCAAGAGCCTTGGCCTGCAATTACAGGAAAATGAATGACAAATGCTGCTGTCAGCGGCGAAAGTTAATAGTTTGACCAAGAAGGTCCTTCAGGAAACTAAGGAAAACAGAAAGAACGGAACCTGGGGTACCTTTGAATTAAGCTGAAACTCATTAGATGAGACCCCATCAATAACAACACGTATTGTTCGATCTCTGAGAAAACTCGATATAAATCGAGAGAAATCATTACCGACCCCAAATCGGTGAATGTTCAGACCACGTCCCCACACAAATCGATATCGACTTAAATTGACATAATGACAAATTATCATATTGATTTCGGCTAAAATAAATTCAGTGATCCGAAAATAAACCCTATAGGATAATTCTTAGTCACAGCCCTCATATGAAGCTGATTCACGAACTTCACTTAAATCTTTGAAAAAAAATATTGCACAGATTTTTCTAAAATGTGGTTTGTTATGTTTTTGCAAAAAATAAGTGGGCTTGCAAAATATAGTCATAATCGGTCTATTTTGCGACCTAGTCCCCATATAAATAGAGCACCCGATATGAACTTTTTCATATCCGAAGTTAAAAAATTAATAACAACTAGCAGATTCCAGCTCTTGAAACTCGAGTGCAATTTCTATGAAACTTTATTTTTCAACTTAGCCAATTCACAAACCGACACTTTTTTGGTTTATTATTATTGTGAATGAAGATAAAAAACTCACTAACGAACACATTCACAAATTTAATAAAACACACATAACATATGCATAATTTTATGTATGTGTTAGTAGCAACTTTACTCAAAATAAAGGAAAAAATTCAAAAATCTGTAAATCTGCAAAACGCTAATATACGCTTGGTCAAAATCGGGATAAAACGATAGAAAAAAACATCAGTCACAAGAAATCGCCTAGCCTATTAATATTATAGATGCCACTCAATTTTGGTTTATGCTTATTTTCTATATCTAATTAGCTGGATCTAAGGTGTGTAAACGCATGGTACAGGGTATGGACGGTCTAGACCGACTACAATTTTCTTACTTATTTTTTCTTATTTTTGTTTTTCGTTGTATGACTGTTTTAATTTCGATGTACGGATACTTTTTCTAGCAAGTGTACATAACAAACTGAAAAGTAAATTACTGATATTTGACATTGTTATACAGGCACTTTCTAATGCGATATTCTCATGCAGTGGTAAAAATTAATTTAGGTCAATCGAATGGAAGCAGTAGCACGATGAATATGGCTTAAATAAAAACACGGCATTTAAAAAGAATTACGGACATTTTAGAAAAAAAATTATGTGCACATTAATTTTTTTATTTATTGATTTATTTAGCATATCAGTTCAACAGGAACAAGTATTTTTATGGCCCTAGGAAAATAGTGTTAAAGACAATTTGTGCAATAAATACAATTCAAAAAATAGACCGTTTTAACTAAAATAGAGCATTTTAATAGTTTGAAAGATAATTACTCTAAATTACAATTATTTTGAAAGTTTGAAAAAATGAAATGAAGAAAAAAGTAAATTATAGTCAGTCTACGATACCCTTAGGTCTCACCAATTAGATAGAGAAAATAAGCTGTTCCAATATATGTAGTCGAAGTGTCTTAATTTTGGACATGAAAAAAACCAAGTGCAGATTTGAAATCAGCGACCTAAAATTAGTAAAAAATTCCAATAAAGTTCCAGTCAGCACCAAAAAAGGTCAATTTTGTTCCCTTGTGTAATTAGATAGTTTTCATAGACATATTTTGTCATCTGTGTATGTACCAATCGTTCAAATGCTTTTAACAAATATAGTAAAATAGCTATTGGGCGACACTACTTATCAGATTAAGTATTGTAATAATTTTAGCATATTTCCATATATCAGAATAAGTTAAAGTTATTGCCAAAATGCACGAAAGAATAGCTTTGAAAAATTTTTGTTTAAATCTCATCATGTCCTACAGTTTTAAATTCTTTGAAATTTGTAAGAACAAACTTTAGGGTACAATAAAATTAAGAATACAAATTTTTCTATACAAATTTAAAAGGAAACGCTAACGTAAATGATTTGGAAAGAAACTAGGGATATACACTTATGCTCACATAATTAAGTCATGGGTAGGCAATGAAATGTTTTTGTAGTTTTTCTGTTAAGCCTATTTCTTCCGGTTCTAACCTTACTATTTTGTGCAACCTTGCTATGCGAGCAGTTGTTTACATTGATTAAAGCAAAACTACAAATTTGGGTATTCCCCGAAAAATATGGAAAACCTCAAAAAGGTCATATGCCCTGTGCTCACATAATTAAGTCACCACGCGTATCGTGAGCAAATTAGTGCTTTGAAGATTTTTTTGCGGTTTAAATAATAAATAAATTAAAAACAACTAAATTAAAAACAAATAACATCAGCTGAAATGCTATGGGTAAACAAAAAAGTTCAAATTCGGCTGAAGAGAAAATAATATGGGATTGTTTCCAAAGATACAATAATATTGCAAAAGTAGTGGAGATTTTGAACTTTTCTCGGGGTAAAATTACAAATGCCATAACACATTAATAAAAATATGAAACTTTTGAAAATATTCCGCTCCAAAAACCGAGAAAAACGATTTTAAATGATGACACACGCATTGCAAACCTGAGTAAAACTGATCCTTTTTTAACTTCGTCGCAAATCAGAGCTCAAATGGAAACGGATTATGGCATAAAGTTTCGTTGCAGAACTTAAGACGACGTTTGCAAGAAAACAATTTGCATGGACGAATGGCCAGGAAGAAACCGATGGTTTCCTTGAAGAACAGTAAGAAGCGGCTCCAATTTGCGACTGACCATCTTGCTAAAGGCCTAAATTTTTGGGATTTAATTGTTTGGAGCGACGAATCCAAGTTTAATGTTTTTGGAAATGATGGTAGAACATATGTGCGATGCCCTCCACTTGAGGAATTGGATCCAAATTACACCAAAGAAACTGTGAAACACGGTGGATCATCAGTCATGGTGTGGGGTTGCTTTACCGCATTCGGTGTGGGTCCTATAGTCAAGATTGACGGTATAATGAATGGGGAAATGTATAAGAATATACTAAAGGAAAATTTGGCTACCGAATATGCTGACAATTTGCCGCTTGCGTGGATTTTCCAACGCGACAATGAGCCGAAGCATTGTTCGAAGTTAGTTAAGTCGTGGTTGGCAACACAGTCCATCAAGCTTCTGGAATGGCCGCCGCAGAGTCCCGACTGAAACCCTATCGAGAACTTGTGGGGCTTAATAAAATGAGTCATTACAGCACGAAAACCGGCAAATAAGGACATGTTATGGAAAGTTATCCAAGAGGAGTGGCACAAAATCATTCCAGGCCAGTGCGCTTCTCTGGTAGCCAGCATGCCATATCGATGCACCACAGTATTGAAGCAAAAAGGTTGTCCTACTCAATATTGAGGTAAGCTAATGAAAAAATGGGACTCTCGACAAAATCTATTACTTATTTCTACAATTTCAACAATTTTTTTTCAGATGACTTAATTATGTGAGCAGCTGTTTTTGGCTAATTTCCAAGTTTTTTAATTTTTTTGGAATGAACCAAAATTTTGTAATTTTTAACTTCACTGTAAATTGATTGCTAACGTATAAGAATAATAAAAAAAAATTATATTAGAATTTAAAAAAAGGGTTTACGTATTTTTGACAATAATGTCCAGTAGCATACTAGTGACTTAATTATTTATGTGAGCACAAGTGTATAAATGAATTGAATAATTTCATTTGAATAAGTATGGAAAAATAACTCATACATGCATGGCAAGATTTTATAGTACATTTATATGAAATCATTACTCTACAATTCATAACAGTTAATATACACACTCATAATATTATTTGCGTGACAAATCCTTAAGGAAATACTATTCATTTATATGTTCAAACCAATAAAATAAATTTTTACTACAAAGGTTTTTCAATTAAACACGCCCATTAATTTCAAATCATTTATAAATACTTAATAAAAAAAAGAAAATATGAAATATAACAATAATATCAACAACATTATAAATTATCATAAAACGTACATAAATCAAATTTAACCGCAACTTTATTAGGGCAGCCACCAAACACAAAAAAAAAACCATAACGTCTACTAAGGGCCGATTGCTTCAGAAGTAATTGAATTTAATTTGTCGTGTTGAAATGGAAGAATATAATTTATGGTAGATGGTGCGGAAGTTTTTTGTTCATATTTGAAAAAAAAAGAAAAAAAAAAATAAGTTATCGAACAAAACTAAGGCAAATCCGCATGAAAAAGTATAATATATTTAGCCACCGAACTGGAATCAGATTTTATTGATTTGGTCATTTATTTTCAATTTTCGATAAGATGCTTACAATTTCGGTGAAAACTTATACGAGTTTCAATTTTTTTTCTTAAAATCCACGATATGGTGTTGGCCGATCGAAGAGTAAGAGGGCGTGACATTGTTGATGTCATAGGCATTTCGTATGGCAGTTTGGATTCGATTTTAAATGATCAGTTGGGTTTAAGAAAGCTGTCTGCAAGATGGGTGCGCGTTTGCTCTCAATTGACCGTAAACGCAATCGTGTGACTACTTCAAAATTCCATGAATTGGGCTACGAATTGGTACATCATCCGCCATATTCTCCGGAAAAGGAGATTATTTTGAAAAATCCTTTTTTTTTTTTTTTTTTGCAAAAAAAAATCTGTGTTCCATTCTAATAGTCACGGAGTTATTGATCCGCCCTCGTATTATGCACCTTTTTTCTGCAGAAAATTATGTATTTTATCTTACCTTAAACTTATCAACTTCAAATGTTGAAACATGTTTATTATTTATTTATTTATTTGAATATTTTAAATTTTAAGCACAAAATTTACAAAACAACAATATTGTTTTTTGATTTTGTGAAATATCTCCACGCTACACTCTTTTTTGGCGCCATTTTATACAGTGATGTATGAACAATTGACAATTGACAAGCAGTGCTGCCAAGCACTGACAAAAATTCATTTGCTCAAGGAAAAATTATATTAAAATTCCTAATAATTGATATTTAAGGCTCATGTGAAATTATTTTTTCAATTAAAAATTCAAATAATTGGTAAAACTTAATCGATTATAATAAATATTTATAAATTATTAATCATTCAGTCTTTGTTAATTAATATTAATTATTTCAGTCTTTGCCATTAACCTTGCCATCTCTAATCACGAGGTTAACTTTACGACAAATAAATTTTTTTTGATTCTTGAATTATTTTACCCCACAACAGGGTATAATGAGTTAATGCTGATGTTTGCATCTACCAGAACTAGAACTACATTTTACTAGACCAATCCACTCAGAATCACTTTCTGAGTCGATTTAGCAATATCTTTCCGACTATGTGTCTGTCCCTTGGTGTGTCCATGTAAACCTCGTAATCAAACTTCAGGACGGAAATATGAATATATTTTGATTAAGTTTTGTACTTAAGATTCTATCGGCCATAGGACACACAATTGGTCTCCATGAGTCGAAATTGTCTTATAGATCTTTATCAAATTTGGTTTGTATGTGTTTGTTACAACCATTAAGTCAAATAGTCAAAAATAAAGCCCCGTATTAAGATTTTCTCAAATTTATTTTGTATATGTTTTTGCAAAAAATAAGTAACTTAACCAAATATGGAAAAGTCCCAGTAAAAATCCGATATAAAAGTTTTCGTATCTATAGGCAAAAGAATTAATAATTACTGGGACATAAGACCTAAGACGCATGGTATAGGATATTGTTTAGCCGATCTAGACCCACTAAAATTTTGTTATTTGGTTTTCTTATTTCGATCGGCTGGTATATGATAATATCACTCATATGAGGGCGGTCCCAGAATAACCCGACCTGACAAAGAAAGCCCAACAAATATGGGAATAAATTCTTTGTTTCTCAACAAGATCTCCTTATAGCTCGATACACTTTTCCCAATATTCAATAGCTTCGATACCATGTTTATAGCAGTTTCTTAAAATGGCCATCAACTACCAGTCTCCACCTCTTCAAATCCCTTACCACTGAACCATTTTTTAAGTTTGGAAATAGAAATTAATCCGAGGGAACTAAGACTGGCGAATAAGGTTCGTGATGAAGCCATTGAAACTGTAATTGATGGATTACACAGGTCAACAGCAAAAATGCCGAACAAAAACCACTGTATAGATTTGATGCACCATGGCTACCTAAGTACAAAAATGGTCAAAAATTTAAATTTTACGGAGAAGTTTTTTTTTTTTTTTTTAAATTTTTAAGTAAAATTAAAATTTTTTTTAGACGTTTCTCCACATAACTAATGATAACTTCAAAAGTGTTAGTCCGATAATATTAAAATAAATTTAGAAAAATACAAACTGACATAACCTTTAATCCGTATATATATTTAGTTTCAATCGGCTCAGTAGTTTCGGAGTTATAATAAATAATTGAAGCAAAAAATATATTTTTTACGTGCAAATATCAAATTTTTTTGTTTTAAAAAACTCACAAAAAATCGAAAACTGCAAAAATTGTTCTGATTTATTGCTTTTTCGCAAACCCCCATGTAATATGAACAAAATGAGATATCGATCTTGAAAATCGACCAGTTCTTTTCGAATTTATTCACAATTAAGTGTTTTCGCTCATTTTCACAAAAAAATTTTTATTCACAATTAATTGAAGGTGACGCATTTTACAAGCACTGCCATTATTTCTTTGGTTTACATAATAATGACTAAATAATATTTTGTTATTGAACGAATTAAAAAACTCTTCGTTGATATTCTATAGAAAATGGTATAACAAAAATGCAGAACGTAGAAAGTAGGTGCATTTTAATACACGGATTTTGGCAAACCCCCTTTACATGTACAAAATTATTTGGAAAAAACATTTATGACATTTTTATGATTCTCAGAACTAAAAGAAATAAGTAATAAACAAAAGCTTATTTGATTTTTATGATGACGGTAGCAAAGAAATAAACGCTCATAATTTTTCGTGGACGCTGAATTGCTGTTTCAGTTCATTTATGATACCTAATCCGTTTAAAGTCAATTAAACGTAAAAAAGTAAAGTGCACTTTTTTATTGATGTCTGGTTTTCTGTTGGCTGCCTGTAACGGAATTTTGCACACACAAACTGTAACCATAAAAAGGGCTATTCCAAATTATAGTATCGTATCATAAAACAGTTCCATAGATATGGCACACTTGTAATCGCGCTAAAAGCAGGCATATTTGACGGCCCACAAATTCGCAAAGTGAACGATACTGATTTTGGCAGTTCAATGTTAGAAATTGAGAAGAATGCATGGGATTCGTTTGTATGGGTTATTCAAAATTTCTTCAAGTGTGATGATTACGTTGCGCACGTTGAAGAGATGTTATCTCACTTCCATCGACTTGGATGCAACATGAGCATCAAAGTACACTTCCTACACAGTCACTTAAATCGTTTTCCTGAAAACCTGCGAGACTTGAGCGAGGAACAGCGCAAACGATTTCACCAAGATATGCGAACAATTTGGGAACGATACCTGGGTCGCTGGGATGCACACATGATGGCTGATTTTTGCTGGAGTATTCAGAGTAACATTTCGTCATTCAAAAATAATAGAAAATCATATAAAAGAAAATTCCAGAGTTTGTAGTTTATAATTATAAATCTTTTAATAATAAATCTTATATAATATAATAAATTTAAATAATAAAATGTAAATTTTAGTAAAATATAAAGTGTTTTTAAAATTCAATCTACCGAAAGAGGAACATTAACAGCTCATTTTTATGTATATCAAACAAAAAACAAAAATTTTGTGAAAATGAGCGAATTCACTTAATTGTGAATAAATTCGAAAAGAACCAATCGATTTTCACGGTCGATATCTCATTTTATTCCTATTACATGTCGTTTTCCAAAAAGCAATAAATCAGAACAATTTTTGCAGTTTTCGATTATTTATGATTTTTTTAAAACAAAAAAATTTGATATTTTCACGTAAAAAATATATTTTTTGCTTCAATTATTTATTATCCGAATACTACTGAGCCGATTGAAACTAAATATATAGACGGATTAAAGGTTATGTAAGTCTAAATTCTTATAAATTTATTTTAATATTATCGGACTAACCCTTTTGAAGTTATCATTAGTTATGTGGAGAAACATATAAAAAAAATTTTAATTATACTTAAAAATTTTTTTAAAAAAAACTTCTCCATAGAATTAAAAATTTGGACCATATTTGTACTACTGGAACCACAATACATCAAAATTGTATAGTGGTTTTTGTTCGGCATGAAATTTTTTCTTTTGCGTTGCCTTGTGCTATTGATGTGGACGTGGATGTGGATGTGTGAAACAACACTTTCTTTTTCGCCAAATGCGGCCTTTTTCCTTAATTTCATCATTTAAATACTGCAATAAGTTGGCATAATAATCGCCTTTGAACGCTTTTAATTTTTGATGATAACAATGGTCTACAAATTAAAAAAAAAAAAATTGACTGCAGAAACGAAGAATGTTTTTTAACTAATCTGGGAGCGCTGAATGCGAATCTGGCATAAAAATTGGACTATCGTGTCTTGTTCATTTTTTATCGCATGATGGCAATACTGTGAAATAGTCAATACTGACACTACAATTTCACAATTATTAATTTGACAGAAGCCCACATTCTTTCTAAATCTTCATAATAGTAGCATTTAAGCATGTCAGGGAGATCGTGTGTTACTGATTCAAGCTATTTTTGCTTTGTGTATGGTGAATATTTGGTTGGAAAAAAAGGATATGCAACAACAGAATCATTAAAATATGCATATTTACATTATTTTCGTTTTGCTGTCAGAAACTTGGATAAACCGTGGACACCGACATGGCAAATGGCAAGAAGATCTATTTAGATTTTTCAATTCCAGTACCTTGGAGAGAGTCAAGTAACCACCAAACCGATTGTTATTTCTTTTTAACAAAAGTTGCAGGATTTAATATGAAAAATCACAGAAATATTACTTAAGCGAATGTCTCATCGGTTTCCAAACCAGTTTAATGTCCATCCCATGATCTATTACCAGTCATTCCCAGTGCTACGAGCAGTGAGTCCGACACATCTTCCACCAGCAGTGGTAGTTTGTATGAGGCTGATGTTGAACGCCATTTAGTGACTCAAGCTGCGGTGAATGATCCAATTCTGGAATTACTAGCTTCACGCATGCAACGGTGAAAACATTATGCAGTTGGGGCAAAAGTAACAATCTATAGAGATAGAAGCTTAGAATTGGCTGCATATTTTGAAAGGAAACACTCTATTCTATAATGTAGTGATGTTGATGGTTTATTTCAAAAAATGAACCAGCCATATGACAAAACAGAATGCAGATTATTTATTGATTGATTATTTATTTATTGATAAGTACAGTTTAAAGGCTCTTCTTTTGCATAATGGGAATGAAAAACCATCCATAACAATTACTCATGCTATTAATACGAAGTAAAGTTACAAATCAATGTCTGAAATTTTGACATTACTCAAATACAACGCTGATAAATGGAAGATCTGTGGTGACCTTAAGGTGTGTGATTTAAATTTCTTTGTATATATAGTATAGACTATCGTAAATAACTGTAAATTAATCTGTTTCAGGTCATTGGTTAGTTCACTGGTATGCAAGGAGGTTTCACAAAATATTGTGTCCTTCGTCTATGGGATAGTCGCGCTACATGTCATCTTTACGTCAGAACAGAGTGGCCAAAACAAACTGAGTATTCACCAGGAAAACCAAACATTTCAAATAAACCATTAATTGATCCAAATGAAGTTATTCTTCCGCCGCTGCACATAAAATTGGGACTTTTTAAGAACTTTGTCAAGGCTCTGGACAAAGATGGTGCAGCATTTAAATATTTGTTAGCGGTTTTTCCTAAAATTTCATATGCTAAAATCAAGGAAGGCATATTTGTTGATTCTCAGATCAGGAAGCTAGTGGATTTTCATAACGTTTATTGGAGAAAGAATATACCGCCTGGAAATCTTTCAAGAGCATCGTGGACAGTTCTCTTGGAAACAATGAGAGTGAAAACTACAGACAAATAGTTGCTGAATTATTTAGATTTAAATTTTTTTCCATAAAACCTAGGTGCGGTGAGCGACGAACAAGGCGAGCGTGATCCCCAAGATTCAATGAAAATTTAAAGAAATTATCAAGGATTTTGGGACAAATGCATGCTGGGAGACTATTGTTCGACTCTAATACATGAAACCGAACCAAAAAATAGAAAGGACGTTCAAATAACGCCATTCACTTTTGAAAATTCATTGATTTTTAAATAAACTACTGATTTTTTATGTAAAAAACGAATAAAAATATTTTTTGTATCTCGAAAACCTGACGTGATAGAGAAAAACCAATTAGAGATTCGAATTCAGCCCACCAAATTACCCTAGGAAAGAAATTTGGTTGCTCCAGTCCAAAACCTTGTTGGCTAGTGTAACCACTAAAAATTATCCCACGCGCATCCCCAAAAACAGACGCCAGCACATTTCTTACAGATGGAACTGTCTTCGCCTTCTTTGGACACGATTCTTCCACTTCAATCTGCTGTTTTGACTGTTACTTTGTCTCAGGTATAAAGTAGTGGACCTATGTCTTATTCATTGTTACGAATCGATGCAAATACTTTTATTGCGGCGAAACATTACCAAACACTTTATTGAAACATCTTCGCAACGCTGTGTTTCTTCTATTGTGAGCAAACGCGTTCATTTCAGCTAACTGACGTGCCTTTGTAGATTTTCTTAACCGTTTCTGGCGCGGCCACCTCAATTGGATGGCCACTACGGTGTTCGTGTCGGCAGCTTGTACGTCATCGTTTAAACTCTACCAATCAATATTTTATAGTCATAAACGAGGGAGCAGACTCCCCTAGAATGTCATCTAGTTCGGCTTTAACATTGGTTGGACTGAGATTTTTCAAATGAAAGTACATATTTCATGTTTACAAATTCACTGAAATCCCTTACTTTTGATGGCTTCAAATAAAATACTCAACAACGTACTGCCACTTTATACGAAAGGTCGGATTGTTCTGGCGTCGCCCTCGTATGAAGAAATTAAAAACAAATTCTTCTACAAAAAGAAAAAAAAATGCTATAAACTAAAGGATAGTTATATGTAACTGTGTTAGCAGTTACTTCCAACATGTTAATTTTATAGATAAAAGGGGCCATGAGAAGAAATAAAGAAATAAAGTTTTTGTTTTATCTAAAAAGTTATTAAAGGTTTTTGGCTTTTTAAAAACTTTTTTTTTAATGTTTGTATGTTGCTATAAGACATTCCATAAATACACACGCACTTACGCATATAAACATTTTAAGAAACATAAATTCCGTTTATATATGTCTTTCTACTAGAATATTTATGACATACAGACAAGGCGGTAAGTAAAAATTCATGTAGTAACTAATAAACGTTAATGACATTTAAATGATTGCTGTTTAAAAACTTTTTTTTATTTATGGTTTGGTCTAACTAGATGTGTGTGTGTGTGTGTGGGTGGAAAAGTGTATACATATATCTAAGTATATATGGGGCGTTTCATGTTAAGTGACTCAACTTTTGAAACCAATGTTCTCCGATCGGGAGGGTTAGTCTTATTGGATAGTAGCTTAGAACAGTTTTCAAACAGTATCGGTCAAGAACTCTGTGAGTTAGAGGGGGTCACAATTTGACATTTTGGCCAAATAGGTGTTTTTTCTCATCCATGTAACTTTTTACCTATTGTTCTTAGCAAAATTTGTCCGAAATAGTTCAGATAGCTATTTCTTCAATCTCTCGGAAATAGATTAAAAAAATAAACTTTTTTTGCAAAATCAAAAATTTGACTTTTTTTTCAAAAAACGCACTTTTTCTCAAAAGAAAGTTTAGGTTTTCTCCTTTAAGAGCTTTTTGGTCACTTAGTGGAGTGCTAGTGGGATATCTATCAAAAAAAAAATGTTTTGTAACTCAATACAACGGTTTTTCAATTTAATAAAATTTAATCTTAATCACATTAGATCCATTTATAACATAACAATTTTTTTAAATTAATTTATTGTAGCTGATGAAGTATTTAACTTTTGTAAATTTTTAAATACTCAATCTTTCATCCAGCTTATTTATCGCCTTTATTTGCTGCTTTTTTGCCAATCCTTTCTTGACGTAACTAGGTTTAGCTGTTGAAGAAGATTAACACGATTACCGCGATTGTCTTAAATTGACTATGTCTCCTAATGCAACAACTCCTTGCCACTTATTATTATATGTGACCCGGTCTATGAAAAGCCACCTTTATGACTCAAAACAAAAATTTCGAGAAATCAGCTGTTAAAGATAAATAATGCATTTCGTCAGTTTTTTTTCATTCTCTCGTTGGTGTAATTGCTGTAATAAGAAATGCCAAAAAATGGTACCGCGATAGATAATAGAAAATGCAAGAAACAACTATCTAGAATTATCAAAACATGAACTTGATTTGGTTATGCTGAGCCATATCGAATCAGCAATAATGTGTACAGACAAAATTGGAGATGCCTACACAAAAATGACGAAATGGAGGGAACATAAAAGGCAAAAAGGTAGAGATGTTGAAAGGCATAAATTAATGTTCATTTTTTATCACTTACCTGTTTGCCGCTCATTTTTCCTTTTTGTGCATGCGTGTGGAAGAAAACGTTTTGAAAATTTACTTCGACATTTTCATACACATGGTGTCATAACACGGGTACATGCGCTAGCAAATAAACCATCTACACATTGGATATCGTTTCAACCATCTGATATCCAAAAAGCTTTCAAATTTATTATACAGCCGATCTATTGGCTCTTCCACTGCCAGGACTTTTACCCAAATTCAAAGATTATCGTGTAATGAAGTTACCATCTAATGAGACAAAGGCCTCAGTTTATTGAAAATACATTGCTTCACTCGTTGATGATGAACTGAAGATGAGTATTTGTTCCTTCAGACGCATATGGGCCAAATACATACCTTATGTTACAGCAATGAAACCAGCGAATGATCTCTGTGATTACTGTCGTAGTAAGTAAGCCATTGTTTACTTCATTTTAAGTTGTATCTGTTGTAACTAAAATTGTCGTTTTCTTCAATAGCGAACACAATATCAATTACGCTAGCCAAAAACATTCCTGACCCTGAACGTGAAGAAAAGCTGAATCAATTTCTCGATTACCTCCACAAAGCTCGAAATCAACGTGCATATTATCAAATATGGTGTGACAATACTGATGATACTGTAAAGGTCTTACCATTTGATTTCGCTCAAACTGTTCATTATCCAGTGAGTCCTCAACAACCGGGTACAGCTTACTTCAAGGCAACAAAGAAATGTGCAGTCTTTGGAATTACAGGTTAGGATTTCATTATACATATTCAAATCACTTGCTTCGAAAGTATCTTGACTATTTTTTTTTTTTTCGATAGTATAACTACATGATAGCTGAGGAATATGATATTGGCAAAGGTCCAAACACCGTTGTGAGCATCCTACACTATCACTTGGAAACGTATTACAAAAATGTCCAAACAATTGTCCTTTTCTGCGATAACTGCGTTGGGCATAACAAAAATAATGTTATGTTATCATATCTGCAATGGCGGTTGGTTCGAGGACTCAACACAACGATTTTATTGAATTTCCTTTTGACAGGGCATACCAAGTTCGCCCCGGATCGCTTCTTCGGTATTTTCAAGGCCAAGTATGCTGTTGCTAATATTGAAGATTTAATGCTGTGCATCGTACAATCGTCACCAGGTGGCCATAATACAGCTGTATCGTCGAAAAATGGGTTTTGGTATGAATGGGACAGTTATTTTAACCCGTTCTACAAGCCACTTGTTGGTATTACACAATTCCACCATTTTATAATGAACAAAAACTCTTTAAAAACCAAAAAATTTGCGGACAGCGAGGATGTTGAATCATTTCAACTGTCATTAATCCCAGTTGATGACAACATGCCCGAAATTATCCAACCAGTTGGTTTATCTCTGCAGCGTCAGTGGTACATTTTTCAGAATCTCAGAAGCTTGGTTTCAGATCCCATGAATGCGGATATTTTAGCTCCATTGCCATCGAAAAAAATGCCATCAAAAAAATCTGAAGACGCTTTATCAGCCACAAAATTGGCATCGAAGGAACCCAAGACTTCATCCTCAAAACCTATAGCTTCATCGTCGAAACAGAAACCGAAACCTATAGCTACATCGTCAAATCACGATCCAAAAAATAAAAAACTGAAGAAACCTGCAAATTCAACTCCAATAAAAAAATCAAGAAAACTTAAGGCCTCATCTGCAGAAAAAGATTCAAAAAAACGAGAAACTCAAGGATTTCAACAACGACGGCGGCAAGGAAAACTACTACATATTGCTAAATAAATATTTTTTGTGCAATATAACTTTTTTTTTTTGGTAAAATCATTTTTGTAGCGTTCAATCCTTTTTTTCATTTTCAATTCCATGTATTATCTTGATTCTCGATTTTCAATAAAATTCTGTTTTTCTTTCATATGTGCCCTTCTTTCTCTACATTTTTAGTAAACTTCTAAGCAAGTTAGGAATTTCTGATTTTCACCATGTGAAAGAGCGTCTCAAAAACTATCCGAACCAAAATAAAAGTGAAAAATAATTTTTTGAGTCATAAGCCACCTTTTCATAGACCGGGTCACATATATCAATTAAATTATTATTACAAATAAATAAAAAAAATAATTTTTCAACATTTCTATAGAAAAATGTGATTTTTTTTCCTGAGGTGAACATACTGCGGGTATTACAGTATCGAAGGCAAGAAATTTTAGTGTTAGGTATGTTACATACCGTCGCACAGTGGTTCAAAACCAAAAAAAAGTGGTAATATGTCTGGAACTTCTAAACTATTGGTTGGATTGGAATAGTATATTCTAGGCGATTGTAGTCAAGGATATAGGCTTTCAAAATATTTATTTTTGAGATACCCTGTTGTAACACAGGGTGAGCTACAGGGTGTCAAAGTCGACCACCTCGAGGTGGAAAATGCTTTCAAAGCTTGTAACTTTTATAAATATGAAGTGATTTTTACGTTTTTAAAATTTTTCCAATAACCATTAAATTATTAACAAAAAACTTGCTTATACTAACTAGTTATCGCTTATGGTTTAAAAAATATTTGATTTTAAAGATCAACATTTGAACTTTTCACCAAATTCTTTCTTGGTTTTTCGCAAATAACATTTTTATTAAAATAGACAAAAAAAATCTAAAAATATGTAGCGATAGCCAGTACTCTTTAAAAAAACACGCTGAAGTATTTTTTGAATTATTTCGAACCGTTTAGTGAGCACAAAATCTTAAAGTTGACTTTTTGAATCAGGTTCTAAAAATTGCAATTTTTTGCCAAAAAATACCCTTCATTCTTTCACTTTTTTCTCACAACCTTGGTAAAACATGTATATATTTTTCTACATATTTTAAAAGAATATGCTTCAAGAATGGTTGTAAGTGAAATTTTCAATATTTTTGGACATGCACCCTACGTCCAGCATTGGACGAAATTGGGCAATTTAAAAAAAAAAAACTAAGTTTTAAAAGTTAATACAAAAATATCCGCTCGATTTCTTCAAATATTTCACCGCAGTATTAAAGCTCTAAATATTTTTATTTATTTGCCGCAATAAAATTCACCGCCGTTACATAAACGTGGTCAGGAGGGCTTAAATGGTGAAAAAAGTCAAATTTTCATACGAATTTTTTTTGTTAACATAAAAAACATATTAAGATTAGTTATTTTTATATTTTGTTTATTGATTCAGAACGGCATTTAAATTATCTAAAACACTTCAATAAATCATTTTGATAACGTTAATAGTTTTTGAGATATTGATATTCAAATTTCAGAAAAAAATATAGAAAAACTATGGTTTTCGTTTTTTTTTGGTTTTTTTTGGTAAAGTGTTCCCAAAATTTTTCAATTTTACTTATTGTTATATATATTGTTAAAGAAGACATATTTATCTATTCAACGATATATAACATGTCTATCAAATATATTGCAACATGCTGAAATAATGACCCCAAACCACACTCCACAGGCAAAAATTTAGCTATTTCTCTATTTGTTCATATAAATGGTCATTTACATAGTGAATGACATATTTTTTTTATTGTTTTTTGGTAAAGGGTTACATACGTTTTTATTACTTCAAATAATTTTAATATCTTTTCAAAGAAGGTATAATTATAAATTAATGGTGTATGAAATATTTACCTAATGAGTTTCAACTGATCATAAAATTGCCCGAAACTCTGATGCTGATTTTATACAAAAAAAAAAACTGGTAAAAAGCCAATGCCTAAGATATTTTCATTATTAAATAACAAATATAACTAAATTTTTTTTAATGAGTATTTTTTTATTTGTTTTATAATAGGCTTAAAATTACATAACAATTGTCTGCTTTTTTACTAGTTATTTTCTACAAAACAATCAGAAATATCAAAAGATAGAAGATGTTTTATATCCATAGCTTCGGAATCATCATTTTCTATTTCAAGACTTATTTTTGGTAACCATTTTGTTCTTATGGAGTATATTACTGGATCTGATGATATCAATAAATATTCCATTAAATCGGAATTTTGGGCTTCTTTGCTACATTTTCTTATATTAAAAAGGTCTAAAGTTTTGGACATCTCTGTTTCTAGCTTCTTGTGCTTCTTCAGTCAGTTCTCCCAATGCATTCTTTGTCACTAAGCTTTGTGTTGTAATTTTGTCTTCCTTTGTGTACTCAAATCGGATTGGCCGACATAGAAACTTAGATCCGGGTGTTAAATTACTCCAATGTCCTGATATTCTCTCTCACTAGAAGAAGAACTTGTCTCATTATATAGCCTCATTTTTAATGGTACTAATGATGTCATAAAAATTGTTGAAAAATCTATTTCTGAATTGCTTCCACTTGGTTGTCTATACTCAGAAAATCCAGATGTTCCATCGCATCCCCATTTACATATTAACTTAACTTCTGAATTGTTGCATATTTCTATTTCTTCTTTGCTAAATGTGGATATTATTCTAGATGCAGTGTTTTCAAGCAGTTCCGCTAATCCAACATTTGCACTTTCAGTATTGGATTTCACATTAGATGGTAGAATTTTATTTTTTGTTTCCTTTATCAAATCTTTTTCTTTGAGAGCTTTTCTCAAAATACCATATTTATTTCTTGTCAAACCCAAATTTAAAATAGGAGCTAACGCATCCTCTTCTGTAAATGATGTTGACGATTTTGGCGTTAAAATACTTTGCACCATACGCTTCAACCGCTTAGGAGATGCAGTTGGTAACACATCTACAATTTTAGCAGCTTCCTTTAGTTGCGTGCGTGTTAAGGCTGATTTAAAAGAATCCTTAATTTCATTAGGCGAATGGTTACTAATGATTTCTTCTTGTTTTTTCTTTTTTGTCCTTGATTAAACATTTTCGTAGTCCTTTTTAGATCGACCAAATGCCCTTTTCTCAATTTGTACTGTGAGGCCCGTTTTCAACCATTCTTCATTTTTAGTTTTTTGAAAAGATATTAAAATTATTTGAAGTAATAAAAACGTATGTAACCCTTTACCAAAAAACAATAAAAAATATGTCATTCACTATGTAAATGACCATTTATATGAACAAATAGAGAAATATCTAAATTTTTGCCTGTGGAGTGTGGTTTGGGGTCATTATTTCAGCATGTTGCAATATATTTTATAGACATGTTATATATCGTTGAATAGATAAATATGTCTTCTTTAACAGTATATATAATAATAAGTAAAATTCAAAAATTTTGGGAACATTTTACCAAAAAAACCAAAAAAAAAACGAAAACCATAGTTTTTCTATATTTTTTTCTGAAATTTGAATATAAATATCTCAAAAACTATTAACGTTATCAAAATGATTTATTGAAGTGTTTTAGATAATTTAAATGCCGTTCTGAATCAATAAACAAAATATAAAAATAACTAACCTTAATATGTTTTTTATGTTAACAAAAAAAATTCGTATGAAAATTTGACTTTTTTCACCATTTAAGCCCTCCTGACCACGTTTATGTAACGGCGGTGAATTTTATTGCGGCAAATAAATAAAAATATTTGGAACTTTAATACTGCGGTGAAATATTTGAAGAAATCGAGCGGATATTTTTGTATTAACTTTTAAAACTTAGTTTTTTTTTTTAAATTGCCCAATTTCGTCCAATGCTGGACGTAGGGTGCATGTCCAAAATATTAAAGATTTCACTTACAACCATTCCTGAAGCATATTCTTTTAAAATATGTAGAAAAATATATACATGTTTTACCAAGGTTGTGAGAAAAAAGTGAAAGAATGAAGGGTATTTTTTGGCAAAAAATTGCAATTTTTAGAACCTGATTCAAAAAGTCAACTTTAAGATTTTGTGCTCACTAAACGGTTCGAAATAATTCAAAAAATACTTCAGCGTGTTTTTTTAAAGAGTACTGGCTATCGCTACATATTTTTAGATTTTTTTTGTCTATTTTAATAAAAATGTTATTTGCGAAAAACCAAGAAAGAATTTGGTGAAAAGTTCAAATGTTGATCTTTAAAATCAAATATTTTTTAAACCATAAGCGATAACTAGGTAGTATAAGCAAGTTTTTTGTTAATAATTTAATGGTTATTGGAAAAATTTAAAAAACGTAAAAATCACTTCATATTTATAAAAGTTACAAGCTTTGAAAGCATTTTCCACCTCGAGGTGGTCGAATTTGGCACCCTGTAGCTCACCCTGTGTTACAACAGGGTATCTCGAAAATAAATATTTTGAAAGCCTATATCCTTGACTACAATCGCCTAGAATATACTATTCCAATCCAACCAATAGTTTAGAAGTTCCAGACTTATTACCACTTTTTTTTGGTTTTGAACCACTGTGCGTCGGAAAGGCTAATTTGTCTAGTTTCTCAGTATACGTTTTATTTTTAAGGTTCTAGAAACACTTACACACTAATAGGAAAAAAATTCAAATTATTGCATATGCTAAAAATTGAAAAACCGTTGTCTTGAGTTTCTAAACATTTTTTGATGGATATTCCACTCGCATTATGCTACCAAAAAGCTCTTAAAGGAAAAACCCTAAACTTTCTTTTGTAGCAAAAAAATGGTTAAAAAAAAAAAAAAAAAAAAAAATAAACCAATGATTTTGCCAAAAAAAGTCAAAAATTTTTTTATTTTTTTTAAATTTTTTTCCCGAAAGATTGAAGTAATAGCTATCTAAACTATTTGGGACAAATTTTGCTAAGAACAACAGGTAAAAAGTTATATGGATGAGAAAAACACCAGTTTGGCGAAAATGTCAAATTTTGACCTCCTCTAACTCAGAGAATTCTTGACCGATCTTGTTCAAAAATTGTGCCTAAACACTATCCGATAGGAGTAATCTTGGTGCAAATTTCATCCCGATCGGAAAACATCGGTTTCAAAAGTTGGGTCACTTGACATGAAACGCCCCATATGTTTATATGTGTATCTACAAAAGTATATGTATCTAGAAATTATTGTTTTCATTGTCTGTAATTGTATATAATTAAATCATCAACAACATACAACTGTTTTTTTTTATTAATCTAATAAAATATTTCCATTGTATTCAAATGGAACACGAAACATTTTTAAAAGAAAAAAAAAATACCTACTCGTATTACAAAGAGTATTTCTCCTTAAGGTGTTTTAGGATTATTTTCAATTTTTTCTTCTTCAAAATATAAAAGTATCATATTAGAAATATTAGATTACATCAAAAGGAAAATGTTTGATTAAGTTAAAGGCGGCGTAAGGTTTTAAAGGCGAAAAAAGGCGTATTTTCATGATTTTTTTTTTTAAAGATATGAATAACGTTGGATTACTTACACGTTATAGCATAACATTCGAAGTATCTTTGACACAATTTTCAACTAAGAATGTTAGTAAATAACTCCGTGACAGCGTATCTCCGGAGGCGCTTTGAAAAAAATTTGTTAAGCGGTGAACATCATAACTCGTTACAGGATCATGTGGAACAAAAAAATTGAAACGCGTTTGAAAGGTATGTTTCCCTAGGTAATGAGGAAGAGTTTTTTCCTTTTTTTTATTTTTGTCAGCAATTTCAATTTTTTTTTTAATTTCGGTGAATTTATTGTCATTATATCATATATCATATTTATTGGATTTATATGTAGAAAAAGTTCATAAAATTTCAAAAGGATCAATCAAGTAGATTTTAAGTTATAAAGTTCACAGGCTTAAAAAATCATGTTTGCGAGAAAATTGATTTAAAGTTTTTAACATGTGCGTTATACCGTGTGAAGGCAGGTCGCTTGAAATATCGATATTGTTATATTAGTAATAGTGTTATACTTGCTGGGTTGCTCAATTATATGTTATACGTTTATATTGTGAAATTTTTAACGTTTTTATACTTGAGGGTTGTTAAATTAGCTGCAACAATTTTATTTCATAACCTTTGCATCACCACACTCATACCTCACACCGTTTTTTGTCTTAGTCTGTTTTTGTGATTGTATTGTGATAGATATTTACCCCCTGAGCGTATATATGTTTACACATCAAAAAAGAATAATTATAAGAAATGGAAGTTGTTTGAAAAATGTGACTATTTCTCGAGTAAGGAACAACTAATTTGATAAGTAAATATGTATATCAATATATCGATTACAAAAATAACTTTAAATCAAATAAGATCTTTATGTGATTGGGCGGAAATGAAGGGTGCCCAAAATTGACGCAAGATTTGAGTTAGGTGTTTATTGAAGTATTAAATATGTTATATGGGATAAGGTTATGTATGAAACAATACATCGAGAAAACAGCCTCCATGGCTTTGCAGACACGTACGCACTCTTTTGTCGAAAGTTTAAATCACTATTTTGCAATTCACGGATAGTAGTGGACTTGGCATAGACCTTTGACTTCAAATAAACCCATAAAGCGAAATCCAATGGTGTTAAACCACACGATCTAGGCGAAAATTTTGACCACCGAAACGAGATAATACACTACCGGGAAATGTTTGGCGGACTGTATGGCATATGGCAGATGGCATGCCTTCCTGAAACCACATGTCGTCCAGCTCAATATTATCCAACCCCCAGGCAGAAAGAACTCTGTTATCATGTCACAATATCGAGCACCAGTTAAAGTCACGGCGGCTTGACCAGCCTCGTGTTCAAAAGTATGGTCCTAAGATGCCTCCAAACAGTGACATGTTGTGGATGCATTTGTTTTTCGAGAAATACATGTAGTTCTCTGAACACTAAATGCAGCAATTTTGAATGAGCCATAAAGGTGAAAATATGCTTCATCGCTTAAGATGATTTTGTTCGAAAAATCAGCATCCACTCTTTCAAGCCCAATAATCCATTCAACAAAGCCTCTTCACTGTCATGATCTCAATTCTTTTGTAAGATCTTCAGTGAGTATATGCTATAAACATTCATAATTTTCAATTCTTTCCCATGATGCCGAATTGATGTTCCTATTTTATTTTGTATTTTTATTTTTGTTGCCAACACTCCACAAACAGCGGCAAATTCAAATCGAATAAGACCCAGTGCTTAAAATTTTATTTCTCATATAATATAGCATCATATAAATATTAATATTAATTTTTCAGGAAATTCTTTTATACTAGTACTCGAAATTCGAGTGCAAATTGTAGGAAATTTTATTTTTTCATGAAATAAAGACCCTTAAGGTATGCTAATCAATTATAGCCAAAACACAAAAAAACAAACTCATTTTTATTACAAACACATTAACAAACTTAATAAACACACACACAGCATTGTATAATTTTATGTATGTTTAGCAACTTTAAATGCAATTTACTCAAAATTAAGGAAAAAATTTAAAAATCTGTAAATCTGCAAAACGGCTAAAAAGAAATACCTTTCAAATAACATACGTTTGGTGAAAATAGGGATAAAACGGTAGAACAAAACATCGGTCACAAGAAATCGCCTAGCCTATTAATATTATTAATACATATATATTTATACCCTATACTACTATGTGGTCAGGGTGTAATGACTTTGTGCTGATGTTTGTAACTACTAAAAATATTTGAACTAGACCCACCTCTTATTATACCTATCAACTCAAAATCACTTTCTGAGTCGATTAAGCGATGTCCGTCCGTCCGTCTGTGTGTCCATGTAAACCTTGTAATCAAACTACAGGTCGCATATACATGTTTTGATGAAATTTAGTATGTAAGCTTCTATCGCCCATGGCATAAACGCTTTTGAAATTGGTGAAAAGCGGTTCATGTTCAGACCTAGTCCCCATACAAATGATCCCTATGAAATTGCCATAAGATCCAAATTATCATATAGATCTTGGTGAAATTGGGTTTGTGTGTGTTTATTATACCCATTAATCAGTAGTCCAAAAATACGCGCTACAGGATAATTCTTAGTCATAGCCCCATATAAAGCTGCTTCCCGATCTTCACTTAAATCTATCAAAAAACAAAAATATTGCTCAGATTTTTCTCAAATTTGGTTTGTATATGTCTTTGCAAAAAATAAGTGACCTTACCAAATATTTTTCGACCTAGTCCCATATAAATATGGAATCCGATATGAACTTTTTCATATTCAATCCAATATCCAATTAGTTGGGCCTAAGAGATATGGTCTATAAACGCATGGCTTAGGGTATCGTATAGTCGGTCTGGACCGACTATAATTTTCTTACTTGTTTTGTTATTAATTTTCTTAATATAACAATGCAACTTTATTGAAGTCATCGAGTGCAAACTTTTGGGGTTTGATCCCATTTGGATTTTGATAGTTAAACTGCTGTTCGGATTTTGTGGCCTCAGAAGAACATGCAATTTTTCTCATGGCTATATCTCGGTTATCAAGTGGAATATTGTTTTCCTGTCTGGGGCACAATTATATCTATAGACTAGGAGAAAAAGTGTAAAACTAAATAAATCGAAAAAACTGTATCTAGCGCCTCCAAATTGCTAAAAGGTCGAAAAATGTTCATCGACAAAGATCTCTTTTTTTAAACTTTGCATCGAAAATTCGAGATATATATGAATATTGTAGCCAAAAGCAAAAAAAAAAAAAAACATGAACTAACCGATATCCATTGAAGTTGACTCACGACTCGGAGGTTTAGGTGGTTCGACTCAGGACTCGGAGGTTTAGGTGGTTCGACACCATCAGAGCGTGGCACTGCAAGTGAAGCAGTAAAAGCTGCAACATATGCTTCTGTCTCCATATCTTAGTTTATATTTTGGCACAATGATGCCCAATTTGTCCCATTTTAAATAACAGCCTGCTCGTAATAATGACTAACAATATTATCCTGAGTTTACACAAGCTAAATGGTTTATTTTGTGAATAAGCGTGATTTCAAGAGAGAGACAGACAGACAGACAGGTATCGCTATATCGACTCGAGCTATTATAAGGACTAGGAATATACGTACTTTATGGGGTCGCAAAATCATTTTTCGATGCGTTATAAATGGAATGCCAAACTGATATATACCCTCTGCATAGTGGTATAGATGTTATAAAAAGAGTGTAATATCGGTCATAGTCCCCAGCTAAAGCAACCTACACTATATTGTAAATAGAATGCCATAATATTATTAGAACGATCTATTGATAGCTATAAAATATACATATGTATACATATATATGCTTTATTTTATAAGCACAAACGAAATAAAGAACTGAAATCTACCTTCTTAAAGGAAATAAGCATAACAATGTGTGCCAGGAAAAAATAGCTGGCAGGCGATACTTTTTTGCTAATAGGTATTGTCGAGTACAACAAGATCGTGTTCTTCAAATTTGCGAAACACCTCCAAAATCTCAAGATATGGGTAAACAACCGGTTTTTTGACCCTTTTGCACATATAAGCCAGTAACTTTGTTGAATATCAACCGATTTTGAATTCCTCAGCGGATCTAGAAACAAGAAACTGAGGCCTTTCGAAGATATGAACACGATATTTAAGTAATATTAAGACATCTGTGGGTATTCCTCCAGCAATTTCATTTTGTTTAAAAATTTTCTCTATTTTCCAAATTTGGAGATGTTTTACACATTTTTTTATTTAGGAACCATATAATTTATGAACTCATTATAAAAGTATGTTTATTTGCGAGTAAAATACAGTATTGGTTTAAAAAATTTGGTAAAAATTAACTGAGTTATTAAACTTTTAATAAAAAAAAAATAGAATAAATGTCTGCAAACATTTTTGAATAACCGGAAATGTTTATTCCATTTTTTTTATTAAAAGTTTAATAACTGAGTTAATTTTTACCAGATTTTTTTTGGGCAAAAGCTGCGTTTTACTAATAAATGAACATACTTTTAATATAAGTTCATAAATTATAGGGTTCCTAAATAAAAAATGTGGAAAAACATCTCCAAAATTGAAAAATAGAGAATATTTTTAAACAAAACGAGATTACTGGAGATGTCTTAATATTACTTAAATATTGTGTTCATATCTTCGAAAGACCTTGGTTTCTTGTTTCTAGATCCGCTGAGAGATTTAACATTGGTTGATACGCAACAAAGTTACTGGCTTATATGTGCAACAGGGCCGAAAAACCGGTTTTTTTTTACCCATAACTCAAGATTTTGGAGGTATTTCGCAAATTTCAAGGGAAAAGTCTTATTGTACTCGACAACACCTATTAGAAAAAATGTAACGCAACCCAGGTATTTCTGTTTCATTCTTTTTTGTATAACTGTGTAATTTTAGATATTGCAACCTTTTGTCTATTTCTTGGTTTCTGTTTTGGAAACTCTTTAGAAAAGGAAATTTCAAAGGTTTCAGGAAATTGTAAATGACAAAGAAACAATTTTACTTGGTTTTATTTTTTTAAAAACATCATCATTATTTTTCGATGTATTTATCAGTATGTTAGTTACTATATAACTCTAACAAAAAAAAAAATTAGGTAAATATATTTTACGAAAACTATATGAAATGTTCAATCACGAGAACAAATTATCTTACATTAATGTTAATATTATTTTTCAGTGTCACACGTTCAGATAATATTAATGAGCTAACGCTCCTGTTAAAAAATGTGGTTGATAACAAATGGCAAAGAGAGCTACATTAAATCTTGTTTCAGGGAATAAAAAAAAATTAGATTAATGCGATGATTGCGCCATATAACAGCATTACAGAGTCAGTCAAACAAGCGTACATATTATACTTTTTTGTATACAACAAAGAATGAGCATTACAAATTCAGAGAACTGATAATGGTCGTAAACGTTAACGTCAAACGCACAATTTATAAAAGCAACTGCTTTTATTCAAGAATTTTGCCGCAAGGTGGCGTGTATTTGTACCAGTAAAGGTTGTGGATATCTTCGATATCAACATCGACTCGAAAATCGTAATATTTTTCGTACTGAAACGTTAAATGTTACAAAAACATTGTACTAGGCGTTATAGGGTTAAACAAAATTAATATATGCACATATTAATATATTGGTGAAATACAATAATATTAAATGAAAGTGAACAAATATTTGGATATCACGCAATAAAAATATCATTCGAATTCACTAGTGCCACTTAAAAGCAAACAAGCAAACAAACAAAAAAAAAAAAAAAAAACAAATTACAGAAATTTAATATTATATGGATGTTTTTTTTTTTGTTTTTTGAAAACTGCTAAAAATAGAAAAAACCCATGACAGAATTATTATGTTCGTCGAAACTTTTATTGGCAAACATTATTTACTTGAAAGCATAGGAAATAAAAATTTTACTCAAAAGTAAAATAAAAGTGAAGTAAGCTTTAGGGGCTAAAAAAAGTTAATTTCATTTATTTAAAAAAAATTTGCTAAAGAAAAAAAAAGTATTTTTTGTAATATTAAAGAGCCCTAAATGCATTTAATTTATCTTGTTTCCATACTAATCGCGTCCATACGTACACTTTTATGAAGCAAACGCTACAACCACAAGAACGATTACAGCTATCACAGGCAAAAAACCAAATTTAGAATAACAACTATAACAATAACAACATTGAAAAACCATATTATTTACAACAATTTCTATTACATTTTCATTGAAATCTCTGTGTCTACTGAACCGATATTGATGATTTAAAATATTAACCTGCTCAGGAAGTCATGCGATAATTTTCAGTAAAGACGACTAACATAGCTAATTATTGAGGGCGTGATCGTGATTACCACAGTCGGACAGACGGACATCGTTATATTAAATTCGTTTCCTATAACGATACCATTTTATGGGGTTCAGATTTTTTCTAATTATTACAAACCCAATGAGAACCTCATATATATCCTCTGCACATTGGTGTGGAGGGTATAACAAAGAGAGCAATGATCAACATTGTGTGATCCAAATATATACAATAAATTACATAAAAAACAAAAAAAAAAAAACATGCAGTTAGTTATGCAAAGAATGAAAACAGAAATATTTTGCATGTTTTGATCAATGCAAATTACTTCTTCAGAAATAAAGACCGGTAAAGAAATGTGATATATTTGTCCCATTGCTTTTTTCATATTAGAATAAATATTAAAATAAATAAAATAAATAAAATAAATAAAATAAATAAAATAAATAAAATAAATAAAATAAATAAAATAAATAAAATAAATAAAATAAATAAAATAAATAAAATAAATAAAATAAATAAAATAAATAAAATAAATAAAATAAATAAAATAAATAAAATAAATAAAATAAATAACATAAATAAAATAAATAAAATAAATAAAATAAATAAAATAAATAAAATAAATAAATAAAATAAATAAAATAAATAAAATAAATAAAATAAATAAAATAAATAAAATAAATAAAATAAATAAAATAAATAAAATAAATAAAATAAATAAAATAAATAAAATAAATAAAATAAATAAAATAAATAAAATAAATAAAATAAATAAAATAAATAAAATAAATAAAATAAATAAAATAAATAAAATAAATAAAATAAATAAAATAAATAAAATAAATAAAATAAATAAAATAAATAAAATAAATAAAATAAATAAAATAAATAAAATAAATAAAATAAATAAAATAAATAAAATAAATAAAATAAATAAAATAAATAAAATAAATAAAATAAATAAAATAAATAAAATAAATAAAATAAATAAAATAAATAAAATAAATAAAATAAATAAAATAAATAAAATAAATAAAATAAATAAAATAAATAAAATAAATAAAATAAATAAAATAAATAAAAGAAATAAAATAAATAAAATAAATAAAATAAATAAAATAAATAAAATAAATAAAATAAATAAAATAAATAAAATAAATAAAATAAATAAAATAAATAAAATAGAATAAAATAAATAAACTAAAATAAAATAAATAAAATACATATAATAAGATAACAAAATTAATAAAATTAATGAAATAAATCAATTAAACAAATAAATAAAATAAATAATTGAAATAAAATAAAATAACATAAAATAAAATAAAATAAAATAAAATAAAATAAAATAAAATAAAATAAAATAAAATAAAATAAAAAAAAAATAAAATAAAATAGAATACAATAAACAAAATAAGTAAAATAAATAATAAAATAAACAAAATAACAAAAATAGTAGAATAATAAAATATATAAAATCTTAAAATAATTGAAATAAAGAAAATTAAATAACACAAACAAAATAAATAAAATAAGTAAAAAATAAAATATTTAAATAAATATATAAATTAGAATAAATAAATAAAATAAAGTAATAAACAATTTAATAAAATAAATAATATAAATAAAAAAATTAAATAAATAAATTTAATGAATATAACACTGTGTGACAGCCAAAATCGGGATGGAATGAAACCACCGGGGAAAGTTATATCGGTCAAAAAAAGTTATACGTATCCCGGCGTTTCGCTGGATCACGTCTAGGAATCGAGATATATAGATTTGAACTTAGTAAGTATCGTAAGATCTTGTGTTTGACATAACTCGAGAACCACTGGTCCGATTTTGCTGAAACAAATTTAGAAAAATTAAGAATTACAGCAGCTTTATACTATTTCTCAACGCAATCAACAGTTTCGCAGTTATTAATAAATTTATGAAGAAAAAAAATAATTTTTTGCCTAAAAAATTAAAATTTGGTATTTTTAAAAATCATGCAAAATCCAAAACGGGAAAAAGTGTCAAGTCTTATTACTTTGGCGTAAAGTCACATAACCTGTGCACAGAATAAGACAAGGGTCATGAAAATGGATGAACGCATTTTGTTTTTATTCACAATTAAGTGATGGTATCTATCTCATTTTGAAACGCATGACTGGCTTGCTCGAGATCCAACGGAGAAAGGACACAACTGCGTAAATAATCCACTCGTGCCAATGGAGAACGTCCTCATGCCCCCTCTTCATGTCAAACTAGGAATCGTAAAAAATTTCATCAAGACCATTGTGAAGCAACCGAAAATTCTTGATTGTTTGAAAAATAGTTTCCCACGAGTCAGCGAAGCAAAATTAAAGGAAGGTGTTCTGAATGGGCCCGATATACGGAAGATCATGAAATCAAAAGAATTTAAAGACGCTTTAGTCAGTAATGGTTACCTTGCATGGAGAGCAGTCAAGAAAGTCATATGACTTTTTTTGGGAAGTAAGCGAGCATACAATTGGAGTGAACATATCTCTCAAAATTCACTTCTTGCATCATGATCTCGATTACTTCTGCAAGCAGCTAGCCTCCAAGTCGGATGAGCATGGCGAGCGCTTCCATCAAGTGGCCATGCCCATGGAAACGCGATATAGAGGCAAAAGGCTCGACTCGCTGGTTGCTGAAATTCGTTGGTGGTCGCAAAAGATGTACGATCTCGACAATGAAGATGAAGAAGAAGAATATACAATGGAAGTTTCCTCCGAGGGTAAGTCACAAAATTGAAGTTATCTGACTGATTAAAAACTATTGATTTTTTTCCAGATGAAGACAGATCCTCATCCGATACAGCCTCTGAACAAGTAGGCGGACCACCACGCAAGAAAGTAAAGGGAGCAAACAAACGAAAATAAATTTATGCGTCGTCGATTTTTATGATCTATGTATTTATGTTATAAACTGATATTTTTAATTGTACGTGTAAATAATAAATAATGTATAATAAATATTATCAAAATTCATTGAAACATGAAATCAATATTCCAGTCAAAATGAGATAGATACATACCTTTACTTAATTGTGAATAAAAGCGAAACGCGTACATCGATTTTCGTAATCTAGGTCTCATTTTGTTCATAGCTTATGTGACTTTACGCGGAAGTAGGACTTGATGCTTTTTTACGTTTTGGATTTTTTATGAATTTAAAAAAAAAAATTTATTTTTTAGGCAAAAAAATATTTTTTTTCTTCATACATTTATTTATAAATGCGAAACTGTTGCTTATGTAGCGAAACGTTATATAAACAGATTAAAGCAATTGTAATACTTAATTTTTCTAAATTTGTTTCAGAAAAATCGGTCTAGTGGTTTTCGAGTTATGTCAAACAAAAGAGCCCAAAATGTGACAAATTCCCCTATACGATAGTTACTAAGTTCAAATCGATATATCTCGATTCCTAGACGTGACCCAGCGAAACGCCGAGACACGTATATCTTTTTTCGACCGCTATAACTTTCCCGGGTGGTTTTATCCCATCCCGATTACTGACCCCAACCATTTGTCGCACATAGTAATTAATAATATTAATAAAATATTTTAAATAAACTAAATAAATAAAAAATAAGATAAATAGAAAATTAATAAAATAATAAAATAGAGAAAATAGGTAAAATATTTTAAATTTTAATATAAATTATATAAAAATAATGAATAAAATAAATAAAATTAAGTTAGTATTAAGCTAAAAAGACGAATTTTCAACATCCTCACAATATCTACAAACTGTTCTTGAAAATGTTAAAAGCTACAAAGCTTTAAAGTTAATGTCTCCAATTAATGCTAAAATCAAAAACTGATCGACAAGAGTTGTTTTGATGTTCTTTAACAATTACATTGAAATTCGTAAAATGTTTATGTATTGAGAATGTATAGAATATTATTGTTTGCTCATGCAATATTTTACAATTTAAATAAAAAAAAGGTGGTGATATGTCATTTTAATATCGATTGCATATTGTTTATTATACATACATACTATACTATACATACATACACACACACATGCATATATACATACATCACTCAAACTTACCGCAATTTCCTGTGTCGCATGACGGATACAATCACTAGCATATTGCCAAGAATGGCAGCGAGTATGATGAAAACGATAATAAAGCATTTGACGATGACAAATGTTAAATGTGACTCGCTAAGGGCATCAATAGGAACTGAAATACTACCACCACCACTGCCAACACTACCATCAGTACTACTTGTAACAGTTTCACCACTACCAACGCCACTTATCGAACCCGTACCAGTTGTGCCGATGCTACCAAATCCATTTACGCTAAATGATTCATCGTTGCCGCCTACAACACCACTGGTGTCCAGTAGGCCATTGGCAACAAAATTGAAATATTTCGTATTGGCATCTTGATCTATGTGTATAAGATTATGTTGTTGCTGTTGTAAAGTTTTTCGTTTTTGTTGTAGGGCATACTGTTGTTGCAGGGAGGATGTTAATGAGGATGTTGTTAAAGAGGAACTAATGTTGGTCATATTTATTAAAGACTTTAATAAAGTGGCTGCTGTAGTTGTAGTTGTAGTAGTAGTAGTAGTAGTATTTGTAGCATTTGAAGGTAGTATTGTTGTAGTAGTTGCAAGTGTTGCTGCTAATGATGTCATCATAGGTTTCAATCTTCAATCTTATTTCAGTCAGTCAGTCTAATTAATGTATGTACATAAATATTTTCTTAGACAAGTTTCTTTTTTTTAACTTTTTTTATCATCCAACCCCATTTACACCAAATGTTTGATAAAAGTTTTATTAAATTATGCCGTTCCCATAGTTACGCTTATAACTATTGCTGGTTTTCGGTGTTGATGCTGTTGATGCTGTTGTTGTTGTTATTGTTGTTGTCGAAGCAGCTGGTGTATGGTACATGGTGCAGATGCCTCAGCAGAAGCAGACAAAGTAGCAATATAACCAAAATAGCAATAGCAATTATTGTTAAACATAAGGGATTTGTGGCCAACGTTCCATAGTTTAAGTAGTTGTTGTACTTGTTGTTTTCGTGGTTGTAATGATTTCAAGTTCTTAATGATACTAAGCTTTAAACGATAATAATAATGATGATGATTACAGCAATCATTTGTGTTGTGGTAATTGTTACAAGGATGATGGCGTCGATGTTGTTGTTTTTGTTGTTGTTTCATTGACTGCCACATGGCTGCAATGAAATAAACGAGAGGCCATAATTAGACAGGAGAAGAGATATAAAAATCTACATATATTTGAATCGTTTTACGTTTATATATCTAATGAATATAAAATTTCAAACATAAAAAGAGAAAATTAAGTAAAATTGTCGCCATTTCTTTGTGACAAAATTAGCAATGTTGAAAATGATATTTGTTTTCAAATTATCTTCCCCATAGTCTCACAGTCAGTGTTTGAGTTCAATTGGCCATGTGCTTGTAATTATTTCAGTGTAAATATACTTGTTATGATTCTTTCTTTAGCTGAAAGTTTCTAAAAAAAGAAAGTATTTTGGAAAATACAAAGCAATGGATGTGAAAACATAAATATTGTAACGGGTGTTTATTAAAAATTGTGTTTATCAGTGCTGGAATTAAAGATATCAGGAAGAATGGAATATATAAATTCTTTGGTGGTGTCCACTGAAATATTCGGATATCAGAATTAACACCTGCTAGAAAATTTTAAATATAAATAAAAATTTTAATAAAATATTTTACATTTACAAAAAACTCACGAAACGTTTCTACTGTTGTTTCATTTGACAAACGATTTAAGCTTTTTGATGCGTAAACATCAAAGTATGTGCTCAGGGGGGTAAAAATCTATTTCACAATATAATCACAAAAACTGAGCAAGGGGTAATTCCATTTAAAATCAACGAAAAAACGCCATTTTCGACCTTACCCTCTTTGAATTGTCCAAAAATATGCAAGAATGTTCTACAGTACTAAACTAATATAAATTTAAAAATTGGCTGTCTAGCTTTTGTGGTTCCCGAAATATGGCGCTTCGAAAAGTAGAAAATTCATTAAAAACACACTAAGTGGTGTGTCATTATGGCTTATATCTTCAAAAGTTTTAAACATAGAAAACCAAAATTGGTCCCATTTAAAACTGATATAAGCGATTTTTTTTCGAAAGGTCAAAAGTCACTGTCACACAATTTAAAGTTTGGGAAGCTATATCTCAAAAAATTAAATTAAAATTAAAAAAAAAAAATATATGTCTGCCCTGCATTTTATGCCAAAAAGTTGAGTAGGCTCTTATTAGTTCCTGAGATATTGATAAAAATGTAAAATTATTTTAAAAAATTATATAGTATTTTTTTTAATAACATTTATTTTTTTTAGCAAAAATTGTAAAAAACACTTAATACGTTCTTACATTTTATATTTTCTAAGGCTTAAAACTTAAAGGAATATGCTGATGGTCTTGTTTGTATTTTGTGATACATTTTTGGGTGAGCTGTTATTGTTTAATTAGCGTAAAATTTTATATAAAATTAAATTATATATTTTTTTAATTTTTCTTTAATGTTTACTTTTGCTATATATTAAATTTCGGTAATGTGGAAACTTTCCCATTTTACCTGAAGTTACTTTATTGAAATGAACTTTTGCTGGTTATAGAGTAAAATATATACAAAAATTCAAATTTAAATAAAAAACCTGGTGCTCATAGGAAAACTATTCAACAGTTGTTTAATATTTTTCGTATAAGTTTTCTATTAAATCGAAAGCAGTGGTTTGGAAAAAATTGTGTTTTTTTGTGTTTACCATGACAACGTTTATATTGAAGTGCTGTAATCCTTTTTAGTAAATCAGGACATTCTAAATGTGTAAAGAGACTAACAAGAGTCCAGGAATGGATGTTAGATTTTATAGACGTTCCCAATTTTTCAACGTCCCATAAAGTTTGTTGTACGTGCAGACTTCGCCTGTCGAAATTAAAAAAAACCATAATGGTGCTTGAACCATCCAAGAAATTTCTGAACCGTTTACATTCCAAGAGCGTTCGCTATCTAATGAAGAAGCATCCGGTACAGAAGTGGTTGTGTTAGACAAATTAAACGAAGCCTTACCATATTTGGAACACTCACCTATCAGAAAGAAAAAAACTTATCAAAAAAGTTACAGAATCCAAAAATTTTAAAGGTTAAGTAATTCTATTTTTCGGAAAATGCATCTTTTTTTTCATGACCCTTCACAAGGTTTTCAATAGTACAACAGCCAAGCTACTTTATATCCAATTTCTATATATTACAAGTCAGAGCATACCAATTACATAGTTAAATCTAACTAGCAGATTCCAGCCCTCGAAATTCGAGTGCAAATTCTAGGAAATTTTATTTTTTCATTAAATAAAGACCCTAAAATGTGCTAATCAATTATAGCCAAATCACTAATCAACACAAAAAAACAACCTCATTTTTATTACAAACACATTAACAAATTTAATAAATACACACATAGCATTGTATAATTTTATGTATGTGTTAGTAGTAACTTTAAACGCAATTTGCTCAGAAAAAAAAAAATAATTTGAAAATCTGTAAATCTGCAAAATGGCTAAAAAAAAAAACCCCTCAAATAATAAACGTTTGGTCAAAATCGGCATAAAATGGTAGAACAAAACATCGGTCACAAGAAATCGCCTAGCCTATTAATATTATTGATAGTCTTATCCACAACTGGCTCGCCGAGCCAGTTTGCAGCGTCCAATACAGGACCAAATTAACAACCCCGCTTCAATTGTATGAGTGGTGCCGTGAACAAGATTCGTGAGGAATATTATAAAGCAGAAGAAGAGTTTCTTAAAAACAGGTTTATTGGCTTGAGAACTATACCAGGAAAACAAAAATTCCACTATTTTGTTCCTGAAGGAAAATCAAAACTTAAAGTAAAACTGAACTCCGAAGACCGAGAATTTTTAATTGAAAATATCTAAAATTTATTAATCGCATATGTTTGTAATATATCGCACCTGTACCGCTAAAGTGAGTCAACTCAAAATTTACAAATTTTTAATATTTACTATAAAATTTAAAAACAGTTGTTTCATTGTAAAGAATTGCGAAAAATAAGTATACAACAGTAGTTGTTTTTGGGATTTTTTCAGTGATCATAAAAAATAAAAAGTTTTTTGGGTGCAACTCATAATATGCCTATTTAGTGGATTCTAAAGAAGATACTCTTTTAACACAAAGAGGGTTACAACTGTACTTTTTCTGCGAAAGACTAGAAAAATCGACTTAAGATTTTTACAGTGGATAGATATGACCACGGTGTATCGTTTTCTTGCAAAAAGTGAAAATTGAAAAATTTTGAGTTGACTCACTTTAGAGGTACAAATGCGATATATGTGTAAAATAAATATTTCTTAATTTTAACTCTGTTTGTCTAAAATAATATATGTATTTAATATCACCCAAATAAATAAATGAAAAAAAATATCAGCCCTGTTCTTGAAACGTTGTTATTTGAATAAGAATGAATATGAAATAATATGAAATTGAAATTTTGGGTTTCTTGAAAATACAAATTTTATATTTTCGAAGTATTTTTCGAAATCATATTTTTTATTATCAAATGACATGAAACATATGGTTTAGCTTCAGAACCATATGTTATCTAGAAACCGAGGTGCCATATGGTTCTTTAGTCACTTTCACAAAAAAACTTTAAGTAATTTTTGCATGTTTTTCCTTAAGATTATAAAGAAAGTAAAAAAAAAATATTTTCTTTTAAAATAACAATTTACTTGTTCATTTAATTGTTTTTATTCTTCAATTTCATTCAATTAAGAATAACTTCTCTTTTTGGAATAAGTTAGGCATCACCAAAGAAAATTCGAAATTCAAATAAATTGGATTTGACTGGCATCACTTCTGTTTCGTTCATAAACAAAGTTGTGGCAGTCATATGCAAAAAAAAAAATAAAAATATGTGATTTGAGTGAAATATTATTTTAAATTCCTTTATTCGTAATAATTAGTACATAAAGAATCTATGTTATAATTGAAAAAATTTTAAAGGAAAATAGATTATGCAAATAAAAAGTTTTTATTATAGTTATAGAACAACATCATCTCCAAAAGTGTGTTTTATTAACATTGACTACTAATTACGAGTTTTTTTTTTTTTAAATCAGCGCAAAATGTAGGCGTTTTTTAAAATCGTTTTTTTTTTTCATAAAATTAATGTCTAATTTTTTAAAATAATGACAAGGTTCAATAAAAAGCATGTTAGAGTTTAAATATCAATTAGTTTTTTTATCTCTTAAGACCTGCTTAGTAGAAAAAAAGGGCATTTGTTTTGATTACACAAAGCCTTTCTATGTGAATTAAAACGAGAAAAAATATTCTTATTGAAATTAGAGAACAGCAAAAAACTCGTAGATTTAAGAATTTTTTCATTTACGAGTTTTTTTTTGTGATAGTGATTTCAAGAACAGGGGTGTATATATATAAAATTTTTTCAAACAATTTCACATTTTTATCAAAATCTCAGGAACTAATAAGAGCTCACTCCAAATTTTTGCCACAAAATGCAGAGAATACTATCGGGATTAACATATATTTTCAGAATTTTAAAAAATTTTATTTTTTGAGATATAGCTTCCCAAACTTCAAATCATGTGACAGTGACCTTTGAACTTTCAGAAAAAAAAAATTTAACTAATTGCAGTTTAAAGCTATTCTCAATGCCTTTAAAATAAGACAAATTTTGTTATGTATGTTAAAAACTTTTTGATATATAAATTATAATGGCAGACCACTTATATGTCTTTTTAATGATTTTTAATTTTTTGACGCGCCATATCTCAGGAACAACGTTGGTTATAAAAATTTTAACCCTAAGACAAAAACGGTGCGAGGTATGAGTGTAAATTATTTATATCACTAAAAATGTATTTAAAAAATTAAATTTTTTTCACTTTAATAAAACACTAAATGTTTCTATTTTTAAATCCAAACTTGAACTAACTGTTCTTTATTTAATGTTCTAACTTTTATATATTTTACAAAAGTGTTAACTTAAAATAATTTGTGAGAGTACTAAAAATAAAGAGTAAAGTAAGCTTAAAGTATTAACGAGCTTAAAGTATTTTGTGAGAATAATTAAAGCTAGAACAGATTTGAAAATAAAGAGTAAGCTTAAATATTAAGAGAAATAATTGTATAAAAAGAAAGAGTAATAATTATTGTGGGAATCAATTTTATTGAGAATTTTATTTACTTTAGTAAAAGTGTTGATGTCAGCATTAACTATTTAACGTGTGCAACGATTTCCTGAGTTCCATGGAAATCGTCTGTTGCAGGTGTCACACTTTGCAGTAGTGGATTTGTGGGAATGAAAATATTGAAATTTTGTACGATAGCTGATATTGCAAAATTCGTGGGAATGATAAAAGTACAATTTTTGTACGACAGCGGAAATTGGTGTTGTGAAATCTGTGGGAACATTTGAAATAACATTTCTTGTATTCCACGAATTATATGAAGGTTGCTATTTTATTCAGCGCGTGTAAAGTGGGTTGCGCGTGTTACTTAGGAATTTTTTATATTAAGGGATGGTATGCCATATCTTAACTCCTCCCCCTGTAAGATCAATCGTCCCGATTGCTAAAATGTTGGGAGATCATTTACACTACAGAATCGTCTTGTCGATTCGTGTGAAGAGGGTTCTTCGTTAATAGAAACCCTTGGTCTGACTTCTTCATTGACCATGGTTATTACGTTAATGTCCGAATTGGACTTAGTTCTACGTTTATAGATCATTAGGCAAACTGTAATAGTCAATCCAATAAATAAAATAATATTGGTTGAAAACATTAAATTCCCCTTAGTGGATATGGAGTTTATTTCGTCAATATTATTAATTTGTAAGTTCTTCATCATTTCCAAGGATAGAACTTCTTCAACTAATGATTTATTAGATGATAGCTGTAGCACAGCTGGAAGTGGTTTCAAAGTTGATAATTCCTTTGAAATAAATGTTCGATTTCCGATAGTAATTGTTTCATTGTGAAACAGAATCAAATATGTTCCGGACAACTGATATGTTTTATTTTTAGATATTTCTACAATCCCATAAAATTGATTCAGAAGGATAGTTCCTTGATATAATTCTTGTACAGAAGGTACGTGCTGATTATTTATATGAGTGCAATTGTGATTTTTGCTTTTCAAAAGTGATGGTATACAATTTGTTTCACTTATATCTATTAAATTTTCAGTTTTGCAAATACATAATTCATTGAATTGAGAACAATCATTTTTAATTTCAAAAATTTTATTCTTACATCTAATAACATTTTCTGAATTAATTTTTATAATAGTTTCATTTTGTTTTATGGGCTTAATTAATAATTTTTCACAATCTGTCCGATCGATGGTTGGCAAGTTAATTATATAAATCAATGATGAATGATCCGTAGCTATTTTCACTGTAGCAAATCCTAATGCTTCCTCCAAATTGCTATATGGGAAGCCCTCACGGTCCAAAAATTCCCTAGCTTCATTTATTTCCTTTTCCGAAAGTATAAAAGAATTTATTACACCTATTTTCGCCCATTGTAAAGCATATTCCATATTCATTACTTCAGTTTTTACGATATTTATCTTAGTCCTAATGGAATCTTCTATTGTCTTTCGGGCTTCTCCCAAAGATTGAATTGTTTTCAACATTTTATTCGTGGTGTTGGTGAGTAGGTTTATTCTACCCATAATATCCCCATTAATTATTTTCTGTCGTTCAGTATTCGTTAGTAGTCCGTTTATTTTGTTCACCACAATATTATGGTCCTCGTGATCCGGTGAACCAGCTATCCATTTCCAAACCGTTCCTATAGTGTCAATTGATCGTTTAGTTTTCGGTCTCATTCGTTTTAACTGGTTTTTAAGTTGGTCGATGTCGTGAAGTAGAAATGGTAATATCGTGCTGTTCTTTAATATTTTGTCCTGAATTTCATTGTTAAAAATGTCGACAGTCTTTTCGTATTCGTCCAATTGCAGAATATGGATTAGTTTAAAATTTCCGTTCTGTATTCTTGCCTGCCCCAGATGAATCGGTATTAACTGCGTATTCGTATAGTCCAATATCTGGACTTCTGCCTTGCAAATTTCAAATATTGCAAAAAGTATTATTAAAATATTCATGTTCTGTAAAAAAAAATTAAAAAGGTGTTTAAAATATTTAGGTCCTAATATTATCCTTATGAATTATTCTATCGCGAAATTTAATTTTTACTTTATTACCTAAGTCTTCCTTAATTTCCTGTTTCTTAAATCGTGGCAACAATTTGTTCCTTTGCCCTATAATTTTCTCATATATCGTATCGCCTGGTTGATATGTCTTTACTTGACTATGATTATTTCTTAATAACATTTTTTCCTGTGCTTTTTTCAATGTACCTACTAAGTTATGTGGCAATTTATTAAAAAGGATATCTGCGGGTTTATTTTGTGTGACCGAATGAATTGTATGATTGTATTGTTGTGCTGCTCTATAGAAAATTTCTGCATCTTCCAACAAATGAAATTCTTCTTTAATACATCTAGCTATCTCTATTATAGTAGAATGAACTCTTTCGATTTGTCCATTCGTTGTGCTATGTCGTGGTGTACAGTAATACAATTCAATTCCTAATCGGTGCATTAGAGATTTAAATTGAGCAGTTAAAAATCCTGGTTCGTTATCAAGTGTTATTTTCTTTGCGTTTGGAAAACTCTGTAGTACATCTAATACTTTTTCCCCTAGGTTAGTTTTATCCTCAATATTGTTAATTACTAAAAATTTGGAATAGGCATCGATGCAAGTTATGAACTTCAAACCCTCTGCATAAAAAATATCTATGTTCAAATACTCCCCCTCTTTGTTGGGAATCGGAGCCTCTCCGATTGGGACTTTCTGTGGATGTCTATTATATTTATTCCTATTGCAGATGTCGCAATGTCTAATATATTCTTTAAAGTGATTTGCCATTTTCGGCCAATAGTACTGTTTATATATCTGTTTGCAATTTTCTCTACAGCTTCGATGAGCTCGGGAATGAGTATCTTGTATTATGTTTTGTTGATCATCAACATTAATTATATCTATAGGGAATATTTTGGTATATACAAATTTATTCGTGAAGACACCTTTGACAGTTTCTTTAAAATCATAGAGATCTTCCTGCGTACAATGTACCGCAGTAACCAAATTTGGTTGAATAAACTCCATAAGGATGGTCTTGAGATTTTCCCTAGTATCGAATTCTATAATATGTCTGGTTCTTCCAAAATTTGTTATCGTTTCATGTAATGAAAAATTTGCCTTACTTAGTAAAATTTGTTGTTTAAATTCATTCAAGGGTTTAGAAATTTCGGGAATATTAAAATCATCACTGCTCTCAGCAGAATGTATAGTATCCTGTAAAGATTCCTCATCTGAAATATTGTTCAAGTATTGTCGTGAAAGAGCATCGGCCACCACATTGGTAACACCTGGTTTATAAATCATTTTTGGTGAAAATTCTTCTATGAAAGAGCGCCATCTTTTAATTTTCGCATTAGGGTTTCGTGTAGAAACGGCAAATGTCAACGGTTGATGATCTGTGTGAATTTCCAGATCTGAGCTGCCATATAAATAATTTCTTAAATTTTTCAATGCCCAAACAATGGCATAAAGTTCCTTTTCATTTGACGCATAATTTTGTTCAGTTGAACTTAATGTTTTTGATATAAATGTTATAGGTTTTCCTTCTTGGCTGAGGACAGCACCTACTGCTTCGTTAGAGGCATCAGTGGTAAGTATGAATTTTTTCTTAAAATCAGGTTGAACTAATTCGACCTGTTGGGACAACAAATTTTTCAATTTTTTAAACGTTAGGACACCCTGTTCGTCTATATTTATCTCTATTTTCTTCGACATGTGTTGCGATACTTTCCCATTTTCCCCTGACAAATATTTTGTCAGTGGTTTCGCTATTTTCGCGTAGTCCTTTATAAATTTGCGATAATACCCCACCATTCCAAGAAAGCTTCGAAGTTGTCTCAACGTTCTAGGCAATGGATATTCATATATGGTTTCTAATTTTTTGGGGTCAGTTTTAATTACATTCTGAGCCACCACGTAGCCCAAAAATTCTACCTCTTTTTCATAAAATTTTGATTTTTCCAACGAAATTTTCATATTTGATTCTTTGAGTTTATCAATTATCGTCTTTAAATGTTTGTAATGCTCTTCTAATGATTCTGAATAAACGATTATATCATCTATATAAACGTGACATATTTTTCCGATATATTCGCGTAATATATCGTCCATAGCTCGCTGAAAAATACTCGGACTGTTTTTAAGGCCGAAGGGTAATCTAATAAATTCATATTTTCCGTTGTTGACGGAAAATGCGGTTTTTTCAATATCCTGCTCCTTCATAAGAATCTGATGGAATCCTGATTCCAAATCTATTGTTGAAAAGTATTTAGCTGTTCCTAAATTCGATAGTATCACATTGCAATCGGGAATTGGATATTTATCGGAAATTGTTTGTTCATTTAATTTCTTATAGTCAATGACCATACGCATTTTCTGCGTACCATTATCATTGAATCCTTTCTTTGGTACAACCCATATTGGAGAATTGTACGGACTTTTGCTTGGACGAATTATCTCATCCTCCAATAATCTTTTTACCTCGTCATTAACGAAACCATTTGCAGAGAGTGGGTAAGGGTATTGCTTGCTCCATATAGGCGCTTCAGCAATTGTTCTAATTTCTGCTCTAATGTCCGTCCTAAATGGTAAATTCATATTTATATTCGAATGTAATTCCTCTATACTCCGTATAATATTTCCTCTTAAAATGTTCAGTGATTCTCTACTCTCATCACTGAAATCAGTAATTTCCTCATTATTCATTTTGTACAAAGCATTTTCCTTAGAATGCTCATTTTCATTTTCCGTATTTTTATTACCACAAATTGAATCCTGTGATTCAAAATTTATAATTTTCTCGCAGTGTTTACCGCAAGTCAATGTTCCTTCCTTAAAATTCAAAACTATATTCGCTTTTCTCATAAAATTATAGCCTATAAGAATATCTGTTTCCAAATTCGGTATCTCATAAAATCTCTCTTTGAACCCAAAAATACTAGCGTTATAAAAATGTTTAATAATGGTATAACCATTAATGGTTCTTACCCTCTTCTTAATAACTAATTCCTTTCTGTTCGTGAGAACTCCAGGACTACAATAGCAGCTTGTTGCACCACTATCAATTAAAATTCGGCATCTTCTTCCCGTTGAGGCTGTCCTAATGATGTAGGGCAGTCCAATCCTTGTTCTAAAAAAGACTCCTCATTCAAATTATTTATTCTTTGTGCCTTATTCTGAGGCTGGTGGCTAACTTGGCCACTACCGGTTAATTGCCGTTTTATTCCCTGTTGAAAATTGCCATTATATGGTCTTGGTTGGAAGCGTTGGAAATTACCATTGTGGTAAGAAGGTCTTCCCTGTCCAAAATTACCATTATTATTATAGTTACTAAAATTGTGTCGTGGTTTTGCCACAATATTTGCCGAACTACCGAGTTCCATTAGCTCTGGTTTCTGTTCCGTATTGCGATTAAAATTATTAAAATTATTAAAATGTGGGTCACGCTGACCGCGACTAGGGAAACGTAAAAAATTCTGTCCCTTAAAATTATTATTAGTATTTGGTTTATTGAAAAGAAGTGCAAAATTTGCACGAACCTTATTAGCTTCCAATTCCTGAGCTTTTGCTAGCGCATCTGGCAGACTATTCGGCGAAACGGAAAACAATATGTCAGCTAATGGTGGATTCAGTCCAGTCATGAACACCCTAAGTGCGTACTGTCTATTCCTGTTATTCAATTCCCTGGTCAGGGCGGAGTTCGTTCCGTGTGTCATTATAGTTTTATTAGTCAGGTCCGTCAGCTTCTTGTTAACCTCATTGTAATATGTCATTATTGATTGCGACCCCTGTCGCATTACACTTAGTTCCTGTTCTATTAAATGTAAAGGTCGCTTGTCGGCGTACGCAAAGTCTAGTCGGCTAATAATAGCGTCAAAATTTAACGGGGTACCGTGGTTAGTTAATGTGTCGTTTGCATCGTCAATCACTTTGTTCCTAAGTATCGTTAAGGCGGAATAATAACGCTTGCTCCCCCTAGTATATAAGTTCATAGAATGTGTGGCGGCTTCACGCCAGCTAACATAAGAATGTTTTCCATCAAAAACTGGCATAGATTTAATGACATCAAGTGGCTCATCACACCGTATAGTAATATTTATCTTTTCGTCTTCAAATTCATCTACAGGGTCACCTAGAGTCAGTCTACCTAAACTTCTACTTATTTCTTCTATTCTGGTCAACAATGGTCCTGTCTGTGCTTCTATCAAGGTTCTAACTTGCTCCGTAGTTGCCATTTTATTAACAATACCGGTGCCCAAAGATCCGAACAGCTGTGACAAATTATCAATCTCTGAATCCAGATTGAAATAGGTACAATTTTTTTACAATTTTTTCTATAAAATATGTTCACGTATATATTTTTTTGATATTTATAACTTAATCTGTTTCCTTATTTTAATTTCTCAAAATATATATTTTTTTTAATCGCAAAATTTTTTGCACAAAATTTATTCTTTATTTATTATTTCATAAAATTTTCTAAAAAATTTTTCTAAATAAAAATGTTTTAATTTTCTTTATATATACTAATTTGTTATTGATAAATTAATCTTACTCTATTATCAGGAACGTGCTGTTGTTGATTTAAAGTTGAGCCGATTTAGAGATGATTGAAAGCTGAGTTGATTTAAAGCTGACCCAGATTTTCAATCGTTCTGGGGTGTTGCTGCCTTGGATTGGGCAGTTGTAGCTATTTTCAATTGGTCGCTTCTTCTCTCGTTGTTGTTAGATTTTTTATTTTTATTCTTATTGATCTTGGTAGTGTTTTTTTGTTTGAGTTTTTTATTTTATTTTAGTTTTTGATATTTTTTCAAATATGTTTTATAAAAAATTTTTTATCACTGATCAATAATTCACTGTCACTGCTTTAAATTATTTTTCTTTTAAAAAAAAATTTCCTTTTTTTGACACTGTTTCTTATTGTTTCTGAATTTTTATAAAAATTTTGATTTTTCTTCTATATTTTTTTATAATTAAGAACAAAATATTTTTTTCACTGTTTTATATTATTTTTTAGAAACTATTTTTTTTTTTTTTTTTTTTTTTTTTTTGAAGGATATTTTATTTATGATTTTTAATTTATTTCTCCTTTCTTTGAAGGATACTTATTTTTTTGTTTTTAAAATTTTTTCTCCTTTCTTTGAAGGATACTTATTTTTTTGTTTTTTAAAATTTTTTCTCCTTTCTTTGAAGGGTACTTATTTTTTATTAAAATTTTTTTCTCCTTTCTTTGAAGGATACTTATTTTTTAGTTTTTGGCTGAATCACTCCGACCGAATCCTTACTTGTTTGTTTTCAGGATATTATTTCGATGGAGGATCCCGGACGAGCCCCCAATTATTTATATCACTAAAAATGTATTTAAAAAATTAAATTTTTTTCACTTTAATAAAACACTAAATGTTTCTATTTTTAAATCCAAACTTGAACTAACTGTTCTTTATTTAATGTTCTAACTTTTATATATTTTACAAAAGTGTTAACTTAAAATAATTTGTGAGAGTACTAAAAATAAAGAGTAAAGTAAGCTTAAAGTATTAACGAGCTTAAAGTATTTTGTGAGAATAATTAAAGCTAGAACAGATTTGAAAATAAAGAGTAAGCTTAAATATTAAGAGAAATAATTGTATAAAAAGAAAGAGTAATAATTATTGTGGGAATCAATTTTATTGAGAATTTTATTTACTTTAGTAAAAGTGTTGATGTCAGCATTAACTATTTAACGTGTGCAACGATTTCCTGAGTTCCATGGAAATCGTCTGTTGCAGGTGTCACACTTTGCAGTAGTGGATTTGTGGGAATGAAAATATTGAAATTTTGTACGATAGCTGATATTGCAAAATTCGTGGGAATGATAAAAGTACAATTTTTGTACGACAGCGGAAATTGGTGTTGTGAAATCTGTGGGAACATTTGAAATAACATTTCTTGTATTCCACGAATTATATGAAGGTTGCTATTTTATTCAGCGCGTGTAAAGTGGGTTGCGCGTGTTACTTAGGAATTTTTTATATTAAGGGATGGTATGCCATATCTTAACTTGTATATGTGTAAATATTATTGCAGCTAATTCAACAACCCTCAAGTATAACAACGTTGAAAATTTCACAATATAAACTAATTCAACAACCAAAAAATAAAAAACAATCACAAATATAACAATATAGAAGTAGAACAGCTAATTAAACTAGGCTATATGTATAACAACTTTAAACTTGAAAAAAATTTACTGAAAGCACAAGTACTTCCAACTTAAAAAAATCTTTAAGTCTAGATGTTTACACATCTCCCCTGTGATCGGACACACAAAGTTGATTTTATATATCAGCTTAGATAACATAAGGAAATAAAATTTGACTTTTTATGCATTTCTTTTTTATTAATTTGATGTCGCTGATTTCAAATCTAATCTCAATTTTTCTCCGTCAGCTCGCATTTTTGAGTTACAGGTACTAATCATATTTTTGACTTTTTTTGAAATAATTGTTTTTTTCAAAACTTCAACGATATCTCTGAAACTACTGGGCAAATTTAAGACCAATGTAAGCACGGCTTTAAGCAGTGGTGGCCATCGAGAGAATTGAGTTAGTAATAGTGTTTATGAGCATGTGTTAGTTGTACTACACTGATCGAAGTCCATGGATGTAACACAATGCCGATATTAAATGGGTTTGTGTAGATTTTGTATGAATGTGTTTATGAATGACTAAAAGGGAAAATAGTTGAGTTCACGAAGAATATGGTAAAATTTTAAATACATTTTGTTTTTTAAAATTTTAAATCATACATTCTGAAAATGTAAAAAAAAAATGTGAAAAACATTTAATCCCTTTTATCCATAAGTTTGAAGTTTATTAAATCGAATAAGCAATAATAAGTAATTCATTTCTGAAAAAAACAAGTAAGAAAATTATAGTCGGTCTAGACCGACTATACGATACCCTATACCATGCGTTTAGAGGCCCTATCTCTCAGGCCCAACTAACTGGATATAGAAAATAAGCATAAACCAAATTTGAGTGGGATTTTTATTAATTTTTTCAGCTGCAGATATGAAAAAGTTCATGTCGGATGCTATATCTATATGGGAACTAGGCCCAAAAATGGACCGATCCTAACTATGTTTTGTAGTTTGCAAAAGTACATACAAACAAAATTTGAGAAGAATCAGTGCAATATTTTTGTTTTTTGATAGATTTAAGTGAAGATCGGGAAGCAGCTCTATATGGGGCCTATGACTAAGAGTTGTCCAATAGGGATCATTTTTGGACTACTGATTAATGGATGTAATACATATGTACATACAAACCCAATTTGACTAAGATTGGTATGATAATTTGGATCTTATGGCAATATATGTTGATTTCATAGGGGTAATTTGTATGGGGGCTAGGTCTGAACATGGACCGATTATCACTAATTTCAATAGCGTTCATCCCATGGCTAATAAAACATCAAATACCAAATTTCATCAAAATATATTCATATTTGCGACCTTCAGTTTGATTACAAACTTTACATGGACACACAGACGGACGGACGGACGGACGGACATCGTTAAATCGAATCAGATAGTTATTCTGATTCGATCGGTATAATTAAAGATGGGTGTAGGTCAAATATTTTTGGTTGTTACAAACAGCAGCACAAAGTCATTATACTCAAATCACATAGTGGTATAGGGTATAAATAGCAAAACTTCAAAAGATAAGAAATTTCAAAGGTTAATAAGTGGTATGTTACCAAAAAACTAAAAAAACTTACCAGCCTGCAGTAACTGGTTATTTTTAAAATTAAAAAACAAAATGCATTAAAGACAGCTATAATGTTGTCAAATGGAGGTGACGTATGTAATTTATAGAAAATGTTTAATTTATAGCAGATTCAACTGCTCTGCGTAATTTAGTTCATCAAGTCTTCCAAATTTTCTCAACATTTTTGGTTTCTTTTAAACAAATATTCTCTGTGTACCTCTTAAAAAAAATATATATATGAATTTCAAAAGGCAATGCGACATAGACCTGCTTTGTTCAAAAGCTTTCATAAGACTGAATGAAACTGTTGTTTACTTTTACTCTTTGGTGAGCATTTTTGTTTTCGTTCGGCTGTATGCATATACGAAGCCGAGCACCAGCGTGCTTGGTACGGCCTTCACTGGCTTAAAGATAAGATTGTTGACGAGTTTTGGATTTTTTTAACTGAATATGGTGAACCGTTTTCAAGTTATTCCAATATATGTAGTGGAAGTGCCTTAATTCTGGACAGAACGGTATGTGGCGTAAAGTCGAGCTGATAGAAAAAGAACCAATTGCGGATTTGGATTCAGCGTCCAAATAATCTTAAAACCAACATTCAGTTCGTAATCAACAGAAGTAGAAAAACTAATCGTACATTTGAAGATGCAAATTTTACCATTGACACATTGCGGACTTAACTTGTTTTTCAAACAACTTACGGAACGATTCTACTTCAATTTTTTGTTTACAATGCCAAAGACACAGCATGGCAACACAAGTGCCAGAAAAAGTATTCGTACATATACACTTAGCGGAATCCTATAAAATATGCAGCGACATACAGGTCAGTTACATCGAAATTTATGTTAGTAGAAGCTATATTTTAAGGTGAGTCCCAAAATCAATGAAATCGGTGCTGACGGGAAATAAATTCTCCTAAATCCTAGAAATGAGGGTAAATACTTTAATGAAATAGAAGGGATCATAGGCAGAAGCCACTCCTCAGCGCAGTCCATCAATCAAAACTACAAATTCACCCATAAACAATTGTCTAAACCTAGTTCTGGTCACCTCTGCAAACTAACTATTTGACGATTTACGACAGCCTGACTTTGAGACCTCTCGATTTATGTAAAAGATAATGTTGCTCTTCATTCAGTATATATAAAAAAAACACACTTTTCGAAAAAAGTCAAAATAAATTGTGACAATTTGTATCAGAAAAGAAAATGACATTAAATAAATTTTTGAGAAATCTATAATATTAATAGGCTAGGCGATTTCTTGTGACTGATGTTTTGTTCTACGGTTTTATCCCGATTTTGACCAAACGTATATTGTTTGAAAGGTATTTATTTTAAGCTGTTTTCCAGATTTACAGATTTACAGATTTTTAAATTTTTTCCTTTATTTTGAGTAAAAAATTATACAATGCTCTGTGTGTGTTTATTAAATTTCTTAATGTGTTTGTAATAAAAATGAGTTTGTTTTTTGTGTTGATTTGTGAATTGGCTATAATTGATTAGCATAAAATTTCCTAGAATTTGCGCTCGAATTTCGAGGGCTGAAATCTTCTAGTAATAATAAATAGCTTAATAATTTATTAAATATAAGTTAACTCAGCATAGTTAATTTTATCTTTTTTTTTTCTAGTATGACATTTTTATTTTTAGATGTACGGATACTTTTTCTTACAAGTGTATTTAACTTCAGATCTGAGAAAAGAAGTAAAGTTTTTGTAAACAAATAATCTCTTTGAAGAAACTGAATAAAACGATTGGCAACAAATTTGACCTTAAATTTTTCACTTCCTTTTGGAGTGAACAACAAAAGTCAGCCATATTAACCATCCACTGATACTGATTTTCTTAAACATGTAATAACGCACCGTTTAAAAAACATAAAAATGATTTCAACATAAAAAATTTCTAGTCTATCAATTTTTATTCATTTCATTTTGCATACCCCGGGGTACCCTCCTTGAATATAAATGTTTCCGCGTTTGTGTTTCCTGTTTTGTATTATTTGTATTCACTGGAAGGCTTTGTGTGTGTCTATGTATTTTTTTCTTTTTTTCTAAAAATTTAATAATGCTTGACAAAAATATCTGAATTCTGATGTAAATGGCTTATAAATACGCTCACTTTTGCTAAATGTATATACTTACGTTTTTTAAACGTGCGTATATTGGCGACTCGAATATTCAGTATGTGCACACACACAGAAAACAGATTCATTGTGGCTACCGAATTTAATGCCAACCGAATTGCGATAATGCTAATAACCGATTTTCGGGTTCACTATGATTACAATTCTATTGCCGTAACAGTAAATATATATAATAATAGAAAACACAGATGCTCTACTTTAGAACAATTCGGTTGGCAAATATTTTTTCTATGTGCACAGAGTACAGATTCGTTGTGACAACCGTATTTTTTGCCAATTTTATTATGATTACTGAATTATATTTTTCAAATAACCGTAGATTCGATTGTTGGAATTGTCAGTTAAGTTCATACAATGGAATTTAGATTTAGTTTATTGATTTCTCCAAAAATTTAATGGGATAACCTATTTCGAAAATGCAGTAATTGCAGAATATAAAAAGGATTATTTTTGTTTTTAATAAAAATAAAACAAGTAAGTAAGTAAAATAATAGTCGCTCTAGACCGACTATACGATACCCTATACTATTATTTTAGAGTCCCTGATGACTCCGAATCTATATATCGATGGTTTATATTCAAAAAGTATTATCTGCAATTTACAATATAATTCATGTTTGGTTTTAAACTATTCTATAAGGTAACTGTTATCTATAATATTGATTTTTATTTAAAAAATCAATAGTAGGATTAATTTTTAATAGATATTAACTAAACCAAACGATGAATACTTTTTAGATTTAGTGAATAAATTGGTGTTCCTCGCTGTCCTCAAAAATTTTGTTAAAGAAGATAGCACTTTTTGAATATAAACCCTTGATATACATATAAATATGAAAATTTGTTTGTGTGTTTGACTGATCTTCTTGAAATTTTCATTGTGTGTAAGTTTGTATCGGGAAAATAAAATAGGCTATATTTTTTTAAATATGAAGTGGGCGTGGCACCTTCCATACATAAAAAATTTTTAACATCATATATCTGAAGCTCTATGTTAGCAAGAGTCCAGAAATTTTGTAAGAGCACATAAGTAAGTAATGTGAGAAGTCGGGTTAGAAATGGGCGGAATTAGTTAAGTGGGCGTGGCACCTACCCAAACATGGTAAATAAATATCAATATATATCGAGTACTATGATGGCCAGAGTCTTGAAACTTTCTGCACGTCAATTGGTTGTTAATGTGAGTAGTCGTACCAAAAATGGGCGGGATTGGGTTACTGGGAATGGCACCTTCCACACAAAAAATATTATCTGGAGTACTATAAACCCGACAGTCTTGAAACCAGGTGTGAGTTCACGAATGATGAGTGTGAGACGTTATGTGAAAAATGTGCGCGATCAAATCAGTTTACGCGGCACCTCCCATACATGGTAATTACATATCATCATTTATCGAGTACTATGATGGCCATACTGTTGAAACTTTCAGCACGTCAATTGGTTGTTAATGTAAATATTCGCACCAAAAATAGGCGGGATTGGGCTGGTGGGCGTGAAACATCCCATATAAAGAAATTATAGTGTACCCTGCCGTGCTTAGCTACGACTTACAGTGAATATAAATTTTTTTCTAATAAATGTTTCCTATGTTTAATCCACGAAATAATTTTTAATTTTTATTTTTTAGTATTTTTTTTTTTCCTTATCATTACGTTAAAGAAATACATTGTATTGAGAAAATAAATGGTTGATGTTTTTTGTTTTCATCGGCGATCATGGTCTACAGCACTCCATTCCTCTTTATGTCATAGACCGCATCCCCATACACTTACAATACATTCGTTAGTTTTTAATTAACAAAAAAAAAATATTCACTGGAAATAAGTTATATGGCAAAACAACGTTTGCCGGGTCAGCTAGTGATGTATAAAATGTGAAAAAAAATGTATGTACATAAATGTTGTTATAAATGTTTTTATTAAAGTTACAAGAAAAGGCTACCAAAAACTAAACATGGGTTAAAGAACTAAAATTCGAGAATATTCTTTATTTCGTAAAGAATTGTGTTTTTCATTTCATTTTATAAATTGTTGAAATTCCCATGTTAATTTGGGGTATTTCTTTAATTTAAATAAAATGTATTTTTTTCCTTCTTTAACATGCTTCATATGGGCTATAAATTTAACTTAATATTTAAAGAACCGGAAAAATTATTTTAATTATAAATTCGGTTGGGTGAAACACATCACTATATTTTTGGCATTTACAACAGAATTGGATTCATCTGTTTCTAAGCTTGTTTTTCTTTTATTTTAGTCGATTTGATATCTATTTATATTTTTTATGTTAAAACAGGTCGGTCTAGACCGACTATACGCTACCCTATACCATGCGTTTAGAGACCCTATCTCTCAGGGCCAACTAACTGGATATAGAAAATAAGCTTAAACCAAATTTGATTCGGATTTTTATTAATTTTTTCGGCTGCAGATATGAAAAAGTTCATATCGGATGCTATATCTATATGGGGACTAGACCCAAAAATGGACCGATGCTGACCATGTTTGGTAAAGTCTCTTGTATTTTGCAAAAATATATACAAACAAAATTTGAGAAGAATAAGTGCAATATTTTTGTTTTTTTGATAGATTTAAATGAAGATCGGGAAGCAGCTCTATATGAGGCCTATGACTAAGAGTTGTCCAATAGGGATCATTTTTGACTACTAATTAATGGATGTAATATATACATACAAACCAAATTTGACTAAGATTTGTATGATAATTTGGCTCTTATGGCAATATATGTTGATTTCATAGAGGTGATTTGTATGGGGGCTAAGTCTGAACATGGACCGATTCTCACCAGTTTCAATAGCGTTTATCCCATGGCCCATAAAAGATCAAATACCCAATTTCATCAAAATATATTCATATTTGCGACCTGCAGTTTGATTAAAAGCTTTACATGGACACACAGACGGACGGACGGACGGACGAATATCGTTAAATCGAATCAGAATCACTATCTGAATCAGATAGTGATTCTGATTCGATCGGTATAATTAAAGAATGGTGTAGGTCAAATATTTTTGGTTGTTACAAACAGCAGCACAAAGTCATTATACCCAAACCACATAGTAGTATAGGGTATAAATATAATATAATTTATTGTTGCAGTCCCCAATATTTATGATTGCAGAAATTTATACTGCCTTGATACAGCTATTGAGTTAGTTTAATAATCTATAATATAATTGGCAAGGTGATTTCTTGTGAAATAGTCTACGCCTTCAATTACCAGCCGATTTTGATAAAAAATATACCATTCGCAAGGTCTTTCTTTGCCGATGTTCACCATATTTACAGGTGGCCCTTAATAAAAAAGTGTTCAAACTCTCAGTCTCACACCCTAGAAATATGCGAATAGCAAGAAAAAATGATAAAAAAATTTAGAGGTGCCTCAACGCGATTTAAAATTTCAAGTGTGTTTATATGGGGAAAATATGACTTCTTTTCAGATTTTAGAAAATTTCATTCTATAGTTTAATTTTTTGACAAGTTGTTATATGAATCGATATCAGTATTAAATTATCTTTTCAAAAAACTATATAACTTAAAAATCGAATAAAAACTCGAAAAGAAATAACAAATGCCCCAGACCACTTTTGTGTCAAAAAATTCTAGGTCATGAAATGTGATGAACATTTTTTCAACTTTAACAAATTGATTAAAGCCATAATTTTTTTTTTGGTCTCTATACTTATCAGTACTCAGATATGAAGTATTATTTTATTAACACGTCGTTAACCTATTGCGAAATGCGACCAAAATGAAAAATTTTTTTGATAAAACTTTGAAAACTCTTTTTATACCCTACTAGTTGGACCCGGCAAACGTTGTTTTGCCCTCAATTAATTTTTATTTTAGTTAGAATCTGTATATACCTATATAAAATGTGTGACGAAGATCTCCAGATAATAAAATGAGAGCTTCACCAAAAAATCTTTCATTGCCTTTCAAATCTTTTATCAAATCAAATCACAATGTTTGTGAGCCATGGTACATTCATCCCAAATAAAAATACTGCATTTTTGCAGAACTTTTGCCATACCGGAATGTTTTTTGATATTACAGACGGCATTCTCATTCTTTTGTACGTTTAACGGTGATATGAGTGCTGAATGAGCTGTGCGGCCACCATGCAATAATGTAGCGGCTTTTTCCTTCTTTTTCGTTAGAATATTTATATATAAAAACGTTGGTGAGTTTATTTATTAAAATTTATATAAATTTGACAACTCATTATTTTTCGAACGACAGCGCCATCTACCGGGTCCAATAAAAAAATGTTTCTAACATACATATATGTACATTCTTAGTTTCATTAAAATCACACCATAAATAAGTATATTCGAAATAACTTTACCCAGCGCCACCTATCGGGTCCATTTATACATACAAAAATTTCTTATGACGAAACATATGTTCATTCTGAATTGCAGTCAAATCGCGCTGAAAGTAAAAATTTTTGTTTTTAACTTGACTCCAACGCCAGCTAGAGGGTTAAAACTAAAAAAAAAACACAGAAGAGCTCGAACCGAACCTATGCTGGAAATCCTACCTCGACAGCTCTTATGGTTCCGGAGATCATTCGTTACAATCAAATGCATCAACGTTTTTATATATACGCCACGCCCCTTTGCCCACTAACAACTTTATATAGCTAAGGTCTTATTATTTCGCAAAAATATCCTTTTGTGAAAATTTCATGACGATCCTTCCAGTAGTTTAGAAGATATTACGATTTTTTATTTTTCTAAAAAGGGGCGTGGTCCCGCCCACTTTTCTTCTTGTATGTATTTCTATTCATGCTAATACCATATGTACCAAATATGACTGCTGTAGGTAAAAAAATTCCCGTGATATGACTTTTTCAAATATTGGGTTATATGGGCGTGGCACCGCCCCTTTGTCCAATCAAAAATTTATATAGCATATTATTCCTTCCAGAGTCACAGTAACACGCTCTGAAAATTTCAGGAAGATCGGTTCTTTGGTTTGGCCTCCTATAAAGCACAAACAAACACACATTCATTTATATATATATAGATAGATTGAAAGCAGATTAATTATGATTTAAGGTAAAATGGGGCGAAAAAGGGGGACTTGGTAATAAAAAAATGTATGGCTACCTTACCTGTAGATAAAAAGTGTATAAAACTTTAGATAAATACATATTACAAAAAAATTATTTTGTATAGCAAACATTGTTAGTGGTATAAGTAAAAAAAAAAGGGGGCGGTGAAATGGGCGTGGTTCATAGTTATATGGCTACGTTAACAGTATTAAGAGCAATATACTACCAAATAAAAAAATCCGTTGGAAGGAACAAATTTGTACAGAGAAAAAAAGTTTAAAACTTTCAAACAAAATTTGGCGTGAAAAGGGGCGTGAAAGGGGGCGTGGCGTAAGAAATGTTTATTTCTACCTCGCCTGGAGTATAATGTGTATACAATTTGAAGTAAATCTGTTAAAAACTATATGGGAGCAATTACATAATTTTAAAAAAGTGGGCGTAAAAGTGGGCGTGGTCAAAAAAAGTACCCTATTAATCATGCCAGAGTCCCAGTTAAATGCTGTGAAAATTTCAGGAAGATCGGTCCAGAGGTTTGGTCTCCTATAAGGTACACACAAATAAACAAACAAACAAATAAACAAACACACATTCAATTTTATATATATAGATACCACTATGTGGTTTGGGTATAATGACTTTGTGCTGCTGTTTGTAACAACCAAAAATATTTGACCTAGACCCATCTTTAATTATACCGATCGAATCAGAATCACTTTCTGAGTTGATTTAACAATGTCCGTCCGTCCGTCCGTCCGTCCGTCCGTCTGTGTGTCCATGTAAACCTTGTAATCAAACTGCAGGTCGCAAATATGAATATATTTTGATGAAATTTGGTATCTGAGCTTTTATCGGCCATGGGATGAACGCTTTTGATATTGGTGAGAATCGGTCCATGTTCAGACCTAGCCCCCATACAAATTACCCCTATGAAATCGACATAAACTGTCATAAGATCCAAATTGTCATATAGATCTTACTCAAATTAGGTTTATATGCGTTCATTACATCCATTAATGAGTAGTCCAAAAATTATCCCTTTGGCCCCATATAGAGCTGCTTCCCGATCTTCACTTAAATCTATTAAAAAACAGAAATATTGCACTGATTCTTCTCAAATTTTGTTTGTATATATTTTTGCAAAATACAAGAGACTTTACCAAACATGATCAGGATCGGTCCATTTTTGGACCTAGTCCCTATATAGATATAGTATCCGATATGAACTTTTTCATATCTGCAGCCAAAAAAATTAATAAAAATCCGACTCAAAGTTGGTTTTTGCTTATTTTCTATGTCCAGTTAGTTGGGCCAAAGAGATAGGGTTTCTAAACGCATGGTATAGGGTATCGTATAGTCGGTCTAGACCGACTATAATTTTCTTACTTGTTTAAGTTTCAAAAAATTTTCTTAAACAAAATTTCAAAAATGGATCTAGCATTTTATTGTTTTGTTAAATATATGTTAAAGAATAACTGTGTGAATTTTTAAGTAAATTCAACAGCCAGAATTTTTTTACAAAGAATTTTTTTTTGCGGATTGGGGTAACATATGACCCCAAATGTGCAAGTCTTGCATTCTAAAAATTTTGAATAAGTCAAACAACGTTAACCCATTCTTTGCACAGGCCAAACTATGAATTTTGGCATATTTAAGAAAATAATTGTATTTAAAAACATTAATTGTTCTAGTAAACTATATGAAACCCTTACTATGGGTTGGGAAATAAAATTGTGCTATATTTAACCAATTTTTATGATTTGATGATTATGATGATTTTATAATTTGACGTCATTAGCACATTGGGCCTTGGCGCCACAAATGACCCCAAGCTAGTATGGGACGTTTAAGTAAAAAAAATCAAATATTTTGCAAATACTGTTGAATTTTGGATCATTTTAACCCTAGGAGCACATAAGGGCAAGTTTTCGTAAATTATAGCACAATTTAATTTCCCAAACCATAGTAAGGGTTTCATTTAGTTTACTAGAACAATTAATGTTTTTAAATATGCAAAAATTTTTAGTTTGACCTCGGCAAAGAATGGGTTAACGTTGTTCAATTTATTCAAAATTTTTATCATGGAAGATTTGCACATTTAGTTATTATATTTTAAGCGCGTCTATATTTTAAGCGTCACACTTACCAAATATTTGATTTTTTTGAATAAACTGTCTTTCATTAGCTTGGGGTCATATGCGACCCTAAGTCCAAAAGGGTTAATGGGGTCATATTATTTTTTTCAGAAACCCTAGCCTATTAAGATAAAATATAACATTTAAAAGTAGAAAACTGATAAATTTTTGATAGAAAGTATTTAGAAAGAGTACATTTACTGAATATTTCACAAAAAACTAATTTTTCTCGAAATCCGCAAAGATAAATTCCTTGTAAAAAAAATTCTGGCTGAGGAATTTTCTTAAAAAATCACACAGTTAATCTCTAACATATATTTAACAAAACAATACAGTGCCACATCCTTAAACTTAAAAAAGGAGTTTTCAAAATTTTATCAATAAAACAATACGTGGTATTACAACAATACTTCATATCTGAGTACTTATAAGTATAGAGACCAGAAAAAATTATGGCTTTAATCAATTTGTTAAAGTTGAAAAAATGTTCACCACTTTTCATGACCTAGAATTTTTTGACACAAAAGTGGTCTGGGGCATTTGTTATTTCTTTTCGAGTTTTTATTCGATTTTTAAGTTATATAGTTTTTTGAAAAGATAATTTAATACTGATATCGATTCATATAACAACTTGTCAAAAAATTAAACTATAAAATGAAATTTTCGTTAAATATGAAAAAAAGTCATATTTTCCCCATATAAACACACTTGAAATTTCCAGTCGCGTTGAGGCACCCCTAAATTTTTTTTTGATTGACCCAGAACTTTGTATTTATCAGTTTTTTGCTATTCGCATATTACTAGGGGGTGAGACTTTAAATTCGAACACTTCCCCCCCCCCCCCCCCCACCATACAATGAAGGGCCACCCTAATGTGCACCATAGTACGTTTTTTTTTTTTTTGAGTAAAACTCATTTGAAGATAGATAAAACACATATTTAATCTCCAAATAAAAAACTATCCAATGCTGTGTGTGTGTTTATTAAATTTGTGTTGAATTGTGAATTGGCTACAATTGATTAGCATACCTTTAGGCGCTTATAAAATTATTTATGAATGAAAAATAAAATTGCCTAGTATTTTCACTCGAATTTCGAGGGCTGGGCTCTGCTAGTTTGTTAAACGGAACTTAATTTGCTTTTGTAGATACTTTCAGCTTATAACAAGTTAATAAAGTTGTTAGTGAATAAAATCTATTGCATTTATAAATATCGAAAAAAATTACAATAAAAATTTGTACAACCTAATCAAAGTGTTCCAATGGCAACCGAATTCCAACCAATTCTTTTTCTGTGTGTATGAGATTAAGTATATAAGAAATTTAAAGAGTCAATAAAATTTCCGTACAAACGTTTAACACACGTCTTTTTAATGCCTGTGGCTTCTGTAAAAAACATAAAAGTCATTGGATTTGCGGCTGTGTCGTGGGAGAAACAAGTAAGATACTTGTAAAATAAATATGCAAAGTACGGTTTATTTTTATTTGAAATACTTTTATACAGATATAATAAACAAAAAATAACCAATAATTTAAATATTAAATTAGGTAAATATGTATGTATATATGAAGCTTTTACTTAAACCAATTGCTTTCTTATATTAAAAGGGTCTTTAAATAATAAATGAAATTTATAGCCCATACAGAGCATGTAAACGAAAGAAAAATATTATTTTTTTTTTATTTACAACTTAAAAACTAACACCAGTAGCAAGTATAGTAATTCCAGAAATGAAAAAAGTAATTCCAACATTTTATAAAGTACAATTCATCACAAAATAAAGGAAATTTTCCAATTTTAGTCATTTAACCTATGACTTATTCTTTGGTCGCCTTTTCTTTTAACCTTTTTAACAGCATTACCAAAAGCTATTTTTTGTTTTTTTTTTTGCACGAACGAAGCCCGTCACTCATTTACCCAGCCCTGCCGACCGAGGGGTCACGTCTCATTAACGTGGAGGCCCCGTACACATCAGGGTCCGGACCCTGACGGATTCAAAACAAGAGCTGCTAAGTAAATTGTGTGGTCGTAAATTAGCTACAGAACTATGTCATCAGCTGATATTAAGCAGCAGTTAAATTTAAATATAAACAACAACATTTTGTGTATGTGTATTTATTACACCCACTAATCATAGGTCCAAAAATAAGCACTATAAGACGATTTTTAGTTATATATATATAGAGCTGATACACGATCCACCCGTAAATCTACTTATCTAAAAAGTCGGAGAGAATATAGGAATATGTTTTTGAATTTATTTTGTTTACGTTAAGGTATAACGCAAAGAAAATTACAAGATTTAGTACAATTTTCCACTTCTCTTGAAATATTATTAATTCAATTGAGACATCTATTGTTACCTCAGTTTAAAAAAAAGCAACCCAAATTCATTAAAAATTAAAAACCAATCAATCAATCTAATTATCGCGTTATTAATATTATTAATATTATAATCATTAATTAGTCAAAAAAAAAAAAAATCATGTGAGTCCGATCACAGGGAAGATGTGTAAACATCTAGTAATTAAAGATTTTTTTATGTCATTTTTTAAAATCAAACAGAAAGCGTCATCTATGTATCACTTATAGCAAAAACTGTTTCAGCTAATTGAACAACCGTTTGCTGTAAAACGTTAAAAATATCCTAATATAAACGTATATAAGTGATACATAGATGACGCTTTTAAAAAAGTGGCATAAAAAAACAATTTTATATCATAATTTTTTCACCAATACAATCATAAGTCACACAGCGTTATCTGCTTCAGCTCGCACCGATATGAGTTACGCTGTTTTTGTGATTGTATTGTGAAATAGAAATTTACCCCCCTGCGCGTATAGATGTTTACACATCAAAAAAAGAAAAGAACATGATACAATTTTTGCAGAAAATATTGGAGTTTCGCAGTTTCACCTTCCCCTTAAAATTTTGTAAAATATGGACAAGTCCCAGAAACAGTCCACCAACCAAAAATTTTTGAAATTAATCCAACTTAATTTTTTTTAATGGTGCGCGGTAGAGAAGAAGAAAGCATATATTTCTAAAATTCATAACTACTCTGTATTCTTAATCTGACCGATTTCTGGCATTTCAGACTTCATCCATGAGCATTGTAATAATTGTGATGTTATAGTTGAATATAATTTGTTTAATGGAACATTAGACTGGACATATTTTATAAAAAAAAATGTTTTACGATAATCATTAATACTAAAATTATTACCAAATTCTACCATACCTCAGATTAATGTTAATGTTATAAAAACTCAAATTATCGAAAATATAGGAATTGAGCTCTTAAAATATGAATCAAAGATGGCACTATTACGGTAAAACGTTTGACATCATCTTGGTTTACACTAGCGGCTTCTCCAGAAATTGCAGGTTATGCTATGCCGTTTTTTGAAACTTTCCAGCCAGCCAGATGATGCACTAAAATCGGCGTAATTCAGTTTCTCTGCAATTTCTTTAGCCTTTCTTTTTTAAGTGTGCCCGACAGAAAATGCCTTTACTTCGAGCCTTCAAACCATTTGCAGCACAATTTATCAATGTTACGGCTTTTGGGCTTCAGCATACCCGATTTCTTTCCTGATTGACATTAGTCTCCCATAATCTTAAAATTTGGTCGTTGTTTTTGATGATGCAAGCAGCTTGTGTTTTGCTGATCTTACATTTCTTTGCTTACTCGCGTGCACTTAGTTTTTCATTTTTATGAATTTCAAAGACATTAACTTAGTCTTTAATAGTCAACACTGCTTTAGGCAGAAACTATAAGTCGATGTATGTATTTACAAAGTGTCCGCGTCCGGATATGGGAGGGTTGTACGCTTAACAGGAAAAATATTAAAAAAATCCTAAGGATTTTTTTGGTACTAAAAAAAGTGTCCGTTTATGGGAGGTGTCCGTTCAAGAGAGGTGCCCGTAAGGAGAGAGTACACTGTTTATATGGCATTTGCATTTTGTTTTTAAGCAGTAGATATATAAAAAATGCAATTTTCTTTCGGAGATATGGGCTAACATAAAGAGCATTGTCGGAATTATATTTCATCATTTAATTAAAATGTACTCGGCAGATTCATGAAAACATAAAATTCGTTTATAAATATATCGCACCTGTAGCAGTGTTTCTTAACCTATGGTTCATGGGCCACTTGGGGGTTCATGGGTGATATTTTAGGGGTCCCCCGACTGCTCCTAATTTTTAAAATGTTTGCATCAATATTATAAAAAAAAAATTTTTTTCTCACGGGCAACCTCTGTAAGCCGTCTGTCTGCCATTTCCCAATAGAGACCTCCACAATACGAGGAAAAGAACAATCGCAAACCATATAAAATTTGAAATTTTTAGAAACACAAAATAGCCTTTGAGTTTCACTTCACTTGGAAATAAAGTGACGTTAAAATCAGTTCCGCAAAGTTCTTGCAAATTTTTAAAACAAAATATTTGTTTTACTTTTTCATAAGTTGTAATTAAAGTATTTTTTTTTTCAAATGTTTTTATGTGTCACAGTTTTTTTCGAATGTTTTTTTTTGTGTTACCAACGGTGTTTTCAACTAAATGTGAGTTAAGACAAGTAATTCATTTGTAAACAATTTAAATTTGAATTCTTAATGTTTCATTTGATTATTTGATATTTTTGTAGCCCAAAATGTCAAAAAAAAAAGGAAGTATGATGAAATTTATATAAAATATGGATTCTGCTGCATGAAGGAACCGGACGGTGTTGAAAAGCCACAATGCTTTCTATGTGAAAAAGTTTTGGCAAATGCCAGTATGAAACCGGCAAAATTGATAGAGCATCTCAAATCTCTTCATCCTGAAAATGCATCTAAAGATCTAGAATTTTTCACAAAGAAGAAAGCCCAGTTTTCGAAATCTGGAACATTAACCAAACTTGGATTTGGTATGTCCAATGATATGATACATTCAAGAATAGTTGAAATTTCTTGCAATATCTTTAAACAGATCATCGATGAGCTGAAGGCATCGTCATTTCCCTTTAGTATGCAACTGGATGAAACTATAGACATCTCGAATTGTAGTCAACTTCTTGTTTTTGTTCGTTACGTGTCTGCTGATACTATCAAAGAAGAATTCTTATTTTGTGAGCCTCTTTTGCAAACTACAAAGGCAGCTGATGTTTTATCGATTTTAAACGTTTTCTTTTCCAAACACGACTTTGACTGGAAACAAAAACTTCATTCACTTTGTACGGATGGAGCACCTGCGATGCTTGGCAATAAATCTGGTTTTGCTCATTTGGTAAAAAAAAGAGGCTCCTAATATTATTGTTACACATTGTTTTTTGCATAGACATGCACTGGCTACAAAAACTCTTCCAACCAGCTTAAAAGAAGTATTGTCAATAGTTATTAAAACTGTGAATTTTATTAGAAATAGAGCTCATGATCATCGTCTTTTTAAAACACTGTGTCAAGAAATGAACGCAGAACAAGAGGTACTTCTGCACCACACGGAATTGCGCTGGCTGTCATTAGGGCAGGTTTTGAAACGAATTTTCATGATGAAGAAAAAGATAACTCACTCTTCGAATATTTCAAGAAAAAAGATTTTATATGTAAATTGGCTTACCTGGCAGACATTTTTAACCACATGAACGATATAAGTCTTTCAATTCAAGGGCCTGATACAACAATTATGGATGCCACTGAGAAGCTACAGGCATTTTTATTGAAAATGTCACGTTGGAAAATTAGAATTCAAAATGGGATATATGCAAACTTTCAAATATTGGACGAAGTGCTTTTTGAAAGTTTGTTATTGAATAAAAATTAAAGCTGTGAACACCTGGAAGTATTTCAAGTTTCATTTGAAAAATATTTCAATTCGGATGGAATAAATATAAAAGATAATTGTGGATTCGTAATCCTTTTCTTTGTGATATTGACTGTATCGATGACCTGAACATTGCCAAAGATGAGCTAATTGATTTGAAACCAAAGTCCTTGTTAAAAATGGATTTCGATTCGAAAACTCTTGGATAGTTTTGGTCTTCTTTAAGAGAAGCCTACCCATTGCTTGTAAAACGAGCTATGGCAGCCATTATTCCGTTTCCTACAGTATATCTTTGCCAAGCGGGATTTTCCACATTTGTCACAATAAAAACAAAACATCGAAATCGACTGAATATCGAACATGATATCGGAGTTGCTTTGTCGAAAACCATACCTCAATTCAATCTGTTAATCAAGGGGAGGAACAGCAGCAGCGTTCACATTAAAAATTTTAATTTCTTCAAATTTTTTATACTATTGAAATACAAATATTAAAATAATTAAATAATAAAACAAAATAAATTTTGTAATAAATGATGTTTAAGCAATTTTTTTTTCACAGAGGGGTCCGTGATAAATTTAAAATTTTTAAAGTGGTCCATTGTGCCAAAAAAGTTAAGAAACACCGCTCTAAAGTGAGTCAACTCAAAATTTTTCGATTTTCACTTTTTGCAAGAAAACGATACACAGTGGTCATATATATGCACTGTAAAAATCTTATATCGGTTTTTCTAGTCTTTCACAAAAAAAAAAAAAAAAAATACAATTGTTACCCTCTTTGTGCTATAAGAGTAGCTTCTTTAGAATCCACTAAAAAGACATATTTTGGGTTGCACCCAAAAAATTCTTGTTATTTTTGATGATCACTGAAAAATCGCAAAAAACAACTACTGTTCTATACTTATTATTCGCAATTTCTTACAATGAAACAACTGTTTTTAAATTTTATAGTAAATATTAAAAAAGAACCGTTTTTTGCCTCTACTGAAAATTTGTAAACTTTGAGTTGACTCACTTTAGAGGTACAGATGCGATATATTCATTCATTCATAAATTATTTTCAAACATTATATTGGTATTATGATATGTTATTAAAAAAAACAAGATAGATAAAATTGTATTTATTTATTTGCTACTATAAAAAATGAACGTGCGCCACAAAGACTTCGCGGCTTTTGATAAAAGACGATACAATTTTTTGGCTGCAAATAAGATATTTTAGAATCCCCTTTATTCATCTTTTTCTAAGGTATTAGATGTTGTGTGCTTTATTATGCAAAATTAGTTAAAAATTACGACAACACACTTCAACTTTCAAAATTTTTTTCCTTTTTTTTAGCGTGCGTCACAAATCTTTGCGATCAGTTATTTCGTAACATATACCTGATAAAAATTTATGTTTTATATCATACGAAAGTATACTTAAATCTCACTAAACATTATCTATAACTTGAAGGTATCTCTTTTGAATGACCAAAAAATGTTTATATTTTTATGCGAAAACTCGTACGAATGAAGCTTTCGTCATACAGGGTTTGCTCATATGTGAAAATTTGAATTATTTAAAAAGAAATAAACTGAAATACGTTGAAGACCTTTTGAATCATGTCTGATTCGCATTAAGCAAGTAAGCATTGAAAAATTCATAAGAAAAGTTTTAACGCAAGACAGTTCCACAGCTTTTTGGCTTACGAAAAGTTTTATTGGTGTCAAATGAAAGTCTTTTCATGCCACAATAAAAAATGAAATAATACTTACATTTATGAAAAAATAAATATATATGTGTAGACATATATACGTATGTATATTTATATAAATTTATATATAAATAAACGTAATATTTTAAAGAACATTAGGGGACATAAATGTAATGAAAAGTGAAAGACGTTAAACAGACAAAATAATGTTGAAAAACAGTTAATAATACACAAAAAATAGAAATTACTTTCTCAAGGTTTTCCAAATGTAGAAGACAAAAACGTCAGATTCAAAAAAAAAAAAATTCTAAATGTTCATTGCATCTTTTTTTTGTGTGTGAAATAATTTGCACGTTCAGTACATACATAAAGTCCCAACATTCATACATACATAAATTTATATAGTGGGATTGAGGATTTAAATGTGTATGAAAGTAGTATTAACGACTACTATTATAATCCATCTATTCATACAATATAAGTACAAATGAAGGATAAAAATACACATACATATAAACAAATTAGACTGAGTCTCATTTTGTGTATTGTCAAAAGCCAATTAAAGTCACTTTATGGGGTCATAGTAAGCTTTAATGTTTTTATAAAAAAAAAAAAATAAGAAAATTCTAGACTGACTATAAAATACTCTTTACCACGTGTTTCGAAAAGGACTTGGATCCAACAATGCTGAGGCTAGAGTGCTATTTATTTATTTATTTGTTTAAAATCTATGGAATTAAAAATATCCTTACATGATAATGTATTTCGTGTATATATAAAGACTAGCAGATTCCAGCCCTCGAAATTGGAGTGCAAATTATAGGAATTTTTATTTTTTCATTTAATAAATTTTAGACCCTAAAGGTATGCTAATCAATTTTAGACAATTCACAATTCAACACTTTTTCGACAATTCACAATTCAACACTTTTTTGGTTTATGTCCAAAATAAGTTTTCAATTCAACACAATTGTTATTGTGACTGAAGAAAACAAACTCCTTTTTTTTGTCTTGCAAACAAATTAACAAATTTAATAAATACACACATAGCATTGTATAATTTTATGTATGTGTTAGTATCAACTTTAACAGCATCTTACTAAAAACAAACTTAAAAATTTTAAAATCTGTAAATCTGATGGACAGCTAAAAAGAAATACCTTTCAATTAAAATACATTTGGTCAAAATCGGAAGAAAACTGTTGAACGAATCATCGGTCACAAGAAATCGCCCTACCTTTTAAGATTGTTGATATAAAAAATAATAACTTTTTATTTAGTTACATCTATATATTAATACGTGAAGGCAAATTTTTAGTTCCCTTTTTAAGCAATATGCGGGCACGGAGGAGTGTTGAAATTGGCATAGTTATAGTTCATATGGAGGAGAAGCTGAGAATGATAAAGTTTATGTTTAATCTGTCTTAAGAATATATTAAATTAAATAAAATAAAATATTTATAATAATTCGTTACACCCTGTTAATGCGAATGATTTAAATTATACATCAGACCCTCTGTGTTGAATTGTGAATTCCTAAAATTGATTAACGTACCTTTAGGCTCATTTAAATATTCATAAATTTGTTATATACATATCTGTGGTCACAAGCGATAACCGCCTAAGTCGAGTTAAGAATGATTTGAGTTATGTATGCTATCATATACTACTAAAAATGCTTTATATTTACGTGAAATCCCCATTTCGCTATCACTGCTTATAATAAAGTTATTAATGAAAACATGCTGACCTAAGTCGTAATGAAGGCCCATTACATTTATATAAAAGGTTATTTTTCTCAAAGGCATGATTTTCGACTTAGGCGGTTAATGCTTGTGACTACAGATATATAGATTAAAAAAACATTGGAAGACAAAAAATTAATAAAAAAAATAATATTTCCCAGAATTTGAACTCGAATTTCGAGTGCTGGGCTATACTAGTATAGAACAATTTTACGTTTCAAAGACTCATTATTTTCGGACAAATCGATGATGTGGTAAATTCCATTAAATTGTTCATACAATCGGCGAAATTGATCATTATTAGCATAGTTAAATCGAAAATAACTAATATATTAGAGCTTAAAGTTTCATATAGGTCTCCATGGAATATTAATTTAAATTCTACTAAACGCGTAATTGGAGTCAATGTCACCATGGAATAAACTAAGCAGAAAGGAAATGCTAAGCATAGTTCTACGAATTTTCAGTGTCGATAACTTGACTAGAGCAAGTCTGGATTTACATATCTGAAGGCCAGGTACGGCAGTTAGATCCAAGTCTTTGCAGACAGAATAAAAGAAATTGTTTCTGAACAGGTTCGACAAAATTTATGTGAATAATGTAACACGCATCCCATATTATAGAACCTATTCGAAGATATAGCTGTTGGTTACATATGGATCAGAAAATTATTGTGAAAGATATTTGCGGACGAAAATCTAATCTATGATCTAATAGAATGCCACGATCTAAGAATGTATCAAACCAGTCCAGTTCACTAGCATTTACAAAATAAGAAGTATGTAGAAGCATGTATTTGGATTTTTTTATATTGAGCTCCATTTGGTTTATGTTGCACCATCTTCAAAAATTATTTAAATCGGATTGTAGCAAAAAGTGTTGAAGAGAAAATAGTTTGATATTATCAGCGTGTAGGCGAATTTTAGAATGTTGAATATCAGAAGTGAGATCGTTAATAACTAAAGTAAGAAGTGCTGGACCAAGATGACTTCATTGTGGAATACCAAAAAACACGTCTATTTAATCCGAAACCAGAAAATTAAAGAATTACTGAAAGCGATAGAATTCAGCTTGTATAATAATAAATCATGTTTGACCTTAACAAAGGCTTTACTAAAGTCGGTGTAAATTATTATTAATTTTTTTTTTTTTTTGGATCAGCTTAATTTTCTTTTATTTTTTTAAATTAATTTGTTTCGTTCCAACTCAACAATATTGAGTCTTATATTTAGAACACAGTAACGTATTGCATTATAAAACAATTATAATATTATTAGTTATTAACATAGTACTAATATAGTAATATTGATGAAAAAAAAATTATTAAAAAAAGTTAAATAAAAAAGTTTTGGTCTTTTAACATATGTAGTTGTTTAGTTGTTGACATAGTGAAAGATTGTTCCAAAGACGAGTGACATGTATATAAAACTGCCATTCAGGTGCTTGAATTGACGTCTAGGTATTGCAATATTTCGGTTTTGTGGCGATTGTAAAAAACGTTTGTGTCAAATATATACTACATGGAGTGAAAAGTACGTGGCCTCACATAGAGATGGCGTGAAAGGTGCCAATTTTGTCTGTTAGAAAAATTGTACAAAAATTTTCTGACATTTCATTAATTAGAAAAAAAGTTATGAAAATTATGCTGCTTTTAAAGTTTGAGAAAAAATGGATTGCAAAGAATTTCGTGCTTTGACTAAACAAAGTTTTTCATTGTTAAAAAATACTGCCCGAGCCAAAGAATGGATTGATAAACATTATGGTGAATCTTCGCCGTCATATTCAACGGTTAAAACGTGGTATATCGAACTTAAACGTGGTCATACGAGCACACATGATGCAGATCATCCTGGTCGTCCAAGAAGAAAGAAGAAAACGTAAGAAAAGTGCATAAGGTTGTATTGGATTATCGAAAAATTAAAGTGAGTGAGATTGCTGGCATCATAAAGATATCAACAGAGCGAGTTCGGTATATATATTACATGATTTTTAATAAATGAACAAAAACTGAAATGTGGTCATCATTCATAGTATGGTTGGGCCACGTTTGCAGTAAATTTAACGGAATTTTTACGACGATTTTCAACAACTAATGAGACGTGAGATCATCATTATAAAGGGCACTCCAATAGGCAGTCTGCGGAGTGGTTACAAGCGTGCGAAAGCCGACCAAAGCGGGCAAAGTCTCAACAAATGGCTGGAAAGATTATGGCCACTGTTTTTTGTATAATATTTATTAATTACGTGGAGAAAAGAAAAGCAATAACTGCCAAGTATTATGTTGAGAAATTAAGAAACAAGTAAGAAATTAGAGTCGGTCTAGACCGACTATACGATACCCTATACCATGATTTAGAGACCCTATCTCTTCGGTGCATTGTTATTAATTTTTATACCCTATACCACTATGTGGTTTGGGTATATTGACTTTGTGCTGCTGTTTGTAACAACCAAAAATATTTGGCCTACACCCATCTATAATTATACCGATCGAATCGGAATCACTATCTGATTCGATTTAACGATGTCCGTCCGTCCGTCCGTCTGTGTGTCCATGTAAAGCTTGTAATCAAACTGCAGGTCGCAAATATGAATATATTTCGATGAAATTTGGTATTTGATCTTTTATCGGCCATGGGATGAACTCTATTGAAATTGGATAGGGTAACTCTTAGTTATAGGCCCCATATAGAGCTGCTTCCCGATCTTCACTTAAATCTTTCAAAAAACAAAAATATTGCACTGATTCTTCTCAAATTTTGTTTGTATATATTTTTGCAAAATGCAAGAGACTTTACGAAACATGGTCAGGATCGGTCCATTTTTGGGCCTAGTCCCCATATAGATATAGCATCCGATATGAACTTTTTTATATCTGCAGCCGAAAAAATTAATAAAAATCCCACTCAAATTTGGTTTATGCTTATTTTCTATATCCAGTTAGTTGGTATAGGGTATCGTGTAGTCGGCCTAGACCGACTTCTTACTAGTTTTTACTGCAGATGGGAAAAAGTCCATATCGGATGCTATATTTATATGGAAACTAGGTCGAAATATCGACCGATCCTGACCATATTTGGTGATAGATGTAAGTGAAGATCGGGAAGCAGCTCTATATGGGCCTATGACTAAGAGTTACCCTATAGGGATTATTTTTGGACTACTGATTAATGGATATAATAAACACATACAAATCCAATTTGACTGAGATCTATATGATAATTTCGATCTTATGGCAATTTATGTCGATTTCATAGGGGGTCATTTGAATGGGGCTAGGTTGAAACATGGACCGAATTTCACCAATTTCAATTGCAGTCATTGCATGGCCAGTGAAAGTTTATATACCAAATTTCATCGAAATGTATTCATATGTGCTACCTGTAGTTCGATTACAAGGTTTATATGGACACACAGACGGACGGACGGACGGACGGACGGACATTGCTAAATCGAGTCTGAGAGTGATTCTTAGTCGACCGGTGTAATAAAAGATGGATATAGGTCAAATATTTTTGGTAGTTAGAAACAGCAGCACACAGTAATTATACCCAAACCAAATGGTGGGTATAAAAACGACCCCACTTAAATAAGAAAAAAAACTCTTGTATCATCATGACAATGCACGGCGCATTCATCTGCTTTGTCTTCAGGAAAATTTAAGTCTCTACATTACGAATTGTTTTCTTACCCCCCCGTATTCTCCAGATCCGGCTCCAGGGAAAAAGATTTTCCACAAATGAAGAAGTCATATCAGAGAAGGAAGCCTATTTTGAAGGGTTTGACATATCGTATTTTTTCAAGGGTATCAAGATGCTAGAGGATTGTGGGAAGCAGTGCATTTCACTTAGCGGAGATTACGTTGAAGAATAAAATTGAGTTCAAATCAAAAAAAAAAAAACGGTTTTTCATTGTTAGGCTACGGTGTAGTCCATGTAGTATTTGGGTATTTTGCTGCTTATTATTTTATGCAAAAATGTAATAGTGCGAATTTCCAACAGATTATTATGACGCCTTTTTTTGTGGATCTACTGATTTTTGAATTTTCGAGGACCATAAAAAAAGATTGATCACAAATCTCGTTAAACTGAGTATAGGGGTTTTTTATTATTTGACAGTAGAATCGAATCTATACCGCCAAATCCATGTATTTTGCCGCACGGTGTTATCGAATAGTTTACCAAATTCTCTCCTTTTTACCCTCCACATCACTGTGCAGAGGGTTATATTTCAGTTTGTCATTCAGTTTGCAACGTATCAAAAAATGAATTTAAGACCCCGTAAAGTATATATATTCCCGATCCTTATAACAAATCGCGTCAATGTAGCTGGCCCATCGGCTCGTCTGTCCGTCCGTTACGCTCATTCAAAAATAAACCATTTTCCTGTTTAAAGTTGGGGTAATATTATTTGTTATTATTTCAAGCAGGTTGGTATTTAAAATGGTGTAAATCGGGTACCATTGTGCCAAAGTATAACCTAAAATACGAAGACTCCTCTAAAAAAAAATGCTAAAAATAGTACAATAAATCGAGAAATTAAGGTAAACATAAAATCCAGGTGGAGGGTATCAATGATTCGGCAAAACCGAAAATTTGATTTTAGTTGAATTATTTCGTTCACTTCTTCTTCATCTTTGTGAGTTTTAATGATTTGCCAATTAAGTTATTACACAAGTTCACTCATTATGCTGGTCATTTATCTACATCACCTAACACATGCAAATTGTTAATTTCTCCGTTAAACCGTCCATCCGCCTCTTTGTGCGTCTGTCGAAATCACGCTTATTCACAAAAATAAATTATATAACAGGGTGAACTTAGAACAATACTGTTTGTTATTATTTCCAGTAGGTTGGTATTTAAAAATTGGGCAAATCGGGCATCATTATGCCAAGATATGAACTAAAATATGGAGACACATCAAAAAATTTTGAATATTTATTGTATTTGTTGTAATAATTTTTTATAAAATTGTTAATTTTTAAAAATTTTTTTACAGCTGAATGTTATAAAAGATTCGGCATAACCGAATTTAACACTCTTACTTGATTTCTAACGACATTATTTTGAAATTTCATGAACCAAGGGACAGTCTAACATACATTTATATTATAAATTAGAATCCCGACTGATGCGAACACATGTAGTACGTTGATTGTTTGTTTGTTTGGTTGGGTTGCTTAGTTGGTAGTATCAATATACAAATATAAAACCTAAAATGAATCCATGTTTTCTTTTTTTTAAACCACAATGACAATGGTAACGCTTCAAGTGATTTTCTTGTGAAAGTGTCGTTGTGGGATTTGTTTAAAAGGTTTTCATTGTTCAAAATATATTCTATGAAAAAAAATTAATAATAATAAAGAAATTCATTTCGACGGACACACTTACATATTGGATGACAAATTTTATATTTACACTCATGTAATTACTTTAGTTAAAAACTAATATAGGTCCAACTTGTGGTATCTGGACATATCTGACATTCAATTATTCAATTATTTTTATAAATATCTATTTTAATTTTTATGATTACATAGCGAAACACTGACTCTGCGGCATGGGGTTTGTTAGTCAATTTTGGTACATAATATGTTGATGAAGATCCAAGCCTATAATTAACATTGGTTCTGGCGATAAAACACTATTTTAAAAACGAAAGTGGGTTTAGGACATATTTTAGAATAAGTCAAGAACAATAGTTTCGAAAATATTCAGAAAGTTTTTCAGAAAAAAAATTTTTTTTTAAATGAAATAAAATCGATTAATTTTAATTCACAATTTAGTAATGGTATCTCATTATGATAAAACTTTCTAAATGAATACACAAGGGAACAAAATTGAACTTTTTTTGTGTTGATTTGAAATTTATAGCAAATTTTTACTAATTTGAGGTCGCTGATTTCAAATCTGCACTTGGTTTTTTTCTATCAGCTCGACTTTTCGAGATATACCGTTATGTTAAAAATTAAGGCACTTCCGCTACATATATTGGAATAACTTGAAAACGGTTCACCATATTAAATTAAAAAAAAAATCCGAAACTCGCAAACAATATTCTCTTAAAGCCGTGCTTACTTTGTTTTTAAATTTTCCAAGTAGTTTTAGAGATATCGTTCAAGTTTTGAAAAAAAAATTAAAATTTTTAAAAAAAAAAACATTTTTTTTGTTCTTCAAAAATTCCTAAAAAATAAAAATGGGACAAAAATCACAGTTTTGGTCTACAAACAGTTAGTTAAATATATTTCGAATAAAATGAGCTTTATTTCATTGCAATCGGTGCACAACTTTTGATTTTGTTCACGATTTACTGAATTGATATAAATCGCGATTTCCATACAAAAATAACATTTTCTAATGTGTAAGTGTAAGTTAGTTTTTTATGATTCTAAGAATTAAAAAAATTAAGTAATAAAAAAAGATTATTTCATTTTTATGGTCAGCTATACTTTTTAATTTAACACAAAAAGAGAATTTTAAAGAAAAATAAAAAATTTTAATACACAAATATTACAATGTAATTACAACTCATCGAAAAATTTTCTTTTATAAGATTTTCTTAAATAACCTTGTTTAGAGGGATTTGTTTTAATGCTCCAGCAATAGTCCGCCATCATATGCTTATCCCAGTGACCCTGGTACCGCTCCTCTATAGTGCGGATATCTTGATGGAAACGTTCACCTTGTTCTTCACTGAAGTCTCCAAGATTTTCAGGGAAACAATCCAAATGACTGTGTAGGTAGTGCACCTTAATGCTCATATTACAACCAAGCTGCTTGAAATGTGACAACATGTTATCCACGTGGTCCGAATAGTGCTCACCCTTTTTGTTTCCCAGGAAATTGCGCACTATCCAAACAAATTCATTCCAAGCATTTCTTTCAATATCTGTCATGGAATTACTAAAATTTTCATCATTGATTAATTTTTTGATTTGAGGGCCACCAAAAATGCCAGCTTTCAGTTTCTCCGAACTCAAATTGTTGAACTTTTTACTGATATATCTAAAACAATCACCGTCCTTGTTGAGAGCTTTGACAAATTGTTTCATAAGTCCTAGCTTGATATGGAGAGGTGGCAGTATTATGCGATCCCTGGGCACAAGTGGTTGATTAACTATATTGTGGTTTCCTGGAACCATAGCTTCCCTCGAAGGCCAGTCTTTCTTACTCCAGTGTTCAGATCTGGCTCTGCTATCCCATAAACAAATGAAACACGGATATTTTGTGAAGCCACCTTGTTGGCCTAGAAGAAAATTCACCATTTTTAGATCCACACAAATTAGCCAGCGGTGTTCGTTGTACTTTATTTTATTTATAACTGAGGCAATTGTAGAATATTCTTCTTTAGCTTTAGTTGAATGTGCAATGGGCAACGAACCCAATTTATTACCGTTATGCCGAAGTACACATTTTAGGCTGCGTTTAGAAGAATCTATAAATAGTCGCCAGTCATTTGGATCATACTCCTCTAATCCCATCGCTGTTACTAAACCAGGAACATCTGAACAATAAACAAATTCATCGTCTTCGGAAAAGAATGGAAGTAAGTTTTTTTCTCTGTTACGGTAGTATGAAATTGTTGTTCCTTGGGTTAACAGATTTTTTTGCTTTAATCGAGAAGCAAGAATTTCAGATGCTGTTTTAGAACGTCCAAGGTCTCTCACTAAATCACTAAGCTCCTCCTGATTAAATTGCTCGCGTTCAGAAGAAATATCTAAATGCAAGTCATCTGATCCAAATTCAGAAATTGGTGAAGGAACATTTTATCGTAAGTCGTGGAAATTGTGTGTAGATGTAGATGGTTGTGGTTCTGAATCCTCACTAGAGTACAGCACTGGTTGGGTAATAGACAACACGTTAGGATAAATCCATTTAGACCGGTTTGTTTTATTAATGCCTGTTATGTTGACAGCGCAAAAATAACAATCATCATAATGATTCGAAGGTTCCCGCCAGATCATTGGTGTTTTATACTTGAAGTGGGTCCGTTGCTTGTTTGCCCATAACCTTAAATACTCTACACAGTTTTTACATACAGTATTAGGAATCCAGTACTTGTCACGGGTTTCCATGGTAAATCCGAAGTAGTCAAAATAAATTTTTTTAATAAAATCTGACACACTTTTTCTATTTTTTATAAACGTGTATTCGCCACATATGTTACAAAAATAGTTGGGATTGATTTTACAGGTGTTTCTTGACGTAGCCATTGCACAATTTTGAAGTATATATCAAAGTAACACAATTTTCAATAAATAACACACGGGAACAAAATTGAACTTTTTTGTGTTGACTGATTAAATGTTCAATGTAAAATGATTTATATTTTTTGTCGTTATACTTTTCGCTTTCGTAAACACTTGTTGAATGAGAAAAATTGGTTGAATGAACCCATAAAAATACTTAGTAGTTTTTTACTGAAGTACCAAAAAAAATTATATCCACAATTTTATTGACAGTCACTTATGAATGAACACATGTGTTCAGGGGAATTCCTTTAAAAAATCATCCGTTACCAACGGTAAACCACACATCAATAAAAACAAGTGGACTTTTCTTTTTTCTCTTTAATTGACTGTGAACTGACTAGGTGTCATAAAGGGACAATAAAATTTATAGGCGTTATGAGTTTGCTACCGCAACCATAAAAATGAAATAATTTTTTTTATTACTTAATTTTTTTAATTCTTAGAATCATAAAAAACTAACTTATTACATACAAACACTTACACATTAGAAAATGTTATTTTTGTATGGAAATCGCGATTTATATCAATTCAGTAAATCGTGAACAAAATCGAAAGTAGTGCACCGATTGCAATGAAATAGAGCTCATTTTATTCGAAATATATTTAGCTAACTGTTTGTAGACCAAAACTGTGATTTTTGTCCCATTTTTATTTTTTAGGAATTTTTAAAGAACAAAAAAAATGTTTTTTTTAAAAAAATTTTAATTTTTTTTTTCAAAACTTGAACGATATCTCTAAAACTACTTGGAAAATTTAAAAAGAAAGTAAGCACGGCTTTAAGAGAATATTGTTTGCGAGTTTCGGATTTTTTTTTTAATTTAATATGGTGAACCGTTTTCAAGTTATTCCAATATATGTAGCGGAAGTGCCTTAATTTTGAACATAACGGTATATCTCGAAAAGTAGTGCACCTTAATGCTCATATTACAACCAAGCTGCTTGAAATGTGACAACATGTTATCCACGTGGTCCGAATAGTGCTCACCCTTTTTGTTTCCCAGGAAATTGCGCACTATCCAAACAAATTCATTCCAAGCATTTCTTTCAATATCTGTCATGGAATTACTAAAATTTTCATCATTGATTAATTTTTTGATTTGAGGGCCACCAAAAATGCCAGCTTTCAGTTTCTCCGAACTCAAATTGTTGAACTTTTTACTGATATATCTAAAACAATCACCGTCCTTGTTGAGAGCTTTGACAAATTGTTTCATAAGTCCTAGCTTGATATGGAGAGGTGGCAGTATTATGCGATCCCTGGGCACAAGTGGTTGATTAACTATATTGTGGTTTCCTGGAACCATAGCTTCCCTCGAAGGCCAGTCTTTCTTACTCCAGTGTTCAGATCTGGCTCTGCTATCCCATAAACAAATGAAACACGGATATTTTGTGAAGCCACCTTGTTGGCCTAGAAGAAAATTCACCATTTTTAGATCCACACAAATTAGCCAGCGGTGTTCGTTGTACTTTATTTTATTTATAACTGAGGCAATTGTAGAATATTCTTCTTTAGCTTTAGTTGAATGTGCAATGGGCAACGAACCCAATTTATTACCGTTATGCCGAAGTACACATTTTAGGCTGCGTTTAGAAGAATCTATAAATAGTCGCCAGTCATTTGGATCATACTCCTCTAATCCCATCGCTGTTACTAAACCAGGAACATCTGAACAATAAACAAATTCATCGTCTTCGGAAAAGAATGGAAGTAAGTTTTTTTCTCTGTTACGGTAGTATGAAATTGTTGTTCCTTGGGTTAACAGATTTTTTTGCTTTAATCGAGAAGCAAGAATTTCAGATGCTGTTTTAGAACGTCCAAGGTCTCTCACTAAATCACTAAGCTCCTCCTGATTAAATTGCTCGCGTTCAGAAGAAATATCTAAATGCAAGTCATCTGATCCAAATTCAGAAATTGGTGAAGGAACATTTTATCGTAAGTCGTGGAAATTGTGTGTAGATGTAGATGGTTGTGGTTCTGAATCCTCACTAGAGTACAGCACTGGTTGGGTAATAGACAACACGTTAGGATAAATCCATTTAGACCGGTTTGTTTTATTAATGCCTGTTATGTTGACAGCGCAAAAATAACAATCATCATAATGATTCGAAGGTTCCCGCCAGATCATTGGTGTTTTATACTTGAAGTGGGTCCGTTGCTTGTTTGCCCATAACCTTAAATACTCTACACAGTTTTTACATACAGTATTAGGAATCCAGTACTTGTCACGGGTTTCCATGGTAAATCCGAAGTAGTCAAAATAAATTTTTTTAATAAAATCTGACACACTTTTTCTATTTTTTATAAACGTGTATTCGCCACATATGTTACAAAAATAGTTGGGATTGATTTTACAGGTGTTTCTTGACGTAGCCATTGCACAATTTTGAAGTATATATCAAAGTAACACAATTTTCAATAAATAACACACGGGAACAAAATTGAACTTTTTTGTGTTGACTGATTAAATGTTCAATGTAAAATGATTTATATTTTTTGTCGTTATACTTTTCGCTTTCGTAAACACTTGTTGAATGAGAAAAATTGGTTGAATGAACCCATAAAAATACTTAGTAGTTTTTTACTGAAGTACCAAAAAAAATTATATCCACAATTTTATTGACAGTCACTTATGAATGAACACATGTGTTCAGGGGAATTCCTTTAAAAAATCATCCGTTACCAACGGTAAACCACACATCAATAAAAACAAGTGGACTTTTCTTTTTTCTCTTTAATTGACTGTGAACTGACTAGGTGTCATAAAGGGACAATAAAATTTATAGGCGTTATGAGTTTGCTACCGCAACCATAAAAATGAAATAATTTTTTTTATTACTTAATTTTTTTAATTCTTAGAATCATAAAAAACTAACTTATTACATACAAACACTTACACATTAGAAAATGTTATTTTTGTATGGAAATCGCGATTTATATCAATTCAGTAAATCGTGAACAAAATCGAAAGTAGTGCACCGATTGCAATGAAATAGAGCTCATTTTATTCGAAATATATTTAGCTAACTGTTTGTAGACCAAAACTGTGATTTTTGTCCCATTTTTATTTTTTAGGAATTTTTAAAGAACAAAAAAAATGTTTTTTTTAAAAAAATTTTAATTTTTTTTTTCAAAACTTGAACGATATCTCTAAAACTACTTGGAAAATTTAAAAAGAAAGTAAGCACGGCTTTAAGAGAATATTGTTTGCGAGTTTCGGATTTTTTTTTTAATTTAATATGGTGAACCGTTTTCAAGTTATTCCAATATATGTAGCGGAAGTGCCTTAATTTTGAACATAACGGTATATCTCGAAAAGTCGAGCTGATAGAAAAAAACCAAGGGCAGATTTGGATTCAGCGTCCCAAATAACCTTAAAAACAGTATTCAGTTCTTAATCAACAGAACCATTGTTCCCTTGTGATATCAATAATACAAAGAATAATAAAATCACATAAATATAAAAAACATGAGCTAAGAAAATCTTTTTGTATCGAATTTTTACCCTATACCACTAAATATGTGGTCAGGGTAAAATGAATTTGTGCTGATGTTTGTAACTACCAAAAATATTTGACCTAGACCAGTGTTTGCCAGTTAAGAATTTTCAATGGGTATTTTTACCCGCTCGTAAAATTATAAGGGGTATTTTCATAAACTAAAGGGTATTTTTTAAAACTACAGCAAAATAAATTTTTTGAATAAATTAATCACTAATGTTTATGTTTAAACATTTAATAAAATAGTGATAGATTTACTTTTTTCCACTTTTTTTCAAACTCTAAAGAAACTCATGTCACACTGTACAACATCATTTTCTTTATTCAAATAAAAATCGGGGCTTCGGAGGATATCCATGAAAAGATTTCTATATGTTCATCACCAAGTCTGGCTCGCTTATCACTCTTTATGGGGTTTTTGGCTTGAAAATCCTTTCGTAAACTGCAGTAGAGGCTAGTAAAGTTGAGGCAATCATTAAATATATGCAAGTCAATTTATATGCAAGTCAATTTGTAACGTCCATGTTAGCCATGTATTTTTCTCACTAAAATTTCACTTCATACCATTTATCCTACCACGTAGAATGTTTAGGAAGAGTGCTACCATATAGTTCATTATTGCAATATATTTTCATTAAACTATCCATGGCTCCTTACTTAATGGAGGAGCAAACGGGTGTAACACTAAGTTGAAATTTTAAAAATGCTTCGTCCGAAGAATTTTTCAGAAGAATTCGAAATAATATATTAACAATTATATCTATAAGAATATTTAACACAATAGTTAAACCTCACTTTGAATATTTCTCAAAGCTGCTTTTCCTTGGGAGTCAACAAATGAAAGAAAGACTTCAAAGGCTTCAAAATAAGGGTATTCGATGTATTCTAAAATGTCATAGGTTAAAACATATAAGTGACATGCTACAAAAATTGCAGTGGCTCTCAGTAAATCAAAGACTGGTGATGAAAGTTCTGATATTTATATTTGAGATGAAAAATGTAATGCTGCTGAACTACTTGGGAAAGTAACTAATTTACAGGGTGTCTCAACTAGCTATAATTCATGGCAATGTTCAAGTCAATGGCTAGTGGAGACCGCTAATGTTCATATCATGACTTAAAAATCCAAATTTTGGAGACTATATGAACTACGTGATTCAGCTGTTATTTTAAAAAATTATTTGCCAAAAAAGCAATTCAAGATCTCCAATATCTTTAAAAATGTTAAAAATATGAATACATATATCAATAACAACATTTCTAATTTGAAAAATTACACAAAATTTTTCAATAAAACTTTGATTTCTGTTATCGCGCAAATTCAGTTTTCGCGACAGGTCTGGTTTTTAGTTAGTCGCGAAAATCGAGCTTTCACTGTAATAGCATTATGACTAAAAAATATATAAATAAAATAAAAAAAAATTCTGGAAACTGTTATGTGATAGGGCATTAAAACAACCCTATAGTAACCATTTCTTCTTTCATCTCCTCCAAAAATGCTGTTAAATATTTTCCAGGCTCTTTGACCATTTTCTCTAAACGATTTTTTGTCACCTGTAATCTAACAACCAAACGGTTGAAACTTAGGTTATTTGCTTGAAAACAAATGGAAAGTTATATACACATATAACATATTACTTTGGTAAATTTACGTTGTTAATTTTGTATTACTAACTAGGTACTTTGCTCCAAATAACACGCCGAGAACCAGTCTAGAGATGAATGTCGCGCATCCGTACTAGCTAGGAATAAAACCGTTAAAGAGTCGCACATGCTCAGTGGGATACTAAAATTATAGAAGTATCGGCGTTGAATCGGAGTCGGAATTGCTTTTAAAAAATATAACCATGTTGTGCCGCATGAAGGTAATTCCGAGGGGTGAAATAGATTTCAATGCGTGTTCACGCAGATTTCATGCATTTTGATGGGCACTGACCTAGACCCAACTTATATTGCAGCGATCAACTCAGAATCACTTTCTTAGTCGACTTAGCTATGTCCGTCCATCCGTGCATCAGTCTGTCCGCGTGTGTGTCCATGTAATCCTTTTAATCAAACTAAAGGTCGCAAATTTGAATATATTTTGATGAAATTTAATGTATAAGCTTTTATCGGACATAAGATGAACAGTTCATGTTAAGACCTAGTCCCCGTACAAATTAACCCTATAAGATCGACTTAAATTGCCATAATATCAAAGTTATCATATACATAGATCTGGGTAAAATTGGGTTTGTGTGTGTTTGTTACATCTATTTATCAGTAGTCCAAAAATAAACCCTATAGGACAACTCTCAGTCATATCCTCCATATGAAGCTAATTCCCGATCTTCACTTAAATCTATCAAAAAACAAAAATATTGCACAATTTTTCTCAAATTTGGTTTGTGTATTTTTATTTGCAAAAAATAAGTGACCCCTACCAAATATAGTCGGGATCGGTCCATTTTTCGACCTAGTCCGACATGAAATTTTTCACTCAAGTTTGGTTTATACTTATTTTCTTTACCAAATTCGTTGTACCTAAGAGATAGGCTGTCTAAACGCATGGTATAGTTTATCGTATAGTCGGTCTAGACCGACTATAATTTTCTACTTGTTTTTGTTGGGGCAGTCTGTTTGCAAGTTGCAGTAATAGTTTGCCATCATATGATCCCGGCCATGATATCTTTCCTCCACAATATTGATGTCATAGTGGAATCGTTTCCCTTTTTCTTCACTATACCGGCCTAAGGGTTCAGGAAATATGTCCAAATGGCTGTTCAAATAATACACTTTGACCCTCATAGTAACTCCTAGTTTTTGGAGACTCTGGAACAATTTTGTTTAAAATTTCGTCATAGTTTCATTTTTCTTATACCAAAAAAAAAAAAAAATGTTGTAACTGATACAAAGTCTATCCTTGCTTTCAGTACCACCTAAATCACGCGGTTTGTGAAATCATCGTCGTTTATGAGGTACAGATTTGTGGCCGGTCTAAAACACCTGCTTTTACTTTTTCTGTGCTTATAAAATTTGTTCCGAGCCTCCGATGTACTTTCTCCTAAGCAACCTACGGGCAGTATAGAAGCTTAAATGATCTGGGAACCATGTCTTAAATTTTTATGAACAGTAGCTGACATAAGATGCCAAGGATATTTACACATGTACACTTTAGCAGCTCGTTCACAGAAATTTTGGAATTTATCCACGTTGGCTTTATATCGTCATTAGAATTATATGAAAATTTTTGAGGACATTCAAATCGAAGCCTAATATCGATGCAGACAATTCAATGTGGGAAAAAGATATTTTCACCGTATTGCCGTCATTAGTACTACTACCACCACTTTGTTTCGGTTTATAAACGAAACTTACACACAGAGAACGGATTTGTTGTGACAACCGTATTTGTTGCCAACCGAATTTTGATAGTCCCATGTACTATCACATTATTCTATTGTGATTACTGAATTATATTTTAAAAACTAACATATTAAGTATTCAGGCAATTGAATTTTGAAATAAATTCGATTGATGAAATGGAATTTAGATTTTATTTATTGGTTGTAACAACCATTTATCAGGTAGCCTATTTTAAAAGCGCACTTATCATCTGATATATAAAAGCACATGCATTTTTAATGCTCTTATTTTGTTCATTAGTTTATTTCTAAATAAGAAATTAAAATTAATAAAAGACAAGATTATATTACATGATAAAAAAGATTTTAGTAACACATACGAATAGGGAATAAATAAGCGATATTACGTGTATTAGTTAAAGCATTAATGTTCCCGTTTTCACTTAGGCTCTTATACTACTTTTTTGCCGTTTGATAATTGTCTATAGCTGCATGTTGTATCCTCGCATTATATTCTTCTGATATTTCTTAAAAATGTTATAAGTAAAATAGAACTTGTGCAATATAAAAATATAGTAAAAATAAGGCCGCACACCATGTTCGGATCCAAGTAAGATGACCGTTTTACTGTAGACAAATACGGTTAGAATGTTCGATCCTGTCCCCGTTACCGAAAGGCTTTTATCTCGTCTGTTTTATTTTGCTTGTTTATTTTATTTTCAAGGTTATTTAACATTTTGCTTTGTTGTCCCCCAAATTCCAACTTAATGGCCAAAGATAGTTTCATAAAATTGGGTAAAAGCAATTTGAATTTGATGTTAAAAAAATAGCAGTTTGTCTATGCATTGTCGCAAATTTACCTTAAATAGTATGATTTCCTATAGAATGAAAAATTTACGACCATTATTGTTGTGTTTTTACTTGCTTTTTTATAAAAACTATTCCTTGACGATCTTACTTCTAATAGAATGCAACAAAATTTGAAAAAGTTAATTTTGAATTTAAACTAACTTTGCATAAAATAATTTTTACAAAAAATAAAAACACAACAAAAAAAAAAAATAATGATCACTTACCCAATCGATTAATGTTCTTTATTATGCTACAATCCATTCTTATGTGCATATGTATGTACATACTATTAAACATAATTTAAAATTAACAAAAATTTTATTTTATATTTTTGTTTAATTTAAATTTATCTGCTGTCTTATTTTTTCAAAAATGATATATTAATTCGAAAATTCGGTTAGGTTTAACATTTTTTTATATTTGATGATATTAATAACTGAATTTGATTTCCTTTCGGTTGTAAATACCAAATAGTTTAAAATTTGGTTTCCCACTTTATTGTAACCGAAAAATTGTTATAAATACAAATTTGTTTCTATCATATTAACATAAAATTTGTAACAATGACTGTAAATTCATTTTAAATTTAAAATATTTCATTGTGATGGAATATTTTATTGTTATCACCAATATTTAGAGTCAATATATGTTATACTGGCTTTAGTTCAGTTGCCCCAATTGAAATATTTTAACAACTTGCATAAAAACTTTCATTGGTGAACAGAACTTATTTTGCTGTTGTATCTATTTTCATTTTATTAGAATTTTGGTTAAGAGGTATTTTATAAAGAAAATCTATTATATTTTCAAATATATTTGAATTACAATAATATATCTGGACAAATAAATAATTATTTTTAATGGCAACCTATTTCCAACAAATTCTTTTTAAATTTAAATTGTTATGTATTTCTTGCCTGCAAATAAATTAGGAAAGAAGAAGTAATTTTTTAGTGGGAACTTGACCCAAACATCGTTTTATTATGACCATTTTTAGTGGGGTCACTTTTGTTTTTATTAAAAAAATTTATTTTAAAAAAGATCTTAAAATTCAGTTGCAGTAAAAAAATAAATAAATAAAAAAAATTATTTCAATATTGATCTTAACAGATATTTTTGATTTTTTTAATAAGCTCTGGAAATCATTGAAGTTATACTGGGTGCGCCATCTTTTATTTCGGTATGTGCATGTTATGTAACTTGAAGAAAATTAACCGATTTCCATATATGTATGTGATATTTTTATTTCACTTAGTCCATTTTAATTCAATTGGACTACTTTTTAATATAATATTAACCAAATGACCGCCCCTGTTGGCCACGGCAAAATATGGTCCTATTTGCTGCATTTTCCATAACTTTATCGAGCATTTCGGACGGTATAGCAATGATTTTGGGCACGAATATTTACCTTTAACTGGTCAATAGTCTGAAGCTTTTTTGCATACACTTACATACAAAAAAATGTCGCCTTTTTTGACAGCACACGTCTATGTAATATTTGTTGCAGAAACTACATTGTTTGATTTGCATGGTGCTCCATCTTGTTGAAACATGCAACCGATATTGATGTTGGGTGAATCAACATCCACCGATATCGTTTCCCATCGGCAGTTGCGCCTTTTCTGAATAAAATGGCTCAATAATAGTTTAGGCGCAAATGCCGATCCAAACAAGCAATTATTGGTCAATTCAATTCAATTTTAATTTATTTACATAATATTTTCAATTATAAAGATATAACAGTATTTATAAAGAGGCTAGGACAACTTGTTCCTTTTCTACTTAAAAATAAAATAACAATTTCTTTTTTTTAATATTTTTATGTAGGGAGAAAATTTTCAAAAAACCACTTATTTTTTTTTTTTTTTTTATTTTAGATTTTTAATAAAATGGATTTACAACTTATAAGTAGGTAAAATTATGATGAGATTATCTCATTGATGTGCGCAAATTCTGAGTTAATACATCGGGAGTTAAAGTTTGTGGTGAGCCTGTTGATTTTAATATTTACGAGATCAACATTGGCAAGAGTATGCAATCTTTGGGTTCGATAGTGCCAAGGTAAATTGTATAATAGTTTAAGAAGTTTATTTTGAGCGACTTGTAGTTTGTTGATGTGACACTGCGCAGCCGTAGACCAAAGTGGTACTGCATAGAACATTATAGCGTGAAAAATTGATTTAAATAATAATCTTTTGTTTTCGATATTAAGTTTGGAGTTTCTATTTATGAGGGGATACAATAATTTTTTACATTATTTATTTTATTTATAATATATGGTATATGATCTTTAAATTTAAGCTTTGGGTCTAATATTGCTCCCAGATTTTTTACTCTATTGGACCAAGGAATTTCGTTATTATTGAAAATAATTGGCTGTTGAGGTAGAAAGCAATTTTTTCTTCTTCTTGAGAAATAAATGGCTTGTGTTTTCAGGGTGTTGATTTGAATTTTCCATTTCTTAAAATAGTTATGGACATTGATAAGTGCTGTTTGTAAACTAGATATTACATCGATCGCGTGTATTTGTGAGCAGGTAAGTATAGCGGTATCATCAGCAAAAATGGAAGTCACACAATCATCGAGAATTGGGAAATCTGCAGTGAGTATATTATACAAAATTGGAGAAAGACAAGAACCCTGTGGACATACAGCGGCAACTTCACTCTGTGTTGAGCGATTAGAGCCAATATAGACCATAAAGGAACGTTCTGAAAAAAACTTTGGATTATTTTAATTAATTCCAATGGAAAGTTAAGTCTTATCATTTTATAAATAAGTCCATCGTGTCAAACCGAATCAAATGCTGATTTTATATCTAGTAATACCATATCAGTAGATGTCCCAGTATTAAAATCTGAATTTATTAGTTTACGAATTCTAATAAGTGGCTGGGTAGTATTATGATCCTTACGGAAACAAAATTGTTGTGTAGGTAGAATATTTTCTGAATCAATAAAATCTGTAAGCGTTTCTTTAATCACGTTTTCAAGTACCTTGCTTAAAAATGATAATAGACTTATTGGCCGATAAGAAAGAGGGCAGCAATCAGGTTTGTTTGGTTTTTTTATTGGTATAATTTTTGAGTTTTTCCATATTTTTGGGAAATAATTCAGACGCAAGCAGCAGTTTATTATTGTAGAAATATACTTAACCCCTTTCGATGGTAGAGATTTTAAACATTTGTTATTAATTCCATCAGTACCAGGAGACTTTTTATACCCTATACCACTATGTGGTTTGGGTATAATGACTTTGTGCTGCTGTTTGTAACAACCAAAAATATTTGACCTAGACCCATCTTTAATTATACCGATCGAATCAGAATCACTTTCTGAGTTGATTTAACAATGTCCGTCCGTCCGTCCGTCCGTCTGTGTGTCCATGTAAAGCTTGTAATCAAACTGCAGGTCGCAAATATGAATATATTTTGATGAAATTTGGTATAAAAGCTTTTATCGGCCATGGGATGAACGCTATTGAAATTGGTGAGAATCGGTCCATGTTCAGACCTAGCCCCCATACAAATTACCCATATGAAATCGACATAAATTGCCATAAGATCCAAATTGTCATATAGACCTTACTCAAATTGGGTTTGTATGCGTTCATTACATCCACTAATGAGTAGTCCAAAAATGATCCCTTTGACCCCATATAGAGCTGCTTCCCGATCTTCACTTAAATCTATTAAAAAACAAAAATATTGCACTGATTCTTCTCAAATTTTGTTTGTACATATTTTTGCAAAATACAAGAGACTTTACCAAACATGATCAGGATCGGTCCATTTTTGGACCTAGTCCCTTTATAGATATAGCATCCGATATGAACTTTTTCATATCTGCAGCCAAAAAAATTAATAAAAATCCTACTCAAATTTGGTTTTTGCTTATTTTCTATGTCCAGTTAGTTGGGCCTAAGAGATAAGGTTTCTAAACGCATGGTAAATATTTCACAAGCAGAAATGGGGGGTGGTTTTCCAAGAACTGTGAAGCCAAAAATCAAGCTACCAAAAAAAAGAGTAAAACAAAATAAAACACAAAGATTAAGGTTTTTGTATAAAAGTTCTAAGTAATTTCAAGATTACTTTCCTTTATTTTTTCTCCAAAGATGGCGGTGAATTTACATCAATTTACTTACAAAAAACTTTCAATTTCACACAAACACGATCTTTATGGTTAAAAAGTTAGACAACGATACAACAAAAATACAATGTCGAGGTTAAAAAAAAGTATATTGAACAACAAAATGACAGGAAAATGTCAGACAAAAAAGAGACTTAAATAACTTTAGCGCACTCTGTATGTCAACGTCCATTCCATGATGACATCAGTTAGATACAGTGGGGCCTCTCAAACGCTCACGTAAACATCCCGGCCGCCTTGCAGTACTGCAACAAGAATTTTAAATACCGCTTCATCTAGTAAAAAATGTCAAAGAAATAACAAAAAAAAGGGAAATACCCCTGCAATTAAAAATTTGGAACACACAATTATTTTGAAAAACGATTAAAAATTAAAATACAATAGGCTTGAGCTCCCAAACACCACCAAGTGAGCTAAAAGCTGATTTAAGATTCAAGCCAACAACCCAAAATAATAAAAACTTAAAATAGTAGAACAATAATTAACCAGTGTAAGTATCATGTTAAAAATTTGAAGCCAAAATCCATTGATAATAATTCACCTGTAGTGCGAGATTTTGATTGTTCCTAGAGCGACTTGGAACAAAAGCTTGGGACGTACGAGGTCCCTCACTTTCCTGACCATTGGACGAACGAGGTCCCCTGGCTGAGATTTGGGACGAACGAGGTCCTCTTCTCTTCGGGCGGGTAGACGAACTAGGTCCCCATTGCAAACATTTTAAATTGCTGTCCTCTTTTTGGGCGGACGAACGAGGTCTCGAACCCGGTTTATGGAGCAGCGTGTGATGTATACACACGTAGCAATTGCACTCCCCAGTACTCTCACAAGTATGCCAGGTATGGTCATGGCTGATAAATCCCGCACAATATGTATAAATTAATACCAGTTGCATCCGTTCTGGGTAATCAACTTGCAGGAACTTTTAGCGAAAGCGAAAGGGGTGGTCACTCAGACATATTCTGCAAACAATTTTACCGCTAGTGACCTTCAGCATATTTTCTAGCGGATATCATGATACCTTAAACAAATAATTAGTAGATATAGTAGACCCTAATACGTCGGAAGAGCTACAAGCTTCACGACTGGTCTTATAACTAAGCCACGCTCTGTTCCCAACTCCACAACTCTAACGTAACCATCTTTACCTTTGAGCAATTTGATAACTCTGCCTGGTAGTCATCTATTCGTCGGCAGGTTATCTTCACGAGTGACAACCATATCTCCAAGCTCGATATTATTCTCATAAATTTTCGGTTTCTTTTTTGTGCCGATCAACCTTTGTGTAACAGGACAAACATGTATGGTTTTTTCTCAGATAGGTGCCCTGTCAAAATCCAAACACCATAATGGAAAAGTTCTATCGAAACAAGAACTTTGTTTAAACATGAATTTGTGGTATTAGTAAATACTTTTGGTTGCGATTAAATATCACAAAATCAAACGAATCTGTGGCAAAAATTTAGCTTGTCAAACGAAATCCAAAATAAAGTGAAAATTCTATCGAAACAAGAATTTTACCGATGAAAGATTTACAAATTAGTGTTCCGCACCACTCAGAATCAGGCATTACGAATTAATACCAGAGACCAAATCTGAGGTTTTTTGATAATTTTTTATCAACAAAAAAAAAGATACAAAAAAAAGTAAAATATTCCATCAAAACAAGAATATAAATACTCCCGAGATTTAAAAATCAGTAAAATTTCTATCGAAACAAGAATATAAATACTTAAGAGATTTAAAAATCCGTCCTCAGCACTAATCAAAACTTGATATTCCGATTAAATATCAAAAAGAAAACAAACTAAATTTTCCACAGTTTGTTGTTGTACCAAATGAAATAATGAATATCAAAAGTAAAAATTCTATCAAAACAAGAATTTTTTTACTTAAGATTCAAAAATTTATTCACAATAGATATTACGATTTAATATCAATTCAACAACTTCAAGAGATAAAAAAAACAATCCAATGTTTCTAAACTTTGATCTTAATCAGAAACCAAAGGGCAACTATCTTTTTGAAAAATGTCGAAATTTTGTCCACAATTTGTCAAAAATCCTCTGATTAATCAAAAATCAGGACTAAATTGTAATAATCAAAATTAACAATTTTTACTCACTCCAATTGGTCGGTTGATGATGACAAGCGTATAATAAAAAATAATGCAAAAATGCTTTTATTATCACACAAAAATATCAAGTTCGCCAGTGAAATAATTAAAGAAAAATATATCTTTTCGATCTGAATTACAACGAACGTACCTCTTCAATCAGGGATAAATTCATTTCCAACTTAAATTATTGAAACAAATTAATTCTTTCTCAACTCTGTCGTTGAGTTTACTCAAATTCTAGTCTAAAATGATTTAAAGTAAATATTTTAGAAAATGTGTACGCTGTAAACTCTCAAAATTCAGTAGAGGATTTCCGACCATGAAATCACTCTTTCACAGCACTGCAAATCTTAAGCAAAGTTTTCAAGCTTAAGTGTGCAATTTAGTTTCAGCATTTTTTCAGTACCAGATAAGTATAATTTTCGAGTTTCTATACTCACCAACTTGATAGGTAGATATGGTATGATTTTTACAGAAATTATAACTTTACAGCTCTGCACTATTTATTCACAAAATTTTAATTATTTCAAAAGGAGTCGTCCTCTTACATGAGTTCTCCCAAAAAATAAAGTGAAAAAATAAAAAACACATTTGTTCGACAAATATACAGTGCAACGTACCTATTTCTCTGCCCACTGCTGTTTAAAGAGACACACAGGTTATTTTTTGTTTTCCTTTTATGCGGTGTTTGTTATTGAAAACACATACACTTCTTGTACGTACATGCAATATTGGCAGTATAAGAACGTTACGTTCTCTTAAATATTTGTTTTTTTTTTATTTTAACACCAAATAAAACACAATATTAAAATTAAATTTAAAACACACAGCAGTAATGCACTATTCAAAAAAACACAATGTGGACTATATGCAAATGACAGATGGTAAAAGATAAACGTAAAAAGAGTGTTTGTTGGTAAATTCATATAAAAACAGAGTGGCTTAGTTTTAAACAAGTACGATAATACAGTTCGTGCCAAAGTAGTATTATCTTGTTCATTTTTACTTCTCAATAACCAATAAGTCTTAAAGCATTTTATTTAAAACTTTATTTGGCAATTATTTGAAGTAATACGAGAAAAACAAATTTAAAGAACTTTACCTTAAATTTCATTATGTTTTATTCCCAGTAGCTTTGTTCCACCAACAAAATCCGGTTCGATTGGACCAATAAATATTTCACAAGCAGAAATGGGGGGTGGTTTTCCAAGAACTGTGAAGCCAAAAATCAAGCTACCAAAAAAAAGAGTAAAACAAAATAAAACACAAAGATTAAGGTTTTTGTATAAAAGTTCTAAGTAATTTCAAGATTACTTTCCTTTATTTTTTCTCCAAAGATGGCGGTGAATTTACATCAATTTACTTACAAAAAACTTTCAATTTCACACAAACACGATCTTTATGGTTAAAAAGTTAGACAACGATACAACAAAAATACAATGTCGAGGTTAAAAAAAAGTATATTGAACAACAAAATGACAGGAAAATGTCAGACAAAAAAGAGACTTAAATAACTTTAGCGCACTCTGTATGTCAACGTCCATTCCATGATGACATCAGTTAGATACAGTGGGGCCTCTCAAACGCTCACGTAAACACATGGTATAGGGTATCATATAGTCGGTCTAGACCGACTATAATTTTCTTACTTGTTTGGCTTTAGTTTTTTAATAATAGCAGAAACTTTATCAGTTGAAACTGGTATAACATTATGAAAAGTAGGTACTATGATGCTAAGATTGCTTATAGAATTATTTACAAGGTTAGTGGTGAAGGGATCACTAAGATTTTCTGCAAGTAAGTGATTTGATTTGAATACGTGTGCTAAAATTTCACATTTTTCTTCTTGCGTGTAGTAATTTGTATTATTGAATTTTAGTATTGGGATATTTGTAGGCTTCTTCTTTAAAATTTTTGAAAGATTCCAAAATGGAGAAGAACCTTTTTCCAAAGTTGACAGCTTATTGTTCCAAAAATTATTTTTAAATTTCTTGATCTCTTCTAAAATGCGATAATTATATTGCTTTGTTAAATAATGATCCGAAATATCACGAAATCGTTTCCAGTTCCTTCTATAAATGTGTTATATGTTGTGGTAGGTTTGGGGTTTTCACTTGGTAAGTTTTACTAGGGACACTATGATTTATTGCATTAGATATGGTGTCATTAACGGTTAAGATCATGGAGCCGATTTCTTCAAAGTTGTTTATGGAGTTTTCATCAGGAACTGTCAGTCGTAGTCTTTAATCCGTAAGCCATAGTTATTTTTACAGGAAGGTGATCTGATCCAAGATTGTTTATAATACGTGCTGATGAAATACCGTTTAAGACATTTGTTAGAAAGAAATCTAAAGTTGATGCTTGTCTTCTCGGATCTGAAGGTATATACGTATGGTTATTGGGATATAGTATACGAAAAATGTCCGAATCTAAACATTCGTAGAAAAGGTTTCCCCAACAGTTTGACCGAATACAACCCCAATGTCTATGATGGCTGTTAAATTCGCCGCCCATGATAAATGCTTCGTTATTTTGATAAAATTTGCGCAATTCAGTTTTAAATTGTAATTTTTTGGTATTATCACTACCAACAGCACCGCCCGGAAAATAGCAAGAGTAAATGTTTAAATAGTTTCCATTTGAAGTTTTTATTTTAATACCTTTATTTTCAATTTGGAATGTATTAAAAGGAGGTATCAAGATGTGTTCCTCTGTTGTGCTCTCGATCACTTCTCTATATTTAAAAACTTGGGTGCTTTATTGATATTGAGTTATTCAACAATGTCTCCGATATAAGACAAATATGGATATTATTGTTTAATAGAAAACTGAAAAGTTCGTCTTTTTTATTTCGGACACCTCTGGCATTCCATGAGTGAGGTTATGACCTTAAATTGGTCTGCTTTAGATTTGCATCCCTGTAACTTAGTTATTAACTCTAGAGTTAAGTTTTTAATTTCTTCAAGAGAAAACAGATTGTTGGAACTATTTGTGTTTTTGTTTTGCTCTTGTCTCCATTCATAGTTAGGGGGTAATGAGTCCCTGATTAAGATTATTCGGAAAATCTGAATTATAACTTTTGTTGTTGTTAAAACGGTCATTTTTGAATAATGGTTGCTGTTTAGGCTTGTACGCTCTCGGTTGAGAACGTTGTCTCATTTGTACATATTTTAATCGGAAGAAAACGATTTATGTGCTTTATTACAGTTTGCACACTTAATAGTTTCAGATGTGCATTCCGTAGTTTTATGATTACCTGCACAATTTGCACAAAATGTTTTGACATTGCATCGGCTAGAACCATGACCTAGCATTTGGCAGTTGTAGCACTGCGTAATTCTGGTAGACCTTTTCCTTTGGTAGTCCCATTTTACTTTGATATGATCGATTATCGAGTAATTTTGTCTAAGTTCTTTCATTGTAGTAGACTTTCTTTGAAAGTAAATAATATATATGGGTAAAAACATATGAAATCAACCAATGAGTTGACCGCACCGATTTCGAATTGGATGAATTTTGGTACGAAGGGAAAGTTAAACATAATAATAGCGTTTGCCAACTTTCAGTGTCGTAGCTCTCGTATTTTCAGAATTATGGCTATTCCAAGTTGGCAAAAATCAATAAAAATGCACTCAGATGCCTTAACACAATTATTAATATCTCGAAAAGTATTCATTGCACGTTAATAATCAAGGGCTCATTTTACAGACTAAAACATGCGCCATTCCAAAAAAATTTTTTTTTCAAATTTTCGATCAAGGATAATGTAAATAAAAAAGGACTAAAATTTCCAAAGGATATTTCTCGAAAATCAATATTTTTAAAAATTTCAAAAAAATATATGTTAATTCTTATTATGTTTTGTACAAGTCTGTCAAATTTCAATGTGGAGTCTTTATTACAACATGAGTTATTAAGAAAAAAGCAGGCGAAGGTTTATGTATTTCATGAAATGTACCAAAATACAAAAAGGTGACAAATTACAAAAAGAAGGACATATCAAATGTAACGGAACTTTTTCGACTTTACAACCTAGACGAAATATTTATTGCCTGTTCACACAAAAAATTTACAAATATTTTATGACCTGTGGTCGGCTTATTGGCAGTAGCAAATTCAGTCCCTATTTAAAAAACATTTTATGACCCGTAGTTCACGCAAATTTTCCAATTCAAGAAAAGCAAGGCGTGTATTTTTTTACCTGTCATCTATTTTTTGTACCAAAAAAAAACAGTATAAATCGTTCAGAGACTGTAAGTCAAACTTCAGTTGAATACTAGATTTCATAAGTGCTAATCGTCAAAGTGTTATAGTGTTAAAGTGACTTGATCGTTTGAAAAAACAAAAAAAAGAGACTAAATATTTAAATAAATTATAATTATTGTCAATACAAAAAAGTCGTGCACAATTCATTCGGTTGTGGTATTTAAAAAAAAAAAATATGCCATTCCATTCAACATTTTGCTGTAATCCTTTTAAAAAATCCGGTCACACTGGGTGCAATAAAAGTTTAAGACAAGTCCAAGAATGGATGCTACAGTATACTAAGGATAAAAACATTACGATCTCAAATAAAATTTGTGGGACATGTAGAATAAAATTTTCGCATCTGAAGAAATCTAATAAATCTAATTTGGAAGAAGGTTCAGACATAAACGAAAATGTAGATACTTTCGATGACATTGCGTCAGGCACGGAAGAAGATGACATTGCGTCAGGCACGGAAGAAGTTGCTATTTCAAAATTAAACCAATCTTTACCGTATCTGGAACAATCTCCGATAAAAAAGAAGAAGTTACATCAAAAACGGTACAGAGATGGAAAATTCAGGAAAATAAGTGATTCGATTCAAGACAAAATTTTCCACGGTTCAGCACAATCAACTTCGCATATGTGCCCACAATCCGAAATAATAGAACAATTAAAACAAAAGTTTAAAACATTAACAAAAAATAGCGAGAAAATCCAACTGCTAACAATTTTACCAAAAAGCTGGGCAATATATAAAATTGAGGAAGAATTCCTGGTTACAAACTATATCGCGCGAAAAGTTAAGCATTTGGTTGAAACAAAGGGTGTGATGAGTACGCCTAACCCAAAACTGGGAAGTCCAATTTCACCAGTGACAAGCAATTTAGTAAAATCCTTTTATGAATCCGATGACGTCAGCAGGTGTATGCCCGGACAGAAAGATTTCGTGTCTTTTTTTGAAAATGGTACAAAAGTCAGGAAAAATAAAAGACTTTTGCTTGGAAACTTAAGAGAAATGTACGCCTTATTCAAGGAACGACATGATGGAATAAAAATAGGTATTTCCAAGTTTTGCCAACTTCGTCCGAGGAATATAATTCTAGCAAATGCGAGTGGATCTCATAACGTGTGTGTTTGTACAAAGCATCAAAATGTGAAGCTGATGATTGATGCCATAAATTTAAAAAAATTAACTGCTGGTGTTCCGAATTATCAGCTTGAATGTTACAAAGATTGTTTGAAACAAATGACATGCATTCCATCTTCTTCAAAGTGTCACCTACGTAAATGTAACAAGTGTCCAGGAATTGAAAATTTAAAAGCAAAACTAAATCAATTACTAGAGCAAAATGATATTGATGAAATAACATATAAACAATGGGTAAGTGTAGATAGGGATAATTTGGAGACCATGATTGGCCAAGCCGACGTTTTTGTGGATTCCCTATGTGAAAAACTTGAAATTCTATTACCTCATACATTTATTGCAAAATAGCAGGCGAAAGAAAATCAAATTTGGAAGAAAATGAGTATATAGCAGTTTGCGATTTTTCAGAAAATGCTTCTTTTACTATTCAGGATGCAGTCCAGGGATTTCACTGGAACAACTCTCAGGCCACTTTATACCCACTTGCTATTTATTTTAAATCAGATGGAAAAACACAACATACAAACAACATAATAATATCTGATTGTCTTGTACACGATTCTGTAGCTGTTCACCTGTTCCATCGCCACCTGAATGTATTTTTGAGAAAAAAGTTTAAAACAACCCCGAAGAAAATCACGTATTTTTCAGACGGTAGTGCTGCCCAGTTTAAAAATAAAAAGAACTTTATCAATTTATGTTATCATATGGAAGATTTTGGATGTAATGCTGAGTGGCATTTTTTTGCAACAAGCCATGGAAAAGGCCCAAGTGACGGTCTTGGAGGTACCGTAAAGAGAGAGGCACGTCGAGCTAATTTACAGCGTCCATTACAAGGTCAAATAACTACTCCAAAACAATTATATGAATGGTGCCTGCAAAATCTTTTGAACTGTAATTTCGAGTTTTTAACTCTAGAAGACCACGAAAAGAAGCACGGTTCCTTCAAATTCGTTTTAAAGATTTGCGTACTATTCCTGGAACTCAAAAGCTGCATTCTATTGAACCTGTAGATAAAAAAAAAAATTAAAGTCAAGCGATACGCGGCAGATGCAGATTTTTTAATTGAAATCCTTCAGAAATAAATAAATATGCTGTAATAAAGTGTTTAATAATGATAATACATTATGTTGTACTTTTTATTAAAGGTTTAGCAATGGAGAAAAAGAGTTTAAGCAAAGAAAAGTCGAAAAAGTTCCGTTACATTTGATTTGTCCTTCTTTTTGTAATTTGTCACTTTTTTGTATTTTGGTACATTTCATGAAATACATAAACCTTCGCCTGCTTTTTTCTTAATAACTCATGTTGTAATAAAGACTCCACATTGAAATTTGACAGACTTGTACAAAACATAATAAGAATTAACATATATTTTTTTGAAATTTTTAAAAATATTGATTTTCGAGAAATATCCTTTGGAAATTTTTTGGAATGGCGCATGTTTTAGTCTGTAAAATGAGCCCTTGACTATTAACGTGCAATGAATACTTTTCGAGATATTAAAAATTGTGTTAAGGCATCTGAGTGCATTTTTATTGATATTTGCCAACTTGGAATGGCCATAATTCTGAAAGTTCGAAGGCTATATGTCTGAAAGTTGGCAAATATTATTGTGCCGATCCATAGATCATGTGTACAAAATCTTATCAAATTTGGAGGTGATGAGGTCACAAATGTTAATATTTTCGGTTGATTTCATATGTTTTTACCCATATGGCCTGTTCATTGTATGGTCCATTTGATTTTGTAACTAGTTTTGCATCAATACATGGTAGTTTTAAATCAATTAATTTTTTTTTAATTATTAACGGATCAAATTTATCAAGTCCGAGTAGAACTGCTTTATATGGCTTGTCATTTTTTGAACCGTAAGTGAAAAACTCATATTTAGATTTTAAATGTTCACACAATAAATTAAAATCTTCAATGGAATCAGAAAATATTTTAAGACCAATTGAAATTTTTCTAATTGCATATTTACATATTCTTAAGTTTTTACAAATTTCATGTAATTGTATTGTTTTACATTTTAATATTGTTATTGGTGGGATTTGAACTTTGCTGGGTTTAGCGACAATTATTTCAGACTCATCGTCATCATCGTCAATAGTTTGCAGTGGTTGATAGTAGTTGCTGCTAGAAGCAGCATTATTTTGTTGTTTATATTTTTTATTCATTATGTTATGCCTACTTGAAGCATTAATATCGACATCGCGGTAGCGTTTAATGTTGTTTATGAGAAGTAAAGAAAAGGGATTAACTCATCCACTTCGTTGTTTTTTTTTTCACTAATCTGCTTGTTTTGAACAAAACAGAATATTTTTTTTATTGTTATTTTGTTACACACGTTTTGCACACACATCTGTTTAAACTCACGGTCAAACTATGACTGGGCAATTATTGGTAGTGTGGATTCTCCTTTTCCCTAATGCGGCAATTCTTTTTGTTCACATCGTTACAGAGTGTAAAATTAGTTTCATCGGTATCAAAATATGCTTCCAAAGTCAGGCTCAGTGTCAAAAATAAGAGTGAATGTTTGGCCGTATTGCAAGCAACCAGAATGATAGCAAAATTCTTTGGGTCAATTTTTATACCCTATACCACTATGTGGTTTGGGTATAATGACTTTGTGCTGCTGTTTGTAACAACCAAAAATATTTGACCTAGACCCATCTTTAATTATACCGATCGAATCAGAATCACTTTCTGAGTTGATTTAACAATGTCCGTCCGTCCGTCCGTCCGTCTGTGTGTCCATGTAAAGCTTGTAATCAAACTGCAGGTCGCAAATATGAATATATTTTGATGAAATTTGGTATATGAGCTTTTATCGGCCATGGGATGAACGCTATTGAAATTGGTGAGAATCGGTCCATGTTCAGACCTAGCCCCCATACAAATTACCCATATGAATTCGACATAAATTTCCATAAGATCCAAATTGTCATATAGATCTTACTCAAATTGGGTTTGTATGCGTTCATTACATCCACTAATGAGTAGTCCAAAAATGATCCCTTTGACCCCATATAGAGCTGCTTCCCGATCTTCACTTAAATCTATTAAAAAACAAAAATATTGCACTGATTCTTCTCAAATTTTGTTTGTATATGTTTTTGCAAAATACAAGAGACTTTACCAAACATGGTCAGGATCGGTCCATTTTTGGGCCTAGTCCCCATATAGATATAGCATCCGATATGAACTTTTTCATGTCTGCAGCCGAAAAAATTAATAAAAATCCCACTCAAATTTGGTTTATGCTTATTTTCTAGACCGACTATAATTTTCTTACTTGTTTTTCCTTTTTTTATGCAAACATTCATGGAAGGCCCGTACAAATGCAGTGCATCGTGTGGGGAGTTTATTCCTCACACAGCTAGTTCTACTGAAAGACTAAGTATCTCTTTAGTACGCTGTGTGGTCAACTGGACATTAGACTACAATCTGATCTGATCTACTGAAAAAGACGCTACAGAGAACTGAAACTCGGGCACTTGTAATGAGTTCGCTAATCTCAGAAGAACTTTTGCCATGGTAGTATTTATAAAACAGTATTACACAATCCACATTCTGGCGATGTTCCATTTTATGCAGAAGCAAATTCAAATCCTTCAAAATAAGCCGCAAAGTGACACAAAAATGTTGAGCGTGATGACGATACGATGCATTTGAATTCTCGGCGCGACTCTCTCTTACCGTTTCAAACAAGAATGAGGATGTGCAAAACGCTCTAGCGACGGTGAAACCAAATTCGAGCTCAGCAAAGTTCGATATTAAACTACGAATAGTGTTATCAGACGGTGCTTCGTGGCCCCGATTATTATTTCGGCGCGTTGTTTTTGTGTAAAGCGATCCATGGTACAAATTTTACTGAATTGACGTTTCAAAAACATGTGTTCTTAAGTCAATCGGTTGAGAAATTTCAAAGTTATTTAATGTTGCCATACCGACATAGGAGATGGCGCTACCTGTATATTATAGATTATATTAAAACATGAGTCAAAGTAATTTATACCCACTGTCACCATTTCGCTAACTGTCAGAACTTTTTGAGTGAAAAATATTTTAGATTGTCTTGTCTCTCAGTTTATTGTATTTTTGTGGCATTATACAAGGGGGTCTCTAATTTTGTTGATGTTTTTTTTTTGTACTTTATACCACTATGTGGTCAGAGTATAATGAGTTTGAGCTGATGTTTGTAACTAAAAAAATATTTTACCTATTTGGGCCCACCTTTTATTAAACCGATTGATTCAGAACCATTTTCTAAGTCGATTTAGTGATGTCCGTCCGTCTGGCCGTGTGAGTGTTCATGTAAACTTTGTAATCCAACTATAGGTCGCAAATATGATTATGTTTTGATGAAATTTAGTATATAAGCTTCTATCGGCCATAGGATGAATGCTGTTGAATTGGTAAAAACTACCCCTATAAGATCGACTTAAATAATAATATCAAAATTATCATATAGATCTCGGTCACATTGGGTTTGTGTATATTTATTATATCCATTTATCACTAGTCCAAAAATAAACACTATAACATAATTCTTAATCATAGCCTAAGCTATGACCCGATCTTCACTTAAATCTATCAAAAAAAATAATGCAAAGATTTTTCTCAAATTTGTTTTGTATATGTTTTTGCGAAAAATAAGTGATCTTACAAATATGGTCAGGATCGGTCCATTTTTCGACTTAGTCCCCTTATAGATATAGCAATAAAAATTAATAACAATGCCACTCAAATTTGGTTTATGCTTATTTTCTATATCTAATTAGTTGTACCTAAGAGATAGGGTCTCTAAACGCATGGTATAGGGTATCGTATAGCCAGTCTAGCCAACTATAATTTTTTACTTATTTTCTTTTTATCTTAAGCAAATCTCTGAGAAGGTAAATTTGTTAAATAATCTTATATACATACATGAATATTTTTTTTAACCAAAATTCATTTTGACTTGATTTTCTTTTGTTTGTGTTTGTTTATTTGTTTGTTTGTTTTAAAACATCTACTAAAAATACTTCAGGGTTTAGATGTAAATATTGATTTGTGGTTTCATCACCACCTGTACCTCTAGGTAAGAAAAAAAAGCTAAAGATTTTCTGTTATTTTTGAGACCAAACTATATTAAAGAACAACGTTAAGTCACTGAAGGATATCACTTGAGGTTTATACCCTCCCCCTATATTTTGTTGGACACATGAAAAGGAAATGAATGGTATTTGAAGATGACAGTTTACGGGCTTTTTAAAGATTAATTTCTTCATTTTTTGGTAGTTAAGATAAAGACAAGAGAAGTAAAAAACAATTTTAAAGGTAAATAAATGATTGTAAATTATTAGAGATTGTCTTGTATACTTACTTTATATGTATATACCATGTATACTTAAATGTCGATTTATTTAAAAAGGTGTGGCTTATCTGGTGTTTAAATTTATGTTTGATTTTTATTTTTAGATGTTTGACAATTTATTGACGATTTTCGTTAACACCAAAGAAAATCACAATTGATTAATTTCAAGAAAATAAATGAGGCATTTTATATGGGTCCTTAATTGTGAAAGTGGTCTAAGTAAAAATGAAAAAAAGAATAGTTTACCAGATTTTGTTTATAAAGAGACTTTTACAATTTTTTTTTAAGGTGGTCCAAGTCCATTTAATTAAAAAAAATAATATTTTTGTATGATATTCATACAAATTAATCACCCTTATTACGATTATCGTAGCCATATTGCGACATCTGTCGTAGCTGTTGCCGAATTTCACATTTAATATTTACGAAACACTGTTATGAAAACTGTCAAAAAACAGCTGTTCATAACAACATAAAAAAAAAATTTAAACACTGAGCCATAACAAAAAAACAAATTAAAATTCTTGTTTAAGCAATGCTAAGTGTGGCGATTTATTCATTTTGTGAAGATGAGTGAGTATATAAGTTATTTCCTTTTTATATTTCATAAATGAAACATGATGTGTTTTGTGTGATTGTTACTAATCAACTGCTTTCTTTATTGAATTGTTTTTCTTATTTAAACTTAAAACTATGGAATACAATAATTAATGCCCATTTGACAACATTGGGTCTTTCTCAATAGTTTATTGCCCACTTGACAATTTTTGGGACTTTTTGTTAAAAATAATAAGTTAAACATTTTATCGTCTGCATTAATGACCTAGTTTACCAATCGAAAGAACAGAGTACTGTTGCGACACATAATGCAATATGAGACGCAACAATTATTGTTTACATTGAATTTTGTTCTTTCGCCCACAAAGCATATTATCGATTGGCTTGTGACAAAATATTCTATAGCTGCGACACACAATGCAATTTGAGCCACAACATAATTTATTGAACTTAAACAAATTGATTAACAAAGCGAACACAGCAAACATGAGAAATTAAAGAGAATGGGAGGGAGTATTTAGAATTAACTAAACAAAATGTTTTGTTTGTTAACTCTTCCCCACTAAAATTTTGATTGTCCTCAATCAAAAATAGGGTATTTGAGAGATCCTTGATATAGGGTACCCTCTCGGCTCGTTTTCATTCAAGGTAATATTCTGCGGTGGTAATGGAGTATTGATATTAATTATTCCTGAGCATTTAGAGCCACTTCTATTACACATTTTTTTCAGACAGACAGATAACATTAAGATGATTATGAGAACCACTAGTACGTAAGTGATAGTGTCACCCAATCTACTTTCCACATTCAGAAGTTCTATTGCTTCAGTATTGTTCACATGCATTTCTTTGATTAGTTCCAAGGTGAGAATTTCTTCCACGTGTGTGTTTCCCATGACTGGTTGCACTACGGCTGGGAGAATGTTAGAAAAATTAATTTCAGAATATGAAAAAGCTTTATCACCGATTGATACAGTTTCATTATGGAATTTAATGATGAAAGTGCCATTTAAATCATATGGCTCTTGACTTATCAGAATCGTACCGTTAAATTGGTTCAGTAAAAGTGTTCCAGGGAATATTTCCTGTATTGTGGGTATATGGAAGTTACTTGTCAAGGTACAATTAGAGGGTTTGCTGTGGATTAAATTGGGGAGGCATTCAGATCCGCTGATGTCCTCAATACTGTCCTCTTTGCATATTGTCAATTTGTTGTAGTTCTTACAATCATTTTTTATTCCAAACATCTTTTCATTACAATTCAAAATTTCATTAAAAATAATTTTAGTAGCAGTTCTATTAATTTTCACAGGTTTTATAAGTAGCTTATTGCACAATATATCATTTGTTGTAGGAATGCTGACAATATAAATTAAGGAACTATTGTTAGTAGCTATTTTTATTTCACTAAATTCCAGTATCTCTTCTATGTTGAGGTATGGAATTTTATTATTTTCGAACAATTTCCTAATGGTTTCTATTTCATCATGAGACAGAATAAACGAATTAATTACACCTACTTTGGCCCAATGGATGGCATATTGTAGATTAATTATTTCTTCCTTTATTATTTCCAGTTTGTATTTCAATTCGGTAATATCTAAATTCCGGAAGGTCTGTACATCTTCTTGCACGACTTTTATTACCTGGTTCATTTTTGAGGTCAATTCGTTGATTCTGTCTAAAGATAATTTGTTTATTATAACCTGTTTATTGTTATTTTTTAATATATTATTTGTTTTTTGTGTTATTATTTCAAAGTCGTCATGGTCAGGATTACCTGCTATCCATTTCCATGCCGAACCTATGAAATTTAGGGATCGTTTTGATCTTGGTTTCAATTGGTTTAGCTTCTCTTGTAATTCGGATATTTCATGGATTAAAAAGGGATGTAAGGGATGGGATGTAACCACTTTTGAAATCACTGTTGCCTTCATATCGTCAATAAACATCTGGTAATCGTTTAAGTCCACATCATGTATCAATCTTACAGACCCCATTTGGAGTTTTGCTACACCTGTATCAATTGCTACAATTCGCGAATTAGTATAGTCCAAGATCTTTACCTCAGGTCGGACTAAGGGCAACAAAATTATACTAAAAGAAAAAAAAAATAAAAAGAAAAAGTTCTTTAACCAAAATTTGAATTCATTCAGTTACGAATGTTGTTTTTGTGAACAATTCTTCCGTTTTCTGTCACCACCGTTGTATGTCGATTTTCCTTGACTATCTCCTGCTTATAGTTCTTACTGAGCTTTGTTCCCAACCTTTTATTCTGTTTGACAAAAATCACTTCTCCTATTTTACAATCCCTGGCGACTTTTCTACCGCGATTATGATATTCCAAGTCCGATAGTTGTCGGTTCTTAAAATCTTCTATCAACTTGATCCTGTCTTTTTCCCGTTCTTCAGGGTCTCTTGATGACCGTTTACCAAAAAATACATCGTACGGTTTTCTTCCTAAGGTCGAATGAACAGTGTTGTTATACTCGTAAGTAGATTTATCCAAAAGTTCGGACAAGTTATTATGAATTCCTTTCGATTTTATACATCGCATGATCTCGGAAAGAGTAGAATGAAACCTTTCTATCTGTCCGTTAACCGTACTGGCGTATGGTGGAATTCGGAAAACCTTTACGTTAAATTGATTTTCCAACATGAATATGATGGCCTTTGAATTAAATGACTTTTCATTATCCATCACGACAATTTCTGGCATACCAAAGTTCAAAAGTATTTCTCCAAGTGGTTGTTTGATGTCTTCCGTCGCTCTTGAATTAAGTTTTTTTGTCTGAGCATATTTTGTCAACTTATCGATTGCTGTCAGAATAGAAGTACCTTCCGTAATATAAATATCGATGTGTATTATTTGACCAGGATATTGTGGGATAGGGGTTTCTTGCAGAGAAATATTGTTAGGGTGTCTTTCATATTTGTTCTCCTTACAAACCTTGCATGATGTTACTATTTTTTTTATTTTTGCATTCATCTGTGGGAAATAACATCTCTCGAGTAATTGAGCTTTATTTTCATTGGCATTTCTGTGAGCTCTGTTATGTTCATTTATAATTTCTATTTCCTGATCTGATTCGTTAAGAATGTCGGCTACCATGTTTCTTGTGTAAAGGAATTTGTATTTGCAAAAATTATCGGAATACACTTCTTGTGCTTTTCCCAATATCTCGTCGGTTGTTTTCACACAATTCGTTACTGATGGGTTTAGGTATTTAGTGAATATTTCGTTTAGTCTTTTCTTGGAGAGGTCTGGTTCTGATATGATATGTCTGTGGTATGTTGGAAACACAATTTGAAATTCATATGATTGAGTTTCATTCTGTTCTATAAACAGTTGATTTTTAAAAGCATTTATTGGAGCATTTGTATGTTGGATAAGGTTTCGAGGTAGGCTATGGTCACTATGTTGCGTGGCGTCTGTCGAGATGATCTCAAATATTTGCTGTGGAGGTCTAGAGAGTGCGTCCGCCACAGCATTAGTATTACCAGGTTTGTACGATAATTCGTAATTATACTCCTCCAATATTGCTTTCCATCGCCTAAGTTTGCTATTAGTATTTCCGTTGCTCAGAGCGTGTGTCAACGGTTGGTGATCTGTAAAAATTTTTATCTTTGCTGCTCCGTAAAGGTAGTTTCTCAAACTCTTAAGGGCCCAAACAATCGCTAACATTTCTTTTTCGTTTGCAGCGTAATGTTCTTCGGCTTTGTTGAGAGTTCTTGAAATAAATGTTATGGGCCTACCATCTTGTTCCAATACAGCTCCGATCGCATAGTTGGAAGCATCTGTTGTCAGTCGGAATTCTTTTTCGAAATTAGGGTAGGATAACATAACATCTGCTGATGTCAATGTTCTTTTGATTTTATTCAGTGCCTCTATGGCGTTGTCATCTAGTGATATATTTATCTTTTTTGAAACATTTTTGGACATTCGTCCCTCTTCCCCTCTCAAAAGAGCCGTTAGAGGTTTTGCCAGTTTGGCGTAATCCTTGATGAAACGGCGATAAAAGCCTGCCATGCCAAGGAATGATCGGAGGTCCTTAAGCGTTTTTGGGGTCGGAAAGTTGTTTATCGTTTCTACTTTTTTAGGGTTAGCCTGTATTCCGGTTGTGGATATTAAGAACCCTAAGAATTCTACTTCCGTCTTCAAAAACTCACATTTATCAAGCTGAACCTTCATGTTGGCTATCTCTAAGGTGTGGAATACCTGCTCGATGTTTTCCAGATGTGATTTCTCATCTCTGCCGAATATTATGATATCGTCTATATAAATATAGCAGATTTTGCCGATGTGTTCCCGCAGAATATCATCAAGGGCTCTCTGAAATATTGAGGGTGCGTTTCTCAATCCGAACGGAAGCCTCGTAAATTCGTATTTGCCGTTGTTGATCGAGAATGCAGTTTTTTCCATATCTTTTTCTCTCAGAGGAATCTGATGAAACCCACTTTTCAGATCCAGAACGGAGAAATATCTATTTTCTCCTAGCTGAGAAAGCACCTCATTTATTTCTGGTATAGGGTATCGGTCGGCGATTGTGACCGCATTTAATTTCCTATAATCGATAACTACTCTGTATTTTTTCCTACCTGAAGCATCCATTTTTTTGGGGACAACCCATACTGGTGAATTGTAAGGTGACTTTGAAGGTCTTATAACACCCTGATCCAACAATTCTTTAATCTGAGCTTCTACTTCGTCCTTCAAATTCATAGGATATGGATAACATCTAGAATATATAGGGTTATCGGTGGTGGTTCTAATTTCACCTTTTACTGATGTCGTGTAGGTAAGACTTTCGTTTGGTTCTGAGAATAAATTGGGATGTTTTGCTATTATGTTTCCGATTTTTGTTTCTTGTTCTATTGTCATGTGTTGTGTCCTTATTTGTATTGAATTAACAGATTGGGAAATTTTCTGTTTCAATTTTATTTTGATATGGTCCTTAACGATCATATAACTTCCTGCTGCGTGAATAATTGCTGACAGTTCTTTAAGGCTGTCATTACCCAATATCGCATGAAATGATTTCAACGAAGGCAATAAGAAAAATTTAATATCTGAGCCGAAGAGATTTATAAAGGTGTGGTGAGTTACGGAGGTTTTGCCTCCAATGGAGTTAGCATAGAAATTGACCTCGTTGGGTATTGCTTTTTTTATTAAGGAATTTTGTACATAATTTTTGTTCGATCCTGTGTCGACAAGTATTCTAAGTATTTCTCCGGAGCTCGTCTTAGCTTCGAAATATGGCAAAGACGAGTTCGCTAATCTAAAAAATGAATGTCAGTGAAGTCATGGTCCTCGATGAAGGTTTTTTCATTATGTTCGTCGTTCTGACCGTCAAGATATTCTTGCATTTCCTGAAGATCTTCTTCAGTGCCGCTAGCTAGTACATGATTGTTATACGATTCGAAATCGTCTTCGCTGTAAAGGTTAACATTTTGACCATCCGTTTCCCAGTTATCGGTGTTTATATGAAAGTTTCTTTGAAACTTTTGGGGTTGTTGGTATGTATTGTCTGGTGGCCTTTTTCCTGCGAAATCGTTATTTGGTCGTGGTCTATTCATGTAATTGATCGTTCGGGTTTGCATTGAGCGGTCTATGTCCATAGGTTCTGGTCTTGGTAATGGTTTTGGGGCAACTGGTCTCTGTGGTGGAGTATTAGAACTGAAATTTCTGGGTTGGTTAAATGAATTTGATGGCATAAATTGTCGTTGCTGTCTGTTAAAATTTTGATTGGGAGTATATTGTTGTTGTGGTTGTCTGTAGAAATTTTGGGATGTTGAAGGCATGTGTGCGAGGTGTGGGTAGAATTGAGGTCTTGTAAAGGTTGATTGTGGGAATAGTGGTTTGTAACTTTTCGGAGGTAAAGGTTGTTGGATTTTGGTAACCTTATGGGTATAGGCATGTTGAGCTCTATAGTTTTGGTTTTCCAGTTTGAGGCATAAGTGCAATGCCTGTGGAAGATCCGCTGGTTCTCGAATTCCCAACAAACGTGGCAGGTCTCCTTTGAGTCCACGGACGAAGGTGTCTAGTGCTTTATCTCGGTATGTCTGGGTTAAAAGGTCCATAGCTTCTCTGCCAATGTCCATACAGGCGAGTTTGTTCATTATAAGTGAAAGATGAGTATAGACCTGTTGGTAAAATTCTTGGATTGTGGTGTTTCCCTGAATCAAGGTTGTCATTTGATACTCCAATGTTCCAAGGTCTCGTTTATCTGCGTAATGCAGAGTAAGGCATTTTGATATGCAAGTCCAATTAAGGGGAGTATTGTACGATTCTAAAGCGGCGTCTGCTGGGCCTATGATCTTATTTCTTACTACGTTGAGGATTCCGTAGTATTTTGGTGTCCCTCTGCTTGATTCGTACAATTTAAGTACACGTTCCACACTTTTCCTCCACGAGCTAAATTCGGAAGGATTGCCTGAAAATTCCCTCAGACATCGTACCACATCCGGTACCTTGTCTAGGTCAGTCAAATTCTCCATATACCTATCTTCTATAACTTGGTCTATACCTGTCACAGATGCGCCGGGATTTAAGAGTTCCCTAACCAGGCTATCACATTGTTCTCCACATAACCTAGTCACTATGTCTGTTACAGCGGCTTCTAGTTGTGGATTTATGTTAGGGGGATTTATTTCGGGATTGCGAACTAGGACTGGGGGTCTAATCAGATTATTTGGGTTGGCCATATCCAAGTATTAATTTCCCCTTTAATTTTGTTAGCTTATAAAAAAAAATTTAATGTTTTTTTTCCTTTTTAAGAAAAAGTATTGAAAAAAATTTTATTTTTAAACTTAAACACAGAATTTTTAATGTCTTATTGTCAAAAAAAAATTCTTCTTAAAATATATTTTAATTCCAAAAAAAAATTTGTTTTGTTATTTTCTTAAATGTATTTTTGAAAAGAATCCAAAATTTATTCTTAAATTTAAATATAGAAAATCCTTCTTTTTTTTTTTTTTCTTTTTTTTGCTTCTTAAAATGTTTAAATTGAGCGCAATATATATTTTTGGATGCTTACAGCTATTTGTTTGACTTACTTTAGAATAGTCAATAAATACTTCATTGTTGAATTTTGTGTCGATGTTGGTGATGGTGTTGATTCGTAATTTGTATCCTCTTTGCTGCCCAGACAAAATCGTTGCCTGGTGACAATGTTGTTTTCCACTTCAAGTTGAGTTTGTAATTAATTGAAATATTATTTTTCAACAATTTATTGGGATTATAATTTATTAGTTTTGACAATTTCGTATACAAATTGGGGTTCTTCTTTTATTTAAAAAAAAATTATTGTAATTATAATTTGACAGTTTCGTGTAAATTAGAGTTCTTCTTTTATTTAAAAATTTATTGGAATTATAGTTTTTGATAGTCTCGTATAAATTAGAGTTTTTATTTAAAATTTATTAGTTTCGTGTAAATTAGAGTTCTTCTTTTATTTAAAAATTTATTGGAATTATAGTTTTTTTTTTTGTTTTGATAGTTTCGTATAAATTAAAGTTTTTTAAAAAAAATTTTTGTAGAGTTTTTTAATTTTGAACTTCTTTAGGGTTTTAAATTTTATTAAATTAATTCTGCACTTCTTTAGGGTTTTAAATTAATTCCGCACTTCTTTAGGGCTTTTAAATTTTATTAAATTAATTCTGCACTTCTTTTAGGGCTTTTAATTAATTCTGCACTTCTTTAGGGCTTTTAATTTAAATTAAATCTGCACTTCTTTAGGGTTTTAAATTAATTCTGCACTTCTTTAGGGCTTTTAAATTTTATTAAATTAAATCTGCACTTCTTTAGGGCTTTTTAGATTTTATTAAATTAATTTTTCACTTCTTTAGGGTTTTTAAATTAATTAGAACACTTTTTATCCTATGCACTACTTTAGGGCTTTTAAAGGATTAAGTTTTATAAAAACACTTTTACTACCATAATCCTATGCACTACTTTAGGGCTTTTTAAGGATTAGGTAATCTGTCAGTTTTTTTTGTTGGGCGCCAGTTATTTCCTTTTTATATTTCATAAATGAAACATGATGTGTTTTGTGTGATTGTTACTAATCAACTGCTTTCTTTATTGAATTGTTTTTCTTATTTATACTTAAAACTATGGAATACAATAATTAATGCCCATTTGACAACATTGGGTCTTTCTCAATAGTTTATTGCCCACTTGACAATTTTTGGGACTTTTTGTTAAAAATAATAAGTTAAACATTTTATCGTCTGCATTAATGACCTAGTTTACCAATCGAAAGAACAGAGTACTGTTGCGACACATAATGCAATATGAGACGCAACAATTATTGTTTACATTGAATTTTGTTCTTTCGCCCACAAAGCATATTATCGATTGGCTTGTGACAAAATATTCTATAGCTGCGACACACAATGCAATTTGAGCCACAACATAATTTATTGAACTTAAACAAATTGATTAACAAAGCGAACACAGCAAACATGAGAAATTAAAGAGAATGGGAGGGAGTATTTAGAATTAACTAAACAAAATGTTTTGTTTGTTAACTTATATGTGGCATACAGGAGGAGAATACGGTACCGTGAAATAACTCACAAATGAAATAAGTCCCAAAGAATTAACTCCCAATGAAATAAATTACAACAAAAAAGAAGTAACTTCCAACATTAAAAAATGAAGTAACTCCAAAAAAAAAAAAAATAAATAAAATTAAAAAAGTACCAACATTTCTATAAAGATAATAGCACAAAAAAAATTGATAAATTCCTAAAGAAAATAATTAAAATGAAAAACGAGATAACTTGCAGTTTAAAAATATCGTTTCAAACTATTTAATTTGTAAATATATTAGAAAGCAAACATATAACATTTATCTACTTATGTACGTATACATTAGCCATCTATAATATTAATAGGCTAGGCGATTTTTTGTTACCGATGTTTTGTTCTACAGTTTTATCCCGATTTTGACCAAATGTATATTATTTGAAAGGTATTTCTTTTTAGCTGTTCACCAGATTTACAGATTTTTAATTTTTTCCTCTATTTTGAGTAAATTGCATTTAAAGTTGCTACTAACACATACATAAAATTATACATATGCTAAATAAATCAAAAAAGTGTTGGTTTATGAATTGACTAAGTTTAAAAATAGAGTTGCCTAGAAATTGCACTAGCATTTCGAGCGCTGGAATCTGCTAGTACATAGCATTTACTTTAGAAGGGCTTACCTTCTCTAATCAATGCTTTTCAAAGTATTGTAAATTCAAGGTGACGCTCGAGCTGTTGTATATTGTCCTTAATTTTTTCGAATGCCTTCACTATATGTATGACAGGCAATAGCGGAAGCGACATTAGTTTGTGGTATTCCAATGACGCCTTACAATCTTGCTGAATCAATTGAGTAGCTTACGCTTTGTTGTCATTTGGCGCCGTACTGCCTGGCAAAAGTGTAGCCAACAGTCGTAGAGTTTTGTATCCAAAAATAAAGTTTTAATAGCTGTTCTTAGGCTCGCTTTATAATTGGTGATGAAGATCGCACCGTTTAAGTTCAATAAATTCGATTGATGTAATTGAATAAATGTGTTTGGCATTTGGTGGACTTTTTATTTGTCAAAATATAAAATACTGGGAAAACCTAATGAAAGCATGAAATAAATTAGTCCACAATCGTTCACCAATATATAGAAATAGATGCTGGACGCGATTCGCGCCACTCAGCCCCGCCCGGCAAAATCAACTGTTTAAAACATCCAAGCGGTACAATTGAAAATGTCACATCGATCAAATTGTTTTTATTGTTGGGAATGTTTTCATTAATCAGCTTGACCATCTTATCAGATCCAAAGACGCAGTAAGCAACGTCATTCGAGCCGTGGCAAATTAAAAAAAAAACGGTGTTTCGGTTGGCGTCTTCGGAGATGCCGCAAAAGTTTTTGCTGTCAAGTATTGCACCCCTCGTTTGACTTTATTAAAATCAATATTTTTCGTCGATTCTTGGTTGCATTATTGTAAAACAAGTATTATATTTATCATTCAAATGCAAGTAAAACAGACGCAGACGTTCTTAAAAATTCTCCCGGATTCCACTTACAGCGTTGCAAGTGCCCAAAGTACTTGCGATATCTTAGCATTGATCTTTTATTTGGTTAAGGGCTTTAAGTTCTTCATACTCACTGGCGAATTGCAATTTACTTCATAACACGTATAATTTTTCCTTCAGCTTTTTTCTAAATATAATTGTTTTCCACTTTTACATACAACACTCTACTGGTTCTTCTTTTGCCACTTATTATTTCGAACGCAAGACTTGCCATTTTACTTTTTCAATTATAACACCTATCTTCAGTGGCCGCAAAATTTAACAATTACTGACCGCAATCAATCCCCACATATATATGACACCCGATATGAACTTTTTCATATCTGCAGCCAAAAAAATTAATAACAATGCCACTCAAATTTTGTTTATGCATATTTTCTGTATCGAATTAGTTGGACCGAATAGATAGGGTCTCTAAACTATGGTAAAGGGTATCGTATAGTCGGTGTAGACCGACTATAATTTCTTACTTGTTTTGTTGTTGGATTTTTTTTTACAACTTACATCATCATTAATAAATCATGATAACGAATTTATTCGAGCGAAAATATTTCCCAAATATTTACTAGCTCAAAACACAACTTTTTCAAATAACAGACAAAATTTACTTAAAAGTCCTATAAAAAAATTTGTTGTGTTCAGTTGATAAAATTTAATTTTCACCACATAATATTAAGTATATTAAATTTATGTAGCAAAATAGAATAATATATGTAAATAAATTCAAAGCACGTTTTAATGAAATTTGATTAAATTTAATCTTAAAATCACCTAAAAGAATCCTTTACAAACTAGCTCATCACATACAAAATTGGGCAAAGTATGATGTACAATGTACATTCTACAAACTTAGTTAATATAAATAATTTATGATAAACAAGGATTATCATATGAGCTCTTAATGATTAAAGTGGTATAAAATATACAATTCCTCTTTAGAATAAATTTAACATTTACATTTGAATAAATTAATGCCCTTGTTCTATATCTCTATCGAACGTTCTTGAAACGTCTTCTGGCGACAAAGTTTTCATTAATATTTGGTATTCTGTTACTTTCGTGTTTGGGAACTGTATTCTTATGCATTACATTTACGTTGATTATGAACTGTAACTTTGAAAATAATGTGAAGATGAAGATAATATAAAGATGATTGAAACTTATTTTTTTTAATAACTTTAACTTCTAAAATTAGAAAACATTGTTTTTATTTGATTTTGAATGACAATTGTTTTTAATTTATAACTAAAAAATATTTTTTTTTTACAGTTCGATAAAATTCATATTAAAAATATGTTTACTACGTTAAGCGACTCACAAAATAAAATTTTAAAATTTTATATGTATGTGTATTAGGGTCATTACAAAGTTTATGGGAAACATTATCAGAAACAATAGCTCATGACCCACATACCATACGACTCCGAACACAACAATTTCGACAACAAGGAACTAATCTCATCAAAAAAAGACTCAGAAATTCCGATTAAAAGGTGATATTGTACTCTGGAATCGAAAATTTCTTTCAGACTTGTTGAGTAAAGAAAATGTGGAGAGAATTGTGATTGTGGCGATGAAGAACAGTTGATATGGGTTCGAGTCCTTGAAAATAGGAAGGAGATTACTCACATATCTTATCAGCAGTTGAGTTGTAAAAATTGAGGCAATTGTTTTTTTTTTGATACCAGGTTAGGTTTCCATAAGGAAACCCGCATCGTGCCAGTGCAATTATTAGAGAACAATATTCTTTATTTAGCATGTCGCCACCAAATGTTAGAAGTTTTTTTCAAGAAAGTTTCGAATTGTAAAATGGACACATCCACTGCTCTTCAACCAGATATTTTTCGAAAATTCCAGACTGGATGGTCTAAGCTAGACGAAAAGAAGTATAGAAGATGAACATTTTTGAAATAAAATAAGTTTATCAGAACAAATTCTCTTTTTAAACAATTATAAAATTGACTGCCCAAGAACGATTATAAGGATTTAATAAAAAAAAAAAACATTCTTTCAAAGTCCATTTATTGTCTTCTAATATACCTTTTAAGGGTCAATCTTCATTATCTGATTTAGAGAGAAATGACATCGAAGATATATTTGTTCATTTATAATCAATATTTATGTCAAAGTATGGTCTAAAGCCCACAAGCCCACCCGGCTCCCAACCAAGACTTACAATTATATAAGCTAGCAAATTCCAGCCCTCGAAATTCGAGTGCAAATTCTAGGAAATTTTATTTTTTCATTAAATAAAGACACTAATGGTATGCTAATCAATTATAGCCAATTCGCAAATCAATACAAAAAAAAACAAACTCATTTTTATTACAAACTCATTAACAAATTTAATAAGCACACACACATATAATTTTATGTATCTGTTAGTAGCAAATTTAAATGCAATTTACTCAAAATAAAGGAAAAAAATTAAAAATTTGTTATACTGCAAATCGGCTAAAAAGAAATACCTTTCAAATAATATACGTTTGGCTAAAATCGGGATAAAACGGTAGAACTAAACATCGGTCACAAGAAATCGCCTAGCCTATTACTATTATAGATATAATATACATAAATATAATATAAATGATAAAGAAGTTGCAGAAATTATGGGCCGAAGTAGAAAACGATGAAGTACATTCTGATGACAAGGATCTAAAAACAAAACTTAATTTCAAATAAGTTGATATTTACCAGACAAAGAAATTGATTGTTTTGTTTCTTGGTGGACTCTAAATTTTTTTAAGAGATTTGAAATCGATATAGATTTCTTGAATACTGATCCCGATGCATGATGTGAAATCAACATTATTTAGAAACTAAAAAAATAGTAAATGGTTAAAGTGTAGTTAATGAGAGGAGTAAAATTAATCCAAAACTTCAACTCATCTTTGACAAAAGACAATGAAGAACGACAGTTTGTATATGAATGTATGCATATTTTTTCGGACTCGCCAAAAACTACCATTACCACCATAATATGCAAATTTTAAAAATTATAGTGTTAGGTATGTACGAGTTATTCAAAATTATAATTAATAAAATGCATTATGCAATATTCAACAGTATAATTATATAACTGATTACTGTAATGTTCTTTAAGTTTTGTGGGGAAATTCACATTTGAGGATATTCATTATGACCTGATCCAATAAATGCTAAATACTACTAAATTTATCAGTTTTAGCAACAAAATTAATAACACAAAAATTAATTAGAATAAATTTTCCTAAAAAAGATGATGCGATTCAAACTCTGAGGATAAATGGCTTTGATTTTAAAGACAAAAAACTAGGATTTTTGTGAAAACCTGCTGTTTTTCGTAGCTTTGACCTCAGTGAGGCACGTGTTATATTATTAGATTGAGCTGAAACTTTTATAATTGTAATTTCTAGCTCAAGGTGCACGACGTGTTTTTACATCTATAATATTAATAGGCTAGGCGATTTCTTGTGACTGATGTTTTGTTATATCGTTTTATGCTGATTTTGACGACACGTATATTATTATTTAGAGTAAATTATATTTAAAGTTGCTACTAACACATAGATAAAAATTATACAATGCTATGTGTGTGTTTATTAAATTTGTTAATGTGTTTGTAATAAAACTGCGATTTTTTTTGTGTTGATTTGTGAATTGGCTATAATTGATTGGCACACTTTTAGGGTCTTTATTTAATGAAAAAATAAAATTTCCTAAAATTTGCGCAAGAATTTCGAGGGCTGGAGGCTGGAATGAAAAATGAAAATGCGATTTTGGGGATAGGCGGGGTCCAGTTTGTTACCTTTCATTATAAAACTAATAAATGTGAAGTTTGGGGACAATCGGATAAAGAAAAGTCGCACCGGAAATCGATTGAAAATTTTAAGTGTGTTTATATGGGAAAATATTTTTTTTTTCAATTCATCCTTATTTGCAATCTATTTTGAAAAAATTAAAATAACAAGCAAATCTTATAATAATTAAAACTAGCAGATTCCAGCGCTCGAAATTCGAGAGCAATTTCTACGCAGCTTTATTTTTCAACTTATTGTGAATGAAGATAATAAACTCATTAACAAACACATTAACAAATTTAATAAAACACGCATAGCATATGTATAATTTTATAATTTACTCAAAATAAATGAAAAAATTAAAAAATCTGTAAATCTACAAAACGGCGAAAAAGAAATACCTTTCAAATAATAAGCGTTTGGTCAAAATGGGGATAAAACGGTAAATCAAACATCGGTCACAAGAAATCGCCTAGCCTATTAATATTATAGATTAACTGAGATACTGAATTCCAATGAACTCAGTAAACTGAAGATTAAAAGAAAAATTTTTATTATCAAGTCAAGTATATGGAACCTTTGCAAACTTTTTATTTCATCACTATCATCTAAGAGATTTATAGCTAATATGTTTGGGTGATTGCTAAGTCTATTAAGGTATCTTTCTCTAAAACTGCTAATTTCATCTTTTATATGGAAAAATAGGACATTTTTTGAGATATTACAAAAATTTCGTCCTATAGAGTACTTTTTCCGACAAGTTGTTATATGAATCGCGATCAGTACTAAATTATAATTTCAGAAAGCTACAATAATTCAAAATCGAATAAAAATTCGCCAAGAAATAGCAAATGCCCCATACCACTTTTGTGCCAAAAACAAGTTTGGTCATGAAATGTATAGCATTTTTTTCAACTTTGAGAAATAGATTAAAGCCATATTTTTTTGTCTTTAATCTAATCAGATATGAAGTATTGTTTTATTACCACGGTGTTAACCTATTGTGCATTGAGACCGAAAATGGGAAATTTTTTTGATAAAATTTTGAAAACTCCCTTTTCAAGTTTTAAAAAATTTTCTTAAACAAAATTTTAAAAAATGGATCTGGCACTTTAGGGTTTTATTAAATGCATGTCAAAGATCAACTTTGTGAATTTTTGTAAAATATTCTGTAATTGTACTCTTTCTAAATACTTTGTATCAAAAATTCATCACTTTTCTACTTTTAAATGTTATGTTTTATCTTAATAGCTTAGGGTTTCGGAAAAAAAATAACATGACCACATTAACCCTTTGGAATTGGGTTAACAGATGACACCAAGCTAATAACAGACAATTTATTCTAAAAATTCAAATATTTTGTAAGTGCTGTTGAATTATTAGATGCGAGGCTTAAAATATAATGATCAAATGTGTAGAACTTCCATTCTGAAAATTTGGTATAAATCCGAGAACGTTAACCCATTATTTGCTAAGGCCAGCTTTGGATTTTAAGATATTTTTAAATAAAAATTACCGAAAACGAGTTTTTCTATTAAACTTGATGAAACCACTATTTAGAATTTAAGAAAAAATAATTCAATTCATCTTTATTTATTTAACCCTTCAGTGCTCCTGGTATCAAAATAATCCATTGTGATATATCTTTGGTACAATTATCTGCTTATTGCTCGCGAATATAAATTAAAACAACTTTTAATCAATTTTGTTATAAAATTATTTTATGTATAAAAACTGTATTGCAACAAAACAGTTTGTACTGAGCATTCAACATTGATGCATCGTTGCATTACCTGCACACTCGAACTGGAAAATCAGCAAGAAACATCACAGCAGCGATTTATTTCATTTTCCGATGTATTTTAATATTAGATAAATTCGAAATTGGAAAAAAAATATTTCATATGCCCTTTTGTTACTTTATACATACATATATCTAAAATTAACAATCAAAACTATCAAATCATGGAGTGTCCCTGCGAACCTTTTCATTGTTTTAAGTGATGTGATACCCTATAATGCGTCTGGGCTCAACTAATTAGATATAGAACATAAGCATAAACCAAATTTGAGTGGCTTTGTTATTAATTTTTTGCCTTCGGATAAGAAAAAGTTCCTACCGGATGCCATATTTATATGGGGACTAGGTCGAAAAATGGACCGATCTTGACCGTATTCGGTAAGGTCATTGATTTCTGCAAAAATGTATATATACCAAATTTCAGAAAAATCTGTGCAGCTTTATATGAGGACTATAACTAAGAATTGTCCTATAGGGTTTATTTTTGGACTACCGATTAATGGGGGGTGACAAACATACAGAAACCCAATTTGACTGAGATCTATAAGATAATTTGGATTTTATGACAATTTAAGTCGATTTCGTAGGGGTCATTTGTATGGGGACTAGGTCCGAACATCCACCGATTTTCACCAATTTTAATAGCTTTTAATATATATTCCATCAAATTATATTTGCGACCTGTAGTTTGTTTACAAGGTTTACATGGACATACAAACAGACGGACGGACGGAAATTGATTCTGAGTCGATCAGTATAATAAAAGGAACACACTGAAAACAGGTTCATTGTGACTACCAAATTTATTGCCAACCGAATTACAACAGACTTAATAACCGAATTTCAGGTCTGTTACGTTTACAAAAGTTTTTTTTTTAGATTTTTATTCATCCCTTATTTACAGGTTTATTACATGATATTACATTTTGAGATATTATCTATTAGATATTACAACAATTAATAAAAAGTATCATATGATATTAATTACATATTTTATTTTGAAGTTTTTAAAACCTTTATATGAGGAAAAGAGAGAAAGGTCAAATATTTGAGGGAAATTTACATATCTTATGTATGTACATACAATGTTTACAACAGAATTATTTGTTATAATAATCCATTATAAACATATCATTTCCTATTTGATGAGTTACTGGTTGGCTGGTCTGAATTCTCTGCATTCTCTTATCAGTGGATAACTAGAGTTTTCGTTATTGTTGAAATACTTAAAATTGAGTCTTTTGATGAAGCTAATGATATTTTCGTGTCCTGTGCCTCTATGTAGGATTGATGTTGGAGTTCTCCAGTGTTTATTGTGTATCATTTTAAGGCATTTGTCCTGTTGTCATAACAGTAAATATTTTATTACAATAGAAAATGGTTAGTTGCTACTAAATTTCTGGTGCTGCCATCGAAAATACAGTCGTTAAACTTTAGAACAATTCGATTGTCGATTCTCTTTTCGAATAACAAAGTCCATTAATGGATCCACATTAATTCGATGTAGACCAAGATTATTATTAAATAGCAAATTATAGCAAAGTTTTGTTTAACAAATTTCTCAAAATATGATTATTTATGGTCTAATTATTTTCCCTTAAACGATAATGCTAATTTTCAATCGAAAACAGTGACTTTTAATTGTGTAGAAATATTAACAAGTACGACTATATCGATGGAAAATATGTAAAAAAAATATTAGCTTTATTGACTAAACGAATAAATGTAATATTTTCAAATTATGTATAATATTACCTTGTTCATTTTGTTACCTTAATTATGATTATTTGACAAAAATGTTTACCTTTTTTATTTCACACTTTGCCATACGTAATAAGTATCACACCAATACAATTACACAAATTTGTACTCATTTGTATAATGTACATATTTGTGTGCAATATTTATTTTTATAAAACTAAACAACAACAAGATATATAACATCTGAATTTTTACAAGGTAAGAATAACGAGAGTAGGCTGTAACTGAAAAGTGAGTATATTTACATATATAAATATATATATTTTTTTGTTTTAATAAAAAAAAAACACAGAAAAATTATATAACATCTGAAATTTTACACGGTAAGATGAAGAGAAGTAGGTTGTAACTAGAAATTGAGAACATTTACATATGTTTGACTGTTGTTTGTGTTAAATTTAAAAAAAAAAAGAGCGATGGATGGAGGTATATCATAAATATTTGCACATTATAATACAAGAGTAATATTCACGAAGAATACATAATCATACTCGAAAAAAGGATGCGTATTTTATCAAAGTCAGAGCTTCCGACTTTAAAGGTATTCCTAACACAAAAACTGTAGCAATATAAACTTTGATTAGATATTTGTATAAAATGGTTCAATTTAGGAGGAGAGTTTTGCAGCTCAAATGATTTCGTAATAAATTCGGTTGAATGATTTTGTAATAAAATTAAACAAATGAATTAAATAATAATTAATTTTGAAAATTAAAATATTTATTGCAAATTTTGATTAACTAATTTTGCGATTTGATATTAGCGAATTTAATTTCTTACTACTACATATATCCTGTGGCGCTTTGCTACAACCTACCGAGACTTATTAACATATGTTATTTCATCATCGAACTTTTCTACGAAGTTTGTATTGTGAAATTAAATATTTATTTATTTATTTATACTATATTCTACAAATCAATTTATAGAATATACAAGAGACGCCGGGTAACTAGACCATGTGCGTCTGAGGAGAGCAGACTATGTTTATATTCTTATTATACCCTATACCACTATGTGGTTTGGGTATAATGACTTTGTGCTGCTGTTTGTAACAACCAAAAATATTTGACCTAGACCCATATTTAATTATACCGATCGAATCAGAATCACTTTTTGAGTTGATTTAACAATGTCCGTCCGTCCGTCCGTCCGTCCGTCTGTGTGTCCATGTAAACTTTGTAATCAAACTGCAGGTCGCAAATATGAATATATTTCCATGAAATTTGGTATGTAAGCTTATATCGGCCATGGGATGAACGCTATTGAAATTGGTGAGAATCGGTCCATGTTCAGACCTAGCCCCCATACAAATTACCCCTATGAAATCGACATAAATTGCCATAAGATCCAAATTGTCATATAGATCTTACTCAAATTGGGTTTTGTATGCGTTCATTACGTCCATTAATGAGTAATCCAAAAATGATCCCTTTGGCCCCATATAGGGCTGCTTCCCGATCTTCACTTAAATCTATTAAAAAACAAAAAATGTTGCACTGATTCTTCTCAGATTTGGTTTGTATATATTTTTTCAAAATACAAGAGACTTTTCCAAACATGATCAGGATCGTTCCATTTTTGGACCTAGTCCCCATATAGATATTGCATCCGATATGAACTTTTTCATATCTGCAGCCAAAAAAATTAATAAAAATCCCACTCAAATTTGGTTTTTGCTTACTTTCTATGTCCAGTTAGTTGGGCCTAAGAGATAGGGTTTCTAAACGCATGGTATAGGGTATCGTATAGTCGGTCTAGACCGACTATAATTTTCTTACTTGTTTAATATTAAATTAGTTAAAAATAAAGTTTGGAAGTTACAAATAAAAATTTAATAAAAAATTATTGAATAATGGATTTATTCATACATCTTGAATGCAATGTTTCTGAAGACTTCTTCTTATTGATGGTAGATTTACGTTCGTAGAACAATTGATGATTTTCTCCAGGTGTTCGCCAATTTTGGAGTTTGGACATTCAGTTAAAATATGTGAAACAGATAGTACAACATTACAAAAACTACATTTTGCCGACTCTGTGCGATTATAATAATGCTGAGTGTTAAAAATAGTTTTTCCAACCCTAAGACGACTTAGCATCACGCATTCACTTCTTGACAAATTAAAATTGTATTTAGGCCTAAAACGAGTATAGTGAATTTGAATTGGTTTGAAATAACATTTATTTTATAAATTTATATTTCAGTGCTTGCTGATATACAAAATTTTTTTTTTCATTCGGTGCAACAATTATGCATTTTTCGGCATTCCCAATCATGAGAAAAATATGGATTTTGCAAATTAAGTAGGGCAACACTTAACTATTGGCCGTGAATTGAGAATAGCATTTGGCAATTTTTCATTTTAGCGGTTTTTTATTTTGGCGATTTTTGATTTTAGCGATTTTGATTTTGCCAATTTAAATTTTGAAGATTTTTGTTTTGGCGTTCTTTATTTTTTACGATTTTCGGTTTTGCGATTTTTGAACTTAGATATTTTTGAATTTGACGACTCCGCCCATATTTTCCACGACTACTCACATTGATTATTAATGTACTTCTCAAAAGTTTTAAAACTGTCACTTTCGTAGTACTTCATATTTTTTGTATAAGAGGTGCCACGCCCACTAATCCCATCCCGCCCAATTTTTATCGGACTACTTACATTAATATCTGATGGACTCGTGCAAAGTATCGAGGCTTTCCCTTTTTTAGTACACCAGCTATATGATTTTATATATTTACTTTGTATGGGCGGTAACACGCCCACTGCTCCGATCACGCCAATTTTTTGTGCGACTAATCACATGAAAAACTTAACTTAACTTATGGCCTCTGGCAAACTCACTATTACAGTAGTCCAGATATATGACATTTATATTTACTTTGTATGGGAGGTGCCACGCCCACTTATTTGATCCCGCCTATTTTCAACATGGCTTCTGACATAAATAGTAGGTGACATCACACAAATTTGCGAAGCATTTTATAAGATATTAAAAATTAGCTTTATATGGGAGGTGCCACGCCCACTATGTCCATCCTTAATGACGTTTCTAAATGTTGGAACTAACATTTTTAAAATCAGATGAGTAGTTTCGGAGATTACCTTCTACAAACAAACACACATTACCTCTTTGTCATATTAGTATAGATTAATTTAAACTTATTTTCAATTATAAATAACTGTTGAAGGCTTAAGGCCAGAAACCAGTTTGATTAAGTATATATACAAAAAAATATAAGCTTTCTTCTTCAAATCAAAAGAAATAAATTTAATTTTGAGTTGTGCAGTAAATAATTTTGTTCGTAGCAAAAAATTTAAGCTGCTCAAATAGAAATAAGGTCGTCCGAAAAGACTTTCAACGCGCGATAGACTTGCCTAAATCAACCAATTCAAAATTTTTGGCGAAAGATCGCATATTGTATTCCAAAAACTGAAAAAACCACCATGATCGAATGAATTTTGCTCGAAATGATATGGCTTGGAAGGATGAATGGGACACTGTAGTATTCAGTGATTAAAAAAATTCAACAGACTTTGAGTAGCGGTTCCTTAATGGTCTTGGAAGCGGTGTCATCCAAAGGTAAGTTCTTTTTTTTAATAATAATTTTTTGTAATGAAATAATTTCAGGTGTACTTGGTTTGGACTTCATAAGTGGCAGTCAAAATGCTCAGAAATACATAGTGAAACGATTTGATGGATGATATTTTATTTTTCAAAAGAGCAACGTCTCTTTCACACTGCATACATCGTAAAAAAATGGTTTTCGAAACATAATATGAATGTATTGAAGTGGCCTGCAAAGTTGCCCGACCTAAATTTGTTAAAATATTTATGAAGTTATCTATCCAGAAAAGTTTTTCACCAAGCTCGTCAGTTTGAAACTGCCGAGGAACTAAAAGCACGATTTTGGATGAGTAGAGGAATATCCCTATAGAATATGTACGAAACTTGTATAAAAGTATGCCAAAAAGAATTGTTGAAGTTATAAAAAAAGAAAGAGGCTAATCCCATACTAAAAAGTTAGTTTTGCGTATCTTGCATTTGCTAATAATAAGTTCTATGGAAATGAATATCTTTTTTATATAATAAACAAAGTAAGAAATTATAGGCGGTCTAGACGACTATGCGGTATCCTAGACCATGCGTTTAGAGAGTTGGTCTTAGGTTCAACTAATTGGGTATAAAAATAAGCATAACACCCAAATCTGAATGGAATTTTTTATTAATTTTTTGTCTGCTGATTTGAAAAAGTTCATATCGAGTGCTATTTTTACATGGGGAATAGGTCGAAAAATAGACCGATCCTTACCGTATTTGGTGAATTGACTTCTATTTTTCAAAAACATACACAAACGATTTTTGAGAAAAATCTGTGATATATTTCTGTTTTTTAATAGTTTTAAGTGAAGATCGAGAAGCAGCTTTAAATGGGAGCTATAACTAAGAATTATCATATAGGGTTTATTTTTGGACCACTGATTAATGGAGGTAATAAACATCCACAAACCCAATTTGAACGAGATCTACATGATAATTTGGATCTTATAGCAATTTAAGTCGCTCTCATAGAGGTCATTTGTGTGGGGACTAGGTCTGAGCATGAACCGATTTTCATGAATTCCAATAGCGTTCGCCCCATGGCCAATAGACGCTGATATATCAAAATTTCACCAAATTAATAATTGATATTTGCGATCGGTAGTTTGATTAAAAAGTTTATATGGACACGCAGACGGACAGACAGACGGACAGCGCTGAATCGACTCAGAAAGTGATTCAGAAAGTCTTCGTCGATAGGTATAAAATATTTTTGGTAGTTACAAACATTAGCATTAAGTCAATATACCCTAACCACCTAGTAGGGTATAAAAAGATTATTGATTTAACTACAAGTTCTTAAAAATTTTATATTTTTAAACGAAGTGAACAAATATAGTACACATCACATACGGCAACACTTTCGAAACTGAGAATAGTGGAAATTAAGAGTATAAATACATATAAAAACATTTGAAACTATAAATATTTTTTTGTTCGTTAGTGTTGTATCTGCTGAGATAATATAGAGCAATAAGCTGAAAACACACAGCTCGTAAGCCTGACTTTAGGTGAATGCGTTACAGCGCATCACCGAAGTAGAAAAAATTTCGTATACAAATAATATAATCAATTATAACAACTAACAGATTCCAGCACTCGATGTTCGAGTGCAAATTCTAGGAAAAATTTTTTTTTTCATTTAATAAAGACCCTAAAGGTATGCTTGACAAATCAGCTCATTTTAAATTTAGAAAACAAACTCAACACATTAACACAAATACATTAAAAAATTTAATAAGCCCACACATAGTATTGTGTAATTTTATGTATGGTTTAGTAGCAATTTTAAACGATCATAACTCCGAAAAAATATTCCAGATGATGAAAATCTGTAAATCAGAGTAACAGCGAAAAAGAAATACCTTTCAAATGGTAAATTCTTTGGCAAAATCGGGGTAAAACTGTGAGACTTACATCGGTCACAAGAAATCGCCTTGCCTATTAATATCATAGATTATTACAATGTTTAATACAAGCATTAATGAATGCTTCATGCCAGACCGTCTGATGTAAAATATTTTCAGAGTAGTTATGCTTTTCAGAAAAATATATTCATTCTTCTTTCAATAATCATCATATAAGAGGATGCACAAATAGAAAATTGGTTCGATTGCATAAGAGTTTTGAGTTAAGTATTAACATTGTTGCTAACATTATCAACGGAAATAGTGTTGCTAGAAATATTTGTATGCACAAATTTAGCCAAGACAACCTATAATTTATTGTCTTCGCTAAATGTTTAATGTTTTCAAGAAAGTGTTTTGACAATAAAAAAAAATGTTTTTGGACTTTATTCACAAAAATCATGTCTTTTTCCCAATGGTGCGTTGTAGAGAAGAAGAAAGCATATATTTCAAAAATTAATAACTACACTGTATTCCTAATCGGACCGGTTTCTGGCATTTCAGCCTTCATCAGCGATTTATTGAACATTGTGATAATTGTTATGTTATAATTGAATAGATTGTTTCTATGTAAAATTTGTCTACTTAGGGCGGCCGTGAGGTTTGAACAAAAACATTTCTTTTTTTTTTTTTTGCTTTGAAGATGTTTATTTAATAAATATTAGTTAACTAATTCATTAAACTTAAAATCTACAATGACAAAAATAAAAAAATAGGTAAAATTTTTGGCATAAGTCGATATGATTGATTGATTGTGGTGTTTTGCAAGTGGTGCATACGGGAACATCTTCTTTATTCAATAAATACCGATGAGTTGTGTCCGAGTCTCAATGTAGAATATAGTACCATTTCTTTCCGTGAGCACGATGGGGGATACATAATTTTATCCCCTGCAGGGTTAATTGTTTTGTAGCGATGAATGTAACTCCATCTGTCTTTTCTTATTTTTTTAAGCGAGGTGTTTTAGGGTTAGCGAATTCCTTAGAATTGCAACATCCTTAGAATTGCAACAGTTCCTCCAGTAAGTATTCTTACCTTATAGTTTGTCGTTCTGGAGTTATAGTAAAACATTGAGTGATGTTATAATTATTAAACTCACCTAAGTGCAGTAACTATTAAACGTCGATTACTTTCTTCATTGGAAAGAAATATATTTCGATTGAATCGTTGTTAAATAAAATAATTCTATACATAATTCAAATTCTCAGAAATAATATTTCTTGATATAGAAATCACAATAAAATATATGTATATATAAAAATTATTTGGATTACAAGATATATTCGAATTTCGAGTATGTTTTGATTTTATGCACACGCTATTTTCTTTAAATTATTTTTTATTAATTTTTTAGGTTTTTGATATCAAAAAAAAAAAATAGGAAACTTCTTTTATTTTTAAGGAAATGTTGTTTATTTGAAGTATCGCAAAGTATCACAAGTTATTCGCAATGGATCTAGCAAATTTCGCCCAATGAAAAATCGCCAAAAAAAAAACTCTCCCATTCAAAATTACTTTTTGGGATATTTTTCATATTTTTTTGGCCCATTTTTCGTTTTTAAAAGTGGGTAATTTTTCATAATGAAATTCAGAAACTTGGAATGAAAAATTACCCACAATTTTTGGCCCATTTTACCTATTTCATTTTAGTAAATTGCAGTTGAAATCCATAAAAACTACTATAAACAAATTTATGTTTTGTTATACAAGACTCTCTTCAATTATTTTTTTAACTGTATACTAAGAATTTATGTGAATCAATTATATAAGCAAAACCAATTCATTATAAATTTTATGGGCTATTGTTCTATAATAGAAGATAAACTTCGATATAAATAAATATTTAATTTAGCATAATTTTAATTGATTTTTGAGCGAATTTTCCTATGGAAAATATTGATTAATTTTTGGGTGTTTGTTTACATTTTTAATTTATATTTTTTTTGACAATTATATATATTTTTGCATTTTTCATATTTTTTGGTCAAATGTCACAATTTTTGTACGATTTTTCAATTTATTTTTATTTTTTGGCGATTTCTTATTGGGCGATATTTCCTAAAGCCATTCAAAACCACTTCATATTACTGTAGGGTTATAAGTAGAATGGTATGATAGCCTACTATTAAAATCGTGATTATGAATACTGTTTTTGCAAAATTTTTTTTATTAAACTGTTACAAAACTGTTTAAATATATTATGAATAAATATGTCTAATTTAATGAAAACAAAATCACCAGCTTCGGAACTCTTTCTATGTGGAAAACTCTGTTGGTAAACAAATATGGCATGACATTCATTCAAATTTTGTTTATTTTTAATCAAATATTTGTACGTACGTTTGTGTGTATCAGAATGATTATATGTGATGATGTTTTCTTTTGTTGTACGTTACGTTTTGTTTATTAACCTAAATAATATTCGTAACTAAACATATGATGATAGTCGTATTAAATATTTACTAACATTTACATAATACATAAACATATATCAACAACAGAAACCCTCCGAATAATTATAACAATATACATTTGATAATGTAACCAGCCAACTAGTAAAACATTAAGAAATGGGTACAGCGAAAATTGCTTACTTTAAAAATTTTATCAAATTTAAGAGAAGTGTAATTTAGTGAAATATCTGAAATAATAATTTAAAGTAATTCTAAACTGTAAGAAAAACACCATAAAATACCTTTTTTGGTGGGTGAATAATTCCTATGCCAGATAATTGTACAAGGTTAGTGTAGTAAAACCGCCAAAAAGTTTGGTCCTGTGTGGATACAGTAAAATTTTATGTCCGTTTTAAGTTGCCATTCCAGGGATTCATGGCCAACACTGTTTGGAATAAGTAAAGATAATAGTTCTAAACGTGCATTTATAGGGTGTTCTGTGAGTAAGTTCTGAAGCAAATTTCATTTGCGGTAGGCAAAGACGAAAATTTCATCGCAAAATTATATACATTTGATCTTTAGTCCCTAATATTTTAATATTTTTCTCAAACAAAGTAAGCGAAAAATGAAAAATAATATGAATGCAAAATTTTCACATTAATTTTCCGGCAAAAGCGTCAATTCTAGTTCGTTTTAACATTAAAAAGAGAAAGAAAACAAATTAAAAAAAAAGAAGCGTGCCAACTTGTTTTCGTCAAAAGAGACGAAGTTTTTATATGTTTAAGACTTATTTTTTCAAGACTAAGCGAAGAAAAACTTTGAATTGATATAAATGAACACAGTATCTTTAATTTAATAGGGCTACTTCCATAGTGACCGACATGACATTCAGAGATCTTTCTAATCCAATATTATACAGTAAAAGTTCATAAAAGTATACAAAATTATGCAGACGGACCTGAACAACATATTTACCATTCGCAAAAGCGAGAAAGTATTATTGTTATTAATACTTTATCGTGACAGACATGACAACAAATAGTCATCATTTTAGAGGATGTTTGTAAAACACAGAAAAGCTCTGAAGTCATTTGTATGATAAATGAGAAACAGTTATTTAAAGTTAATATAAGTGCTAGTTTATTAATAAAGCATATAAAAACCATGAATTCTAAAATAAATTATAATAAAAGAAGTAATTTGTAATGTGACAGACATGACACTACTTTTAGTTTTAAAATTACTTAACGACACTTTTCCTTTCTTAAGAGCTGTATGCAGCTGTAAGGAATCTAGCAGAGAATTTTCATATATTTCTTAAAGAAAAAAAAGCACAAAAGTACCTTTCAGTGCAACAGTAGCAATCAGCTGTTTTCTGTCAATTATTAAGAATTGTGAAATTGAAATTTAAAACAACCATGTTTGCAACTGAAAAAGAATTTCTAATTTTTTGAGCTTATTACATTTTGTTTATGCTTAACGCTTAATGCTTAATGCTTAAGAACGAAAAATTTGATATTCCTGCTCGAAGCCTGGGTTGTCTAACTTAATTTACGTAAAAAAATTAGTGAAAACAATGCTACTTTTTTAAAAAGCTGCAGACTAACAACATAAATTTTTACACAGAAAAATTCCTTAAGCATTTCTGAAGCATTTTTTTTATATGAAGTTTTTGATTCCTTAGCAAGCTGCATACAGCTCTTTACTGGAAAAATAGGGGCTATAAAAATACATATAACAAGCTATTGTCATATTTTCATGCCATTTGAATCATTTTCTTTGAAATGGTATCAATACAAATTTCTTGAACTGAAAATTTTAAAATTGGACTTAAGGTTGACCTTTGCATGGAATTACCCATAGGCATGGTGAGTTCTTGTGACCAGTACAAAAATTGTAGTTAATAACCGATTTAGACAAAACACATCTCATTTGAAAGGTATTTCTTTTAAGCTGTCCACCAGATTTACAGATTTGCACCGTCTGGATCATTTTTTTTAGAGTAATGCTCATTTAAAGCTGCTACTAACAGAAACATAAAACACATACTCTGTATGTGTTTATTGTAAAGATCAATAGCCCTGTGTTGAATTGTGAATTGGCTAAAATTGATTAGCATACCTTTAGGCTCCTTTAAAATTATTTATTAGCAAACCCATTCATATATCTTCTGTGTGTTCAACAAATATTTATAATGGAATTTAATGAATTTTGTTTAAAAAGTGTTGAATTGTTAATTGGCTAAAATTGATTAGCATATCATTGGGCTCTTATAGAATTATTTATAAAACGAAAAAACAAAAAATTTCCTAGAATTTGCATTCGGATTTCGAGGGCTGGGCTCTGCTTATTAAAACTAAATTGTTAGTAATGTTTTTTTGTTTTTGTTTCACGTGCACTTTATGGTCAGATATTAGAAAAGTGAAGACTTCCCTATTATTCCACTAATGATGAATTAGCTGCTGGGATCACTATCGACATAGTAAATAAGGACTTTTCGGGCAAAAATCCCAATGTACGAAGTTTTAGCATTTTCCAAAATAGGTGTAAATATGTTTTTCAAAGTCCGCTAGTTACATTATCGCATGAAATATTTTAGTAAACAACTAGCCACAGAATCGGACGAGCAAGCCGAGCAATATCATCAAGTAGCTATGCCTTTTGAGACTATTATAGACTATTTTTTCAGTAAACTTACATTTTAAATAGCAAAAAATTACAGACATTAAGGAAAAAATTCACCAAAAGCCACACAAAACACATATTCGAGGAAAAATATAAGGAAGAAGACGAAGAATTCCAGTTGGATACCGTTGGTGATTTAAATACTGATTGAAATAGTGATGAATAATATAAATTAATTATTAAATGTTTATTGCAAAAACAATCGTAATTTGTTTCGAAAACTACATAAAAATAAATCTGTAAATTAAAAACATTAAAAAGCGGAACATTATTATCTTTGAAATTCCTTAGATTCAACTTTCGCCAATTCAAAAAATAAAAATAAAAAATACCAGGAAAAAATGAGATAAGGGGTTAAGATATTAAATCAAAAATTAAAACATTAAACTAATGGGTCCGTCAAATAACTTTTCTTTTTTTGAAAACGCTATAAAAAAAACTACTAAGTATTATCTCAAATTTCTTTTTTTATTTGAAAGTACAATCCTTCCGGTTAATAATGGAAAATAATTTCATTCAAATGGCTGCCTCGGCTGGCCATGCAGTAGCCTACACGATCTGTCCAATTTTTAAGCACATTATCGATTGTGTGCAGCTGTATTTCACCAATGGCTTCATGAATATTGTCCTTTATCAATTGTCTCTGGCTTGTTGGCATAACACTTATCTTTGAGGGCACCCCACAAATAATAGTCCAACGGTGTCAAATCGCAGCTCCGAGATGGCCAAACGACATCAGCTCTGCGGCTGATAATGCGATCTTCAAAAACAGGGCGCAAAACATCGAGTGTAGCTTCGGCTGTGTGGCACGGAGTGCCGTCCTGTTGAAACCAAATGTTGCCAATATCCTCCTCTTCAATTTTTGTGAACAGAAATTCATTCAACATGGCCCGATAGCGATCGCCATTGACTGTAACGGCCACTCCTTGCTCATTTTCGAAGAAAAATGGCCCAATTATGCCTCTGGACCAAAATCCGCACCAAACAGTGACTCGTTTTGGCTGTATCGGCTTTTCAATGTATGCGTGAGATTTTTCTGTGCCCCAAATGCGACAATTTTGCTTGTTTACATACCCGCCAAGATCAAAATGAGCTTCATCTGAAAAGATGATTTTTTTTGGCAAAATCGGCATCTTCTGTAAGTCGATCGCAGGCCCACTTAGCGAAGCGAAAACGCATTGGATGGTCAGTTGGCTTCAACTCCTGAACCAATTGGACTTTGTATGGCGTCACACTAAGGTCTTTATGCAAAATTCGTCTTAATGATGCCTGCGAAATGTTCAATTCTTGAGAACGACGGTGAATTGATGTTGATGGCGCTTCACGCACACTTTCTGCCACAGCAGCAATATTCTCGGGTGTACGCACTATTTTTGGCTTTTCACGCTTTGGTTTATCGATGAGGATGCCAGTTTCTTTCACTTTTTTCACAAGATAACGAACATACGGAGCTGACGGTGCTTCTCTTCTTCCAAAATCCGTACGCAATTTTCGCACACATTCTGCAACATTACCATGATTTTCAATCAATATTTCCCAGCGTTGTTCAAGCGTATACACAACCATATTCGTTCAGCGGAAGGATAAAAGTAATTATCTGTCAAACCAGACATCAGGTAAGTGTTACCATTCACGAAATAAGCACTAGTTGAAAAAAAAACGTTTATTAAATTAAAAAAAAATAAAATTAGAAAAATTCAACTTACATTTTTAAGGGTCTGTGCTGCAGGTGACAAATAAAAATTCAACAAGCCTGGATGACGTTTTCGTCTTCGATACCTCCTAGTAAAATCTACTGCAGAACATACTCACAGAACATTTTAACCCATTAAACGTAAGTTTCAGGATACTTTTTTGGTTGAAGAAGGCACTTAAGTGACCCATAAAAATTGCAGAAATAGGGTTAAAATGTTCCATGAAAAAATTTATCTTAAAGTTCTGTTGGAAACATCTGAACTTAGAATTGAGTTCAAATGAACTATTACACTACTTTTTGAGTCTTATTCAATAGAGGGTTGGTGAAAAAATGAAAACTTTAAACGGCGATAATATTTGACTGTGTCCGCACCGGGCCAAACGTTTTTGGGGGTTTTACTATAATAACCTAAGAATCATCCACCCCGAAGATCATGACCATCGTTTTGTTCTGCAGTGTAATTAAATGGTTTAACGTATTACCAAGTCCAACAAATATCGATTCGAGAGATTCTGAGATTTTTCGATTTCAAATTAAAAACACACAAGTTATTTTTATTAAGAGTGCTAAAAGTTTTCAGCCCAAACTAAACTATTTACAACTATTTACCAAGAGTTAAAGTTTGGAAAATTTACGATGTTGCTAAATTGTTTGTTGGGTTTTGTTCACGCTTAGCATAAATGGACATATGCACACTTAAACACTGTCAGCTATATGTATGAATTTTGAATTAATTGTGTATGTAAATAAATTAGTGGAATAAAAATAAATTTTTTAAGAATTCTTAATATCGGAATTTTACATATGTAAACACTTTCATAACCTCACACATTTTATACTTATGCTGAAATATATATATATATACATATATACATATATAAAAAATTCGATTTACAAATTAGGCAATGAAATTTAGATTGACTGATTTACATCTTACAGACTATATGAATATAAATATATTTGTTTGTAACATAAATAATATCTTTTTTAATAAAATATAAACTTGAATATGAATTAATTAAAAACATTGAATTAGTTAAATTATGGTTATCTAAATTGAAATTTAGAAAGAGTGAAAAACAGTATTAGAAAAGCAGCAACTATTAATTTCTTATTCTCTAAAACAAAATTTAACCTAATAAAATATCATGATTGATTGAATTAAAGTCCTTCTAAAGGTCAGTATATATCTCATCAACTTGTTTTCTGTTTTTGATGGAATTTATAATCTGATTAGTGAACACTACTTGTTCAAATATGAACTCGAATTATTTGGTAAAATAGAATTTTGGTTTTGCTTCCAAAAAGTACTGTTAGTTATTACTACCGAACATAAATAATTCTGTTTAATAATCTTTAAGTTTTATTTACTTTGAATATTTCCTAATATGTCATCATACTTCAATGATTATAGTCAAAATTGAATTAAGTTCATTTTTAATTATACATGGTCCTTCGAACCGGGCGCGTAAAACCAATTGGAGAGCATTCTACAATATCCGTAAAGTCAGCTACATCTTCTTATTTTTTATAATCATCGTCTTAACTGATTTGATCAAGTTATTGATGAATACCAGTCTCATCATTTGCACCAGGTAAGTGATCACTAGTTTCTGGATCTTCTGTATCCATGTATGAAGAATATGAGATCGGTTGTTATTTTCCAGCTTTAGTAACAGTTGCATCCTCATTTTCGGTAAGGTAACTTACATCACATTTTTCTTATTTAGCGTTTTCATAATGATGTGTTACTTTATTGCAATCTATAGAATCGGCCTCGTCACCATAATCAGTATCTTCGTTTTCACTATGATCGTGCAGGTAGTTGTTGGGTTTTTCGTGTTCATCATAAGCTGGATAATATTCTTCCTGATCAGAATTATTTATCCAAGTACTTTATCCAAGTGCATCTCAGCTTCGGTAACAGTATAGGACTTTTGTTGATGATAGATTTGTTGTTACTGTTGAGGCCTATTTGCGGAAACAACAGTTGTTTGTATTTTTAGTTGATGTGTAGCAGCTTTTGCATCTGTAGCCTCTATCGGTTCAAGCGTAATCTTTGAACGTATAATATGCGCCATGTAGTATTTAATCTCAATGTCATCCATATGCGTAAATAGAGATCTAGAGCTATCTGTACTGTAAAGCTCTTCATTTCTTTAGCATTTTTTTTTGTAACCTCTAACCATTCATTCGGTTGGCTGGCTATGGTTTCAGGTAATTTTACTAAATAGTTGTCTAACTACACCATCTTGCGATCAAGCTACTTTTAAAAATTTGCTTCATCTTTACAAACAATTTTATTTTTTACTGATGAATGTTGCTGTAGGTGTAATTATGATGTTTTATGCTCGATAGTAGCAGGTACCTTAATTTTCCCCATTAATTTTTGAGGTTGATCAATTTTTGTTCGCTGGTGATTTCCGCTTTTATATTAAATTTATGTTAAAACGAATTTTCACTTTTTTAATAAAATCAATGTTTAAACAGTTATTTACATTTTTATTTATTTCATTAAAAATACAAAAAATTTTTATATCACAAGACAAAATGCTTAATTATTGAAACAATAGTTTTCATCCGGTTCGAAGGACCAAATGTTGTGTAATAAAGTTGAAACACTTCCATTCTTTTCCAATAATGTCAATTATTGGAGCATTAGTCTCAACAGAATTAGAAAACACTAGTTTCTTTTGAATGGTTTAAATTTGGTCTACAAATTAAAAAAAAAATAATTGGCTGCAGAAACGAAGCATATTTTTCACTAACCTGGAACCTGCTGAATTCGAATCTGGCATAAAAATTGTGCTATCACGTCTTATTCATTTTTTATCTCCTGCTGGCGATACTGTAAAACAGTCAATACTGGCACTACAATTTCACATTTATTAATTTGACAGAAGCCCACATTCATTCTAAATCTTCATAATAGTAGCGATTAAGCATGTTAGGGAGATCGTGTGTTATTGATTCAAGCTACTTTTGCTTTGTATGTGGTGAATATTTGTTTGCAAAAAAAGGATATGCAATATCAGAATCATTAAAATATGCATATTTAAATTTTTTTGGTTTTGCTGTCAGAAACTTGGACAAACCGTATACACCGACAATGTTATGCAATAGTTGTAGAACTGTTTTATACAAGTGGCCAGAAGATCTATTTCGATTTTTCAATTCCAATAGTGTCAAGTAACCACCAACGCGATTGTTATTTCTGTTTAACAAAAGTTGCTGGATTCAATATGAAAAATCGAAAAAATATTACATACGTGGATATCTCGCCAGTTTCCAAACCAGTTCAACGTCCACCAAATTATCCATTACCAGTCATTCCCAGTGCTTCGCGCAATGAGTCCGAAACATCTTTCACCAGCATTGAACAAAGCAAGAGGCAGAATTACTAGCTTCCCGCATGCTGCAGTAGAAACATCTTGCAGTTGGGACAAAAGTAACAATCTATAGAGATAGAAGCTTGGAATTGGCTGCATATTTTGAAAAGAAACACTCTATTCTATACTGTACTGATGTTGATGGTTTATTTCAAAAAATTAACCAGGCATATGACAAAACTGAATGGAGATTATTTATTGATGGCTCTAAGTACAGTTTAAAGGCTCTTCTTTTGCATAATGGAATTGACAAACCATCCATACCAATTGCTCATGCCATTAATACAAAGGAAAATTACGAACCAATGAGTAAAATTTTAACATTACTCAAATATAAAGATCATAAATGGAAGATCTGTGGTGACCTTAAGGTGTGTGATTTAAATTTCTTTGTATGTATAGTATAGACCATCCTAAATAACTGTAAATTGATCTGTTTCAGGTCATTGGTTTGTTGACTGGTATGTAAGGAGGTTTCACAAAATATTGTTGTTTCCTTTGTTTATGGGATAGTCGCGCAACATGTCATCATTACATCAGAACAGAGTGACCAAAAAGAACTGAGTATTCACCAGGAATACAATACATTTCAAATAAACCATTAATTGATCCAAATGACGTTTTTCTTCCGCTGCACATAAAATTGGGCCTTTTTAAGAATTTTGTCAAGGCTCTGGACAAAGATGGTTAAGCATTTAAATATTTTTTAGCGGTCTTTCCTAAAATTTCATATGCTAAAATCAAAGAAGGTATATTTGTGGCCCTCAGATCAGAAAACTATTGAATGATGGCAATTTTTCACAAGGTTTATTGGAGAAAGAATATGCAGCCTGGAAATCTTTCAAGAGCATCGTGGACAGTTTTCTTGGAAACAATAAGAGTGAACTCTACAGACAAATTGTTGCTGAATTATTGAAAAATTATCACGAATTAGGTCACTCAAAATGCATTTCCTTCATTCGCATTTCGATTTTTTTTCCACATGACCTAGGTGCGGTGAGCGACGAACAAGGGGAGCGTGCTCACCAAGATTTAACGAAAATTGAAAGAAATTATCAAGGATTTTGGGACAAAAACATGCTGGGAGAGTGAAACCGAACCAACAAAATTGAAACGACGTTCAAATAACGAAATTCACTTTTGAAAATTCATTGATTTTTAAATAAACTAATGATTTTTTATGTAAAAAACGAATAAAAATATTTTTTTTTTGTATCTCGAAAACGTGACGTGATAGAGAAAAACCAATTACAGATTCGAATTCAGCCCACGAAATTACCCTAGGAAGGATATTTGGTTGGTCCAGTCCAAAACCTAGTTGGCTAGACATATTAAACTTCTCAACAGTTAAGAACAATATTCTTAAAGCTGAACTAGAACTAGTTTGCACTACAGACACACACGATGCATTCAAATACGTACATTTTATCATATATAACAATGCGGGTATTTTCCCCTAAGATTGTGTCATAGAAGGCACCATCATTGCAATAAAAAATTGTTTACTGGTAACAGATGCATAAAAATCATTTAATGCTGTATAATAAGCCCATCCTCCACTTTGCGTTCTTAGGGGAGGCTGGCATACAACTGGTCTTTTAAGATTTTTATAGCACGCCACAAAGAGTAATCAGTTTTTTCTGTTGGATCCATTTCTTTGTTTTTCAAGCAGTTTCCGTAGGTTTTTCGTGCTTTTTTTCAATTGCTCCTTAAGTTGAGGAGATCTGAGCAGTTGCAATTTTGGATTTTTGTTCGAAGTTAACAATCGAGAGGTCAATATCATCTGGTGTTCTTAGTGGAAAGCTTTCTGTGCAATGGGTACTAAGAAACTTTTTGTTTTTCAGTTAATCAATATTACTTGAAAGCGTTAAATCACCAGATGGGGACACAATTTCTTGGGGGGTTCGAAATAGTAACAATAACGGGTGTGTGGTCAGACGTGAGTTCCAATGAAAATTCTACATGCACAAGTTCTTTTGCGATGTTCTTCGCTACTCCGGTATTTTTTGTCTATCTGTTGGCCAGTACTTTGGCTCTCCGCTTGACACCACATCCATACCCATTTTAGAAATTGTGTTGAATAAAACACGATTCATCGGGGAAATTAGCCGTTACCCCCAGAATGTATGCTTGGCATTAAAATAGCCAGAAACTATGAAACGAGGGCCTAGTGATGTAGAAAAACTTGTGTATTGATTTTCTGATATAAAAAATTTTGGGGTAGAATATACTGATGAAATCACTAGGCTGTTTTCAAGTCCTTCAAAGCAAATGGTAGTAGCTTGAAGGTAGTTTTCACAATGATCACACATTAAATGCTGTTTTAATCTGGATTTAGTTACGATAGCTGAGCCACCATATGCTCTACCTCTTGGATCCTTAGTATCACAAATAGTTTATCCGCGCACTGAAAAGAGGCTCCTACGAGTCAAATGAGACAAGCAAAATATCAATTTGATTGTCTCTAAGAAAACGGTCAAGTTCGTCTTTAAGTTGGCTTAAACCGTTTGCGTTCCAGAAAATTCAAAATAAAAAAATGTATGTATAATATGTGTTAAAAATATATTAAATAAAATAAAATATTTATAATAAATAATTTTATAAGAGACTAAAGGTATGCTAATCAATATTAGCCAATTCACAATTCATAGCCTGTGCATTTATTATTGATGGCTTCAAAAAAGATTACGTTTTAATCGCCCTGTGTTGAATTGCGCATTGCCTAAAATTGATTAGCACACCTTTAGGCTCTTATAAAATAATTTATTTACAATCCCATTTATATTTATTGTGTGTGTTTATAAAAAAATTTAATAATTCTTATTTAGAAATTTAAAATTAAATGAATTTTATTTAAATATTCATAAATTTTTTATATATAAATTAAAAAAAAAATTTAATGAAAAATAAAATTTCCTAGAATTTGCACTCGAATTTCAAGTGCTGGGCTCTGCTAGTGTATTTTTCAAAAACAAAATTGGCAAATTTAGAATTTGGTAAATTTCCCAATATATTGTCATGCACTGTATATATCGGTTTGTAATACAACTTTGGAAGTAAAGGAGAAAATAATTTTTAACATTTTGGCGTTATAGGGTTCAGTATGAAGTACTCATTGAAAAAAAATGCCCACACAACAAAATATACATTATCTTTGGTTATATATATGCTAAATTACAAAATCAAGAAATCTCATAAAAAACATATGTACATATATTGCCATAAATTTCTAAATGAACTGAAAATAAAACAAATTCACTAATGTTTGTTTATATTGAAAAACCAAGATTTGTTGGCTTCCTAATTCTGTCAAATTACAATATTTAACAAAAAAAAAAAAACTGTTTAATTATTCAAAGAAATTTAAAAGAAACATAACCATAAGAGTCCACTTAAGTTAAATGGAAATATTTGATTGGCAGAAATTGGCATGTTCCTGTTAAATATAAATTCCTTATTATTTATTATATAGAGAACAAAAATAAATTTAAATAAATCAAAGGAAACCAACGCAAATTTTTTTTTTGCGGACAAATCTTACCCACTCAATATATATTTAAAAGAAAACACAAACTGAAAATTTAAATTATCCAATGTTTGTTCTTATTTTCAAGTTTGTTAAGGATTTCTTTATTCTGCTACACTGCCAAATAAAATAAAAATAAAGAGTACTTTAAAAATATTGTTGTGCTAACAGGAAAAGTCCATTAGACAATATGGCTGCTTTAGAATTCGGTCTAGCAGACAGTTTGCAAATGTTTTACTTCTTAGAGATTTTTCAAATTACTTTATTTGGAGCTAAAAATGGATAATAAAAAGTTAAGCAATTGAAATGGCCATAAAGATATCCTTTAATCACTATATATGAAAATGCTGCATCATCTCACAGAAGAAGAAGGTATTCAGTAATTTTGAAAATTAAATAAAGAAACCTATTTTGTTCATAAAGTAGTAAAAATAAAACAAAGTAACACAATAATTGCTATAAACGCTCTTATTTTAATAATCCATTGAAATCAGTTATATCAAAAATAAAAAAAGGTAAATGATGTCAGAAAAAACTAAATTAAAAACGGAACTCAATAGATATTCACTAGCAACTCCTACTATTTAACGAACACTAACAAATTCTTAAAGTGTATTTCAAGTTTCACTTTTCTAACTAAATCAAATTCAATGACAGAGGTAGAACAGTGGATTTTGGAGTGGGTGTGTATATAAAGTTTAGCAATAATACTTATTAAAGCTTGAATATCAGAAAAAAGTCAAGGACCAAATGAAGTTTTATGAAATGACCTTGTAACATTTGTTAGAAGAAGAAATAATCATACAACAACATCAAGCAAGTACACCCCATTGTTTGAGTATGAGTATTCACCACTCCACTCCCTCTCATGTACATATGCACAATCATTCATTCAAACAGTTATTTCTCGTTGTTATTGTAGTTCATTGTTCATTCAGCTACTACTCATTCATGAGTTAAGTGTCTGTGTTTGTGTTTGTATTTGTGTTGAGCTCCACTGCTTCATATTGTGTTGTTCTACACGTTCATAAACGTTAAGAGCAGCCATAGCACCACTTTGCTCTTGGGTGTATATACCTTCAACTTGGCAACATTTTAGCCACAAAAAAAAAAAATCTGAAAAATTGGTTTCAAGTACACACACTCGCACACAATATTGTTATTGTTACTTTTTGCTTCTGTTTCTGTGCATCAATTTGCATTTTAAATTGCAAAGAATATTGGTTATGAAAATAAGTTTATAAATTTGTTGTTTCACTTCATGACGAAAAAAATTCCATAACACGAAGTAGTTTTATGGGTTGAACTTCAATAATGGTATGAAGAAAAATTTGACATGAATTTATAGAATGTTGTGAGTTCAAGTGCTACGCACAGGTGACATTTTGATGAGAAAAAAATATTAATTTCACACCGACTGCCCATTGCAATTTTATCACTTATCATAATTGAATTGAGTTTCTATAAATTTTTGTTAAAAGCAGCCAATATCACTTGAATTTAAAGGTTTTTTTTTTTTCTTTATTTGTCAGTAAATTGAAATGAAACTAAAGTTGAATCGAAAAACTTTTTCTATTATAAACTATATTTCATTTGAAAGAAATTTCTAAGTTAATTATTGAAGGACTGTAAAATGCACTTTCATCAGATGATCTTCATAAAATAAAATTTCTAAACGTTTCTGGTAAATTATTATTTTCTCGTTAATTTTGCTTTTCAATAGCAAGTAAATTAGTTATACAAAACGCAATTAATTGTGTTGACCTGTTAGGGTGTATAAACTGTTTAAAGCATTAAGAATATGCTGCAAAAAAACATATAAAAAAATAAAGTTTTTCACAAGTTTAAAAAACTGAGTTTTATATTTATTATATACAAATATTTTATTTTATATTATATTATATTTTTTTTATTCGCAATTTTCGGCTTTGGCGATTTTTGATTTGGTGATTTTTGTTTTTTTTTTTCGATTTTTGTTATTCGCGATTTTCGGGTTTGACAATTTTTGGTTTTGTCGATTTTGGCGATTTTCGGTTTTGGCGATTTTGGTATTTTTGATTTTACCAATTGAGGAGATCTGAGCAGTTACAAGTTGAGCAGCTAGTTTCAGATTTTGTTCGAAGTTAACAATCGAGAGGTCAATATCATCTGATGTTCTTAGCGGAAAGCTTTCTGTGCAATGGGTAGTAAGAAACTTTTATATTGCTTGAAAGCTTTAAATCACCTGATGGGGACACAATTTTTTGGGGGTTCGATATAGTAACAATAACGGGTGTGTAGTCAGATGAGAGTTCCAATGAAGAGTCTACATTAAGTCGGGTGTTTTTGCCTATCTTGGTCCGATTTTTGGCTTCTGCGATTTTTTATTTTGGCGATTTTTGATTTTGGCGGTTTTGTTATTCTCGACTGCTCAGATTGGTAATTAATGAACTTGTCAAAAGCTTCAAGACTTCCAATTTTTTTTTTATATAAGGTGCCACGCTCATTGGTCCGATCCCGCCCATTTTTTGGACAACTATTAAATATTTACTTTGTATGGGGGTGACATGCCCATTGGTTCGATCCTGCCCATTTTTCTCCGACTATTCACATTAATACTTTATATGGTGGGTGCCATGCTTACTGGTGTGATCACGCCATGGCAACTAGTGTCGCAAATGGTTTGGCCAGGATGATGCTTAACATAGAAAGACCTTGCAGGGATGACGACCTAGATCATACTTTTATAATCATCAGTATAGGAGAGAACTCAAAAAAAAAAACAGCTAAGAAGGACATCTGTGTTCATTTTTCGAAGAAGCTGTTTAAGAATATATTGCGGATATCGCACATTATCTTCTGAAGTTACTAGCATCATAGCGGGAATATGTAACGTGTATACATATATCAGAAAAGGAGCTATTGGAGGTATATAAGATAAAGAATGACAGTCCGGCCGTTCCGGGACGTAACATAAGAATAGATGAAAAAGATAGATCATAAAAATATGGCAAAGAAGATGGGAAAATTCAGCTAAAGGTCGGTGGACCTATAAATTGATCCCAAGCACGATAAGTAGATAAATCGTAGTCATGGCGATGTTAACTACAATCTTACACAATTTCTTTGGACATGTCAGCTCAGCTACATGCCTACATGTTCCAACGGGGAGGAAAATGTGGAACACGCAGTATTGAAGTGCTCACTATTGCCGACCAACGAGTACAACTAGAATTCTACAAAGGTAAGAATATGTTGCTGCGGTCGGATAAGAACTCGGTTGCAGTCATAGTTCACGAGGGACTGCGGACAGTAGAGGGGGTCGGCAAGGTCCTGATGGCGACACAATTTATTTATTTATTTATTTATTTATTATTATTAATCTATGGAATTAATCCTTACAGACTATTTAAAAAAACATTTAACAATGAATGAAAAATTAAAAAATTTAATTTAATGTGTTCAAATAAATTATTATATTACTTTTTATGACATTTGTATTTGAAAAAAAATCTATAAATCTATAAAGCTTATTAAATTCAGAACACATTCGTCTAAGCGGATCACCGTTTGCATAATTTGATCTATAAAACTGGACAGTTAAAGGTGAGAAGAAACGTGTTGGCCGTTGGGGGATGTTAAATGAAATATTGTTGATCAGAAAACCAGAACAAACATCGCCATTAATTATGTTCAAAAGAAACGAAACGTTTAGCATAGATCTGCGGCTTTTTAAGGTTGGCAGCTTAACAAGGGCGAGTCTGCTGTTATATGACGGAAGATTTAATTGGTTAAAATTTAAGCTGCGAAGACAGAATAGTAGGAATTGTTTTTGCACCGATTCAATGCTATCAATATGAGTTTGATAGATAGGGTCCCATATAATAGATGCATATTCCAAAATCGGTCTCACAAGTGACGTGTATAGTGTTTTTGTTACATACGGATCGTTGAACTCTTTAGACCAACGTTTTATAAAACCAAGAACTCCTCTGGCTTTGTTTACCGTAATTGTAATATGAAGAACGAAACTAAGTTTTGAATCTAATAAGACACCAAGATCTAAGAAGTTATCAACTTTTTCCAATTGAAAGCCTCCCAACACGTAATTTACAGATATTGGTCTTTTTCGAACAAAACGCATATATTTGCACTTTTTAAGATTGAGCTCCATTAAATTTAAAATACACCATGAGTGAAACGAATCCAAATCATTTTGAAGATAAGTGTGGTCGGAATATTGGTTATAACTCATAAAGACTTTTACATCGTCAGCATACATCAGGATATTTGAAAACTGAATAACCTGTGGCAAATCATTTATAAATAAAGAAAATAAAAGCGGTCCAAGATGGCTGCCTTGCGGTACTCCAGATAAAACATTAATATTTTTCGAAGATATGTTATTAAAAAGTACATTTTGCTTTCTGTTTGTCAAATATGAATATATCCACTTTGTACTAAGATCAGAAAATCCCATTAGATGTAATTTCTTTATAAGAAGTTTATGGTTGACTTTATCAAACGCCTTGCTGAAATCAGTGTAAATTGCGTCAGTTTGCTTTCTTTGAAGAAAGCCACGATTGACTATTGTTGTAAGATGTAAAAGGTTCGTTGAGGTTGAGCACCGTTTTTGAAAGCCATGTTGGAATGGAGAAATTAATGTGTTGACTTGGTGACATAGTTGATCAGTTATAATTTTTTCAAAGAATTTAGGTATAGTACTTAATTTTGCAATACCACGATAATTTGTAACATCCGACTTGTTTCCGGATTTAAATAGCGGAATAATGAAAGAGTCCTTCCATGTATTTGGAAAGTATCCGTATTTAATTGATGAGTTAAACATTATTGTCAATGGAATAGCTAAAGCATCCGCACATTTGATTAAAATACTGCTAGGAATTTTATCAGGTCCACTATTATACGAAAATTTTAGTTTTTTCAACCCTTTAGAAACCATAGAGACATCAAGAAATGGAATACATATGGTTCTATTAGCAGTCAGTATATATGGATAAGTGGTAGAATCATCAAAAGTTGAATTGGAATAAGTTGTTGAAAAAAAATCAGCAAACAAATTACTTATAATAGTATTATCATAAGATTCAGTATGTTGAAATTTCATAATAGCAGGATAACCAGTTGTTTTTCTCTTAGTGTTGACAAATTTATAAAAAGATTTTGGATTACTTTTGAAACTATTTTTCATTTTGATTAAGTAATTAGAGTAACATGATTTATTCAGTGCAGTATATTCCGCTCGGCTGATGGAGTATTTCCCATAATCCACAAGAGAACCGGATAGCTTGTATTTCTTGTAATATTTATTTTTTTTATTTTTAAGTCTTATGAAATGCTTGGTATTCCAAGGAGGACCAGAAAGTTTATTACGAATTTGTTTCGGAATACATAAATCCATTGCAGAGGAAATAGTACTGTAAAATGTTTCAGTCATATGATCAATAGCAACTGTGGATCCAATAGAAAAAGATAATAGACTGTGCCAGTTCGTACTGTGTAGAAGTTCGTGTAGGTGGAGATGGAGAACAGCTGTGATAGCTGACTAATCCCATAAGGTAGTACCGCGGGGAGAGTGGACGTTGGACGGAGATGTTAGTTTATAACTTATGCACCTTTTGTGAATCGAACATATGCTCCGCAAAGGCCGAAAATACTTTTCAAAGATTCTACACCTCCCACGCGAAAAACCAAAAAGACAGACAGATAGACGCAATTAACTCAATTCTGCTGTATGATGTAGCTGTTTGTTTACCTGCACAAAGTGTCAGCTCTCGAAAACTGATGTAGTCAATGTATCAAATTACATCTGAGGATGGGTTATAATAGCGGGAAACTTTATATTTCGAAACCAAATAATACATCTGTGTCAAAGTCGGAAATAATTAGAGCGAAACGCGAAACAACAATGCTTCACCAGCAGACTAGATGGGAACAGAGTGTAAATGGTTGTTGGATGTTCAAAATTATACAAAATATACAATTACGAATGAATAGATGTCATGGAGAGATGAGCTACCACCTTACACAATTTTTAGCAGGTCACGATTCTTATACAAGCTATGTAAAAAGATTTGGGCAAGATGATTTCCTTATGTGTCCAGAAGAAATAGAGGTCGTGGAACATATTATGCTTGTATGCGAGAGATAACGCAACGAACGCATTTTATGGAGCTAGAACTAGACGTTCAAATAAAGAAGGATAATATTCCAGATGCAACATTAGGATCTGAGAAAAACTGTGCATAACATGTTGAGAATAGAAGAGTTGAAACGAAACCAAATGAGAGAAGTAGTTGTGGTGATTAGCTAAGTCTACCCTACCCTGTGACGTAATGTCATAACATGAACTCCCGCAGGGAAAGACATACTCCAAATTGGAATGCTCGCGAATCTTAATCAAGAGAGAAAGAGAGAAATCCTGAGAATAAGTTGTAATATTGAAATCGCATCCACGCAGGCGATGCTGTGCTTTAAACACATACGGAATATGCATTCCAAAAGGCGGCAGCAGTAGGCATGCACTTGCAAGGATAATGCCAAATACTGGTGGACCCCGTCAGTGCCGAAGGATCCAGATCGCAAGGGTAGTGAACTCCATATTGCTGTGTGGAGCACCAATCTGGGCAAGGAATATTAGGAGCTCGTCAAGCCGAAACGTATTATCGTTGTTCAAACGAAACTGTCTGAGAGTCTGCGGTGGGTACAGGACCATATCAATAGGTCTGCTAGCCGGAATGATACCTCCTAGCAGCAGGGGAGGCACCGAGGGAAGAAAACCTTGGGTAGAATAGAAAAGAGAGGCGGCACACGGAAAGAATAGTGACAATAAACCAGTGGCAAAGAAGATGGGAGAACACACCCAAAGGTAGGTGGACCCACAAACTGATACCGAGTGTTAAGAAGTGGATAGACTGCAAACACGTTGAGGTAAATTATGACCAGAAAAAGATCTTAACCGGCCACGCAGGTTTCAGGAGTAACCTCTCTAAACGCCGACACGATTATTCACCACTGTGCCCTAGATGCCCTGAATTATATGAAGATGCGGATGTTTTCTTTGAATGCCCCAGATTTGAAGAATACAGATGCATAGTGAAAAGTGAAATTGGTCAAAATATGGACCCCGAGCACATAGTAGATGCAATGCTGAAATCGGAAGAAAATTGGAATTCGGTCTGCAACTTTGTAACCACCACCGATCTGAAACTACGCATAGAAGAAAACTTGCGTAAGAGAATAAGAGCATCCATAGCTCGGAATTCAGTCCCGCGGGAAGAGTGGTTGAAGACTGAGGAGCCGGTTTTTTGTGAGTAGGCGGAACACACGGGTTGAATCTCACATAATTAAGGACAGCATTTATATCTTTAGAAGATTTTTCCGCCGCCAGCAATTAAAGAGAAAAAAAGACCGACGGAAAGAAATAGAAATCAAATCAGAACGTGTTTCTGAGTCGATAGTTATAATAAAAACTAGGTGTATCTCATATATTTTTGGTAGTAACAAACATCGGAGTGGTACTGGGTACAAAAATGAAATAATATAACATTCTATTGATATAAGCCGATGCTCAGAAAAACATTTTTTAGAAGCATTGAATAGGCACATATCGATATTTGGTATAAAGTATTGAGTAACTTCGTGGCAAACTAAAATACCAGTTTTTCCTGTTAAAAAAAAATACAACACAAATCGAAAATAATTATGTTAAAAATAATAGTAATTTAACAATTTTTAAAATAAGTTTTTTTTTATGAAAGTTTTTCAAGTAGTATTTCATTATTACACTCCTGCACTGAAAAGCTAATGTTCGCATTGCATCGTTAAGTGTTAAAAAGGAAAACCAAAAAAAAAAAAAAATAAATAAAAATGCTCGTTAAGTTCCAAAGTAACTGTGTAATTACAAAGTAGATATTCCATAAAATTCAATCCCAAATACAATTTTAAACTCTGAATTCACTGACCCCATTTAATATATTGAAGAATAAAACAATTTTTTATATTCGCTAAACTAATTTATAGTTCGCTAACTCATTTATTTTTCAGTATAATCTTTAAAACACTTAACGTTACGATTTAAGTCTCTAAAGACCATACTTTTCATTTAAGTTGTAAAAAGAAATAACTTTTCTCTTAAGTGTAACAAGAAATCACGCAGTAATATACAGGGTGGCACACGAATCGTGCTACAAAAAAACAAAACGTAAAACCTTTTCTTCTTTGTGAGTAATCGGCTTATTTTTTAATTTGGCAGGTTACTTTTTAGATTTATTAAAATTAATACTTAGGATACCGTTAAGAAAATTTGGATAGTACAGCGGTACCATGCTTTGTCCTTCATTTCCGTGCAAAGGGAATTTAGGCGGAAGTTTGGCGGCACTTCCCCGAAATATATGGACAATTATTAGGCTGGTAAATATGTTTGGCAAATCTGAAAGAATCGCTCGAAGAACGAGATCCGTATGTTCGGGTTCAAGACACAATTGCGGCTGTAGCATCGTCAATTTAGGCAAATCCAAGCGTTTCGACTCGAATCTTTTTTTTTTTTTTTTTTTATTAGTACTCTTTATTTACAATCTATCCATTCAAGGATAATAAGCAAATCTGATAAAATACAAATTAACATTAATTGATGCCCTCCAGTGAGAACATCAATATATTACAATCAATAGATTTGATATTTTTAACGAAGGGAAAATTATAACAATATATACAATAATCCGAATCTAGTCGGAATTAGTAGACAGTCATTAAAACCGATAATTCATCATGATTTAAACTTGTTTCCGTACAAAGTCCAAATTACAAGAAAGTTTAACCCTCTGGATTTGCCTATTCGCCTGGAATTTTGCCAAAAAATTATTGCAATGGCCGAAGAATATAACAGTTTAATACATTGCTTGTTTATGTCTGATAAGGCCCATTTTGATCTTAACGGCAATGTAAACAAGGAAAATTGCCGTATCTGGAGTGAATATAATTCACAAATGCTCCATGAGATGGAACTGCACCAGAACGAGTCGCAGTTTCATCAAGGTGCATTGTGGGGTCATACTTCTTTGAAGAAAACGGTGTAACAGTGACTGTCAATTGAAGGAGTTTTTTTTTTACCCAGAATACCATTTCAACAGCATTTGGTTCCAGCAAGATGGAGTAACTATACACATAGCCGGAACGGTTATGGCGGAGCTCCAACAAAAATTCCCAAATAAATTAATATACAGAAACTATACTTTCCGCGGGCCCCCAAGGTCACCTGTCCTGACTGCACCAGACTTTTTTATGGGGTTTGAGGTGTACAAAACGAAACCACGGCCATTACAACATTACAACAATAATTGAGGCGAGCCCGACTTCAACCCTTCAGGCTGCAATGAATAATTGTCTGATCAGGTGTCGCATATGCAGGTCATATGGAGGTCATTTACGGTCTATCATCTTCAAAAACAATTGTTATATAATATGAAATTGAATTTTCTATACAATAAAAATACATTACATTGATTAAAAAAAAGTTATTTGAATTTCTTATAGAATCACAATTGATGCGCTACCCTGTATTTAAGTTTAATATATATCTTTTTTTTTTTTTTTGTATATTTTAATTATTAATGGGAAACTTTACTTTAAACTTAAGTATTTTTATTATCAATTTCTACGATGTTATTGAGTTATATAAACTTATGTCTTAAGTTCATTAAGAGTACCTAAAAATAGCCACATAAACTAACCAACCATTGTGTAAACTATAATTTAAAAGCATTTAAAAGTACTTTTCAATTTTATATTTATAATAAAAAAATTGAAAGAAAGTTCTTGGTTTCAAGTGCAATCTGAAAACAGCAAGTGAAATAAATGAAATTTTACAGATTTTAATTGAAAACTAAAATATACGTAAAAGTAGTTAAAACTAAACTAAAATTAAAGCTTGCAAAGCAACAACAATTTAAGTGGATTTAAAATAGAAAACAAAAAAATCTGTAACTCAACAATATATAACATGATGCTGAGGACGAGGGTGCAGTCAACAGAGATAGAGAGAGAAATACAAAAAGATTCAGGAGCAGATTAACATAAAAATGAAGAAGATAATGATTAAAAAAATAGCAACAACTACAATAGTAGCATCCCTCTACCAAGGACGATTTTTAGAAACAAAAGTATCAAGAAGTAAACTGTTGTTTTTCTTGCTACCAACAAGGATATACAACTATTTATATGCTAGTTATGTACGTTGTTGGTTGATGCAACAAAATTTCACACAAAACAGGCAACTGAGCTTGAAAACTGTCAACCCTAATGATAGTTTTATATGACGTCCATGTTTTTATTTTGTTTGTCTGTGTATGAATGATAAACTGTACAGTGGTTGGAATGGTTTCGATGTTTTGTGTTATAAAAATTTAAAACAAAACCCATAAAGTTTATATTAAATCTTAAATATTATTGTATTGGTATTTTGCCTTAATAAAAGTGCTTTGAGACAATTTAACACTTTGGTGACTGAACTTGAGTCGGTGGAAAATTTTTAAGTTATTTTTGGCGGATTTAGGCTTAGTGATCCAACATTTCTAAATAAATGTGTTGTCAAAAATATGTTTTTCCAACTCCTACTATCAAAATATCCATGGAACATACAGTGAATTACAATATATTGGAAACTTTTACAAAATTCTAAATTTGCCAATTTCGTTTTCTAACAATTTTGCTTTAACACCTAAAATAATTTTTATTTTTTTTTCGAAAATACCGTTTGTTGTGTTGTCTATCGATAGATAATATGCTGCAAAAAACATAAATAGAAAAAAATAGATAAACGAAAAAAAGGATTTTTTTTTGTAATACCAAAACAAGGTAAACTTTTCAACTTCTGTACCAGAGTTGATTAGAACATTATAAATAGAACATTTAAATATCAACAGTTTCTAATATTTTCTTTGAACTATTTTTTAATGTTTTAATCTTATAATTAATTATTATAAAATAATGGCAAGAATAAAGTTTTGATTTTGGTTTTTTGTGAGAAATATTCCATGAGGTCCGGAATAAGTAAGTATGTAGAAATCCATATTCTCGGATGAGGTCAAATATCTAGGGGTAACTCTGGATAAATCCCTGACATGGAACAACCACTTAGATCAAATTACCAAAAAGGCCATCAGGGCTCTATACGCCTGTCACAACCTATTTGGTAGAACGTGGGGCCTAGAAATCCAAATTATCGGTTTGTTTTAGGCAATTTAGTGAACTAGTACTAAGGTGAGTTCTGAAAAATCTTTATTTAATTTTCCTAAACAATTTCAGCTTCCAAGGAACTCCCCTCCGATACAACACACTTAGGCCAACGTTTTTTGCCAAACCTCGAAACAGTTATTAGTCATTTTCCGGAATGGCTTTCAAAGAGTGCATCAATTCGGTTTTTTCTCTTCAACCGATTCAAAACCGTGTCCCGAGGTTATCCTTTGAGTTTATCGAATAGCCAGAAATCACACGATACTAAATAAGTCATACACAATGCTTGCGGAACGAAATGTCTTGAATTTTGCGGGAAATAGCCTCGAAGACGGTGCAAAATCGATTTGCTGCCCATAATGCTGGCATCGTTTTTAGACTCACATAATATTCCTGGTTAAAAGTTTGGAGTTCATAATACATGAAAACATGATATTTTTCACAATATTCGCTTGATTGGTTGGTCTTTTCGAGGTAAAAGGTACAGATTCAGGTCTCAACACCCATAATAGAGCGTATCATATCAATCCGGAAGTCAGAAAGTATGGTTTCGGAGATACGAGAGCTGCAGTATATTGAAAAATTACTTTGTGAAAAGTGGCAACCTTATAAAACACATGTTTTAAATTTCAAGGCACGGCGTTTTTTAGTATTTTTTTTAGCCATGAGGAGTAAACGATTTTAGTGAATTTGTAAATATGGAAAAATTGGTCACCGTTATATAATTCAATAATTTTATTTGAAACGTCTCAGCACAAATAACATTAAGAGCCTAATTCTACTCTGAGGGAGTCTGCTCGTTTATTTAGAATTATAAAATAATGGGTGGCAGAGTTTAAACGAGGCCGTACGAGCTGCTAAGACGAACACCGTTCTGGTCGACCAATTGAGGTGGCCACACCAGATACGGTTAAGATAATCTACAAAATTGTAACGGATGATCATCGGCTGAAGTTGCGTGAGTTAGCTGGAACGAACATGTTTTTCAAGTGTCGAAAGAAGCATTCAAGTGTCTTGGTTTTCTAAAACGGTGTAGAAATTACTTCACTCCTTCTGATCTCCTTAAAATCTATACCACTTACATCCGACCGAAAATGGAATACAACTCCCATATATGGGCAGGGGCTTCGAAGTCTATTTTGGAGCTACTGGACCGTGTGCAAAGGAGGGCGTTGGCGCTCATCAATAACAGTAGGGTATCCAATTCTATTGATTCATTGGAACACCGTCGGAATGTGGGTTGTGTAGCACTGTTCTATAGAAATTACCATGGGAAATGTTCTTCTGAGATTAGCGAACTTATTCCAAGTGCCCGAGTTTCGGTTCGCTCTACCCGATTCTCTAGTAGACCACATCCGTTTGTAGTCTATTGTCCAGTTGACCGCACAACGCATTACAGAGAGAATTCGTTTATCAGTCGAACTAGCCGTATGTGGAATAAACTCCCCGCAGAGGTCTTTCTTGACAGTTATAATCTAATAAAATTTAAGTCAATTATCCACAAACATTACTCCCTCTTTCCTCCTTCCCATAACCTATTTTCCCGAAATCAACACAATGCACTGCATTTGTAGGGGGCATCCCCTGAGTGTTGGTTAACAAAAAAAAAAAAAAAATAGGTATATCAAAAAGTGCTGCACAAATTGACCGAAAATTTGGGGATAAGAAAGATGCCGCTATTGTTCTCAATATAACAAAAACAGCATCCTGACGATGTTTCAATAGAGTGTTTGGCGATGTTTCAATGCAATAAAGTCGTTTTTGTGTCGATTCGTAATCATGGATGAGACACGGGTCTACCACTTCACAACTGATATTAAGGAACAATCAAAAAAGTGGACTCAAATGGGGAAATCGTATATCCGAAGAAGACGATTATAGTGCCATCTGCAGGCAAAGTTATCGCGTCTCTTTTTTTTCTGATGCATGTGGAATAATTTTTATTTTATTTAGGAAAAACAATCAACGGTGAGTATTAACTGATGCAATTAAGGAAAAAGGTCGTATTTGGCGAAAAAGAATGTGTTGTTTCAAGACGAAGCACCAGTTCACACATCCACTGCCGCGATGGCCAAAATCCATTATTTTCAATTCCCAAAATTGAAAAAATGGCTCGGTGGCCAAAAATTTTCCAAAAATCAAGATATGGAGTCTGCGGTTGTTGGCTATTTTAAGGAGCAAAACAGTTCTTAATATGGAAAGAGTATTGAAAATTTAGCGCTTAGAAAAGTGCATCCAGCTTAAAGGAGATTATGTGGAGAAATAAAGAAAATCTTTCCCAAATTTGTTGTGTTTTCCTTAACAGGTTATCCTGGTACCACCCTCGTTTTTCACAATATTGCAACCAGTGTTTCAGTTTTGCATTTTTTTGTTGTGACATGTTTACAATGTATTTAAAATGCCACGAATGCCACTGTATTCTTCCGGATTTTCAAATACAAATACTTGGGGTATATAAAAATGTACATAAGTACAAAAGCATACCCTGTTGGTATGTCCCAGTCTTATATCTAGTCGATAACTTGCAGATAGTCACAGTACAATTTCTTATTCACAGATTCACAAATAATTTACAAAACATATCCGGACGAATGCGAAATTACCCGTAAAAATTCGTCTTATCATTCCTATATTCATATGAATATTATTTTCAATAAGTATTTTGGATGAAATTTAAAACTAAAGTACATGGATATATGAATGTTTCTAAGATAATTTCTACAAGAAATTCTATTATAAATTCTGTTAAAACTTTTTCCCAAATGGGCAGAAAAAAATAAAACTTTGACTGAAACAGATTAAATTTTTTTGTTTTATTTATTTACTTTGAGTTAATTACTAATACTTTATGCAAAACGAAATCAAATAAACTTAGCAAAATATTTATGTAATTTATTTGTCAAAAACTTTGTTTTATTTTTACTATGCTTTATCTTTTGAGCAATAACATTTTTTATGACTTTGCTTTAAAGAACTATGGAAAAATCTCACATGTCTGCAGCAAAATTTGTGTTTCATTTTTAATAGAAAATTTCGTGGTGTGGGTTGAAATACAAAAAAAAATATAGAAGAACGTATTAGCGTTAATTAATTACACAGCTTGAGGCAATTCTTGTTAAATCCTGCAAAGGACACTGAGGTATGAAGGACAAGCATAGACTGACATAAAAAACACAATTACCCCAATTGCCAGCAACTAATGTGAAGGGCAGCCAGTTAGAAGACACAAAGTAAACCGCGTAAACATTATGTATATAAATACTTAGATTATGAAGTATCAATGATAAAATACTGAAAACGTTTAAGTTGGTGTTGAAGATAAACGATATCTATTTAAAAATAAAAAGTGCTACAGGGAAAACTTAAAGTAATTGAAATTATCTTGATGAACTGAAAAAGTGCGACCTACGATAAATACATCTTCTCGATTATGGAAACAACTTCTTTAAATGTTATATGATATTTTAATTGAAATACACAGTGCGGCCCTCATTTCCTGAACCAAAACATTTGAAAAAGTAAGTTATATAATTTAAATTAACATTAAAGATTGTAAAACGTTTTCGTAAACTAAAACCTAATATGTAATTTTAATATTTTTGGAATTAAAAATATTTCTAATAAAAATAATACTGCGTAATAAAGAAAGACTAAAAGTTAGATTATGCTACCAGAGGGTAGTAAAATCTGTACTCAGATCGACAAGATTGGTGACGAATTTTTTTTATGGGCCTCAAAAAATTATGAAAATCAGTAAGCCCCTCACAATAAGGCGTCATCAGTTGTTGTTCAACAGCTAACTCAGACTTGATGATACCGGTTAACTAATTTGGCAATAATATAGCTAAGAATCCGCTGAACAAATTTTGTTAACATTTTTTGTGAGAAAAATCATCAATTCCTACACCTTTTTTAAAAAATTCAGGAAAAAAGTATTTTCATTTTCAGCTTAACTTACAGGGATTCCTAATTTTTCGCTAACAATGTATAACAATATTGTAGACACGGTAAAGATGAACATCTATTGTGAACTCATCAATATAATCTGAACGTGTTTACTGACCACAAAGACCACTTTGTACCAAAAAAATTTTCGTTTTTGACTAGACTATACTTTTATTGCATTTTTGACTTTCTTTGTTATACCCTACGTGGTTTGGATACGTGGTTTGGGTATAATGACTTTGACCTAGACCCATATTTTATTATACCGACCGACTCAGAATCACTTTCTGAGTCGATTTATCGATGTCCATGCGTCCGTCCGACTGTCCGTCTGTGTGTCCATGTAAACCTTGTAATCAAACTACAGGTTGCAAATATTAATATATTTTGATGGAATTTGGTATATAAGCATTTATCGGCCGTAGGATGAAATTGAAATGAAATTGGTGAAATTCGGTCCATGTTCAGACCTAGTCCCCATAAAAATGACACCTATGAAATCGGAATCAATTGCCATAAGATCCAAATTATCATATAGATCTCAGTCAAATTGGGTTTGTATGTATATATTATATCTACATATCAGCAGTCCAATAATAATCCCTAAAGGACAATTCTTAGTCATAGGCCCCATATAGAGCTCCTACCCGATCTTCACACAAATCTATCAAAAAAACAAAAATATTGCACAGATTTTTCTCAAATTTGGTTTGTATATATTTTTTCAAAATATAAGTGACTTTACCAAATATACTCAGGATCGGTCCATTTTTCGACATAGTCCCTATATAAATATAGCATCCGATATGAACTTTTTTCTGCAGCCAAAACAATTAATAACAATGCGACTCAAATTTGCTTATTTTATATATGCAATAAGTTGGATCGAAGAGATAGGGTACCAAAACCATGGTATGGGGTATCGTATAGTTGGTCTAGACCGACTCTAATTTTCTTACTTGTTATTTTTGGATTTCTTGTGTTGGTAACTAAAATATTTAAAATTATTAGGTTTTGTTGTTGCTTTGTCTAGTTTTAGTTATTATTATTTATTAAGCTTCCTTTCAGTGACGTTTATGCGATTGCGAAGAATAGCATCTATAATATTAATAGGCTAGGCTATTTTTTGTGACCGATGCTTTGTTCTACCGTTTTATCCCGATTTTGACCGCACATATATTATTTGAAAGATATTTCTTTTTAGCCGTTTTGCAGATTTACAGATTTTTAAATTTTTTCCCTTATTTTGAGTAAATTGCATTTAAAACTGCTACTAACACATACATAAAATTATACAATATTATGTGTGTGTTTATTAAATTTGTTATGTGTTTGTAATAAAAATGAGTTTGTTTTTTGTGTTGTGTTTTGGCTATAATTGATTAGCATAACTTTATGGTCTTTATTTAATGAAAAAATTAAACTTCCTGGAATTTGCACTGCTAGATACAATTAAATGCAAACTAGTATTTAATAAAAAAATTTATTTTTTATTGTGTTTCAATCAGAATACCCTGACGGGTGATTATTTGAAGTCTGTGCTGATGTTTTTAACTACCAAAAATATTTGACGTAGACCCATCTTTTATTATACCGATCGACTCGGAATCACTTTCTGAGTCGATTTAGCGATGTCCGTCCGTCTGTGTGCCCACGTAAAGCTTGTAATCAAGTTAAAGGTCGCAAATATGAATATATTTTGATGAAATTTAGTATATAAGCTTCTATGGGCTATTGAAGTTGGTGAAAATCGGTTCATGTTCAGACCTAGTCTCCACAGAAATGGCTCCTATGAGATCGACTTAAATTGGCATAATATCCAAATTATCATATAGATTTCGGTCAAATTGGGTTTGTGTATGTTTATTACATCCATTAATCAGTAGTCCAAAAATAAACCGTACAGAACAATTCTTAGTTATAGCCCCCATATGAAGGTGATTGCCGATCTTCACTTAAATCTTTCAAAAAACAAAAATATTACACAGATTTTGCTCAAATTTTGTTTATATTTTTGCAAAATATAAACACCTTACCTAATCGACCTAGTCCCCATGTAAATATACGATCCGATATGAACTTTTTCATATCCGAAGGCAACCAAATTAATTACAATGCCACTCAAATTTGGTTTATGCTTTTTTTCTATATCTAATTAGTTGCACTTAAGAGATTGGGACTCTAAACGCATGGTATAGGGTATCATATCGGTCCAGACCGACTATAATTTTCTTACTTGTTTTTATATTATTTTTTTTCTTCAAAGCATTTTTCCATTGAAACCATTTCTTGGTGAAAAAGTTCGCTTTGTTCATCTCTGAACTAGACCGTGTTGCCTGGGATGATGTATTTATAGATGAGAATGCAGGAAATTAATTGTTATGGACATGTTGCTGCCCATTTCACCATACGCACTTAAAAATTCATTAAGAACCGCGATTTCCTGTGATTTCCAAGAAAATTGCCACGAATATACTCACATTGACAACCAATTGATGTGCAGAAAGTTTCAAGACTCTGGCCATCATAGTACTCTAGATATATTTACCATGTAAGAGAGGTGATGTTAAATTCTCACACTCATCATTTGTGAACTAACACCTGGGTTCAATAGTGTCGGGTTTATAGTACTCCAGATAGTATTTTTTGTATGGGAGGTGTCACGCCCACTAACCCAATCCTGCCCATTTTTTGAACGACTACGCACATTAACAAGCAATTGACGTGCATAAAGTTTCAAGATTCTGGCGACCATAGTACTGTATATATATGATGATATATATTTACCATGTATGGGAGGTGCCACGCCTGCTGGTTTTATCCCGCCTATTTTTCACATAACTTCTCACACTCATCTTTCGTGAATTTACACCTGGTTTCAAGACTGTCTGGTTCATAGTGCTCCAGATGTTTGATCCCACCCATTTTTAGCCCGACTTCTCATATTACTAACTTATGTACTCCTACAAAGTTTCAGGACTCTTGCTATCATTGAGCTCCAGATATATGATGTTAAAAAACTTTTATACATGGGAGGTGCCAAGCCCACTTCATATATTATTCCCGATGCCAACTTACACACTGTGAAAGTTTCAAGAAGATCGGTCCTCCGGTTAAACCACTTACGAGTATTAATATCAAGCCCACAAATAAGCCCACAAACAAATTTTCAAATTTATATACATGGAACCGTACCCACAATAAACAAGTAAGAAAATTATATTCGGTCTAGACCGACTATACGATACCCAATACCATGCGTTTAGAGACCCTATCTCTTAGGCCCAACTAATTGGATATAGAAAATAAGCATAAACCAAATTTGAGTGGCATTTTTATTATTTTTTTTGGCTGCTATATCTATATGGGGACTAGGTCCAAAAATGGACCGATCCTGACCATGATTGGTAAAGTCTCTTGTATTTTGCAAAAATATATACAAACAAAATTTGAGATGAATCGGTGCAATATTTTTGTTTTTTTTTATATATTTTAGTGAAGATCGGGAAGCAGTTCTATATGGGGCCTACGACTAAGAGTTTTCCCATAGAGATCGTTTTTGGACTACTCATTAATGGATGTAATAAACGCATGCAAACCCAATTTGACTAAGATCTATACGACAATTTGGATCTTATGGCAATTTATGTCGATTTCATAGAGGTCATTTGTATGGGGGCTAGAGTCTTAACATGGACGGATTCTCACCAATTTCAGCAGTGCTCATCCAATGGGCGACAAAAGCTTATGTACCCAATTTCGTCAAAATATATTCATATTTGCGACCTGCAGTGTGATAACAAGGTTTACATGGACACACAGACGGACGGACGGACGGACGGACATTGTTAAATCGACTCAGAAAGTGATTCTGATTCGATCGGTATAATAAAAGATGGGTCTAGGTTAAACATTTTTGGTAGTTACAAACAGCAGCACAAAGTCGATATACCCAAACCACATAGTGGTATAGGGTATAAAAAAAGTGTATAAATATCTCGAAAGTTGAAAAATGGAGAATAAAAAAATGAGTTTACTGACAGAGTACGCAGAGATATCTCAATATTATTTAAATATCTTGTTAATAGTTTCAAAACCTCTTAGTTTTTTCTTTCGAAATCCTCAGAGAAATTCAAAATCGGTTGATATTCGACAAAGTTACTGGCTTATATATGCAAAGGGGGCCGAAATACCGGGTTTTTACCCGCAACCAAAGATTTTGTAGGTGTTTCGACAACTTTTTTCTGTTGCATAGTATTATCCATAGTATTATTCATTTGTAGAGACCACAACTTAAATACCACAAAAACAGCACTCACGTATATATTTAATTTTAACAAGCTCTAGACAATTATAATCGGTCAAATACACATTTAATTATTTAGTATTTAGTTGTAAGGCGATATTTTTTGTTTCTCATTCTTTTTTGCACATGTAATAGATGCAATCAATTTATTTTAATATAAATATTTACTGTCTACCTTACAATCTTCTTATTAGAAACACCTTGCCGTTTCAAACAATTTAATTTGTTATTGTTTATTCTATTCTTGTTGATATTTCAGTTAAATCACAATAATTGCATGTTGTATTTTGCTTAATCACCTTTCATGGCAATAAAATATTCAATATATTATTTTTATTATACTATTAACATGAAATCACGTTTTTCTTACATTGCCAACAGCCACCTGACTTCATCGAATACGTTACAATTTTCCTTTACACTTTCTATACTTCAACCATACACAACCTCGTTAATGTAAAAGACTTAATTAAAGCTACAAGGAATAAGGAAACACATGAAAATATTATCGATATTATTTTATAGCATAAATATCCAATAAAAACAAAGAAGTGGAATATAAAAAACAAGAAACACAAGAATAAACTCGTTTTTTGCACGAAAATTCAATATCAAGGTAAATATTGTAGAAAAAAAAACAAGTACCATCATACACGCAAAAAGCATTATCTAATATAAAGAAAAATACACGTGTATAGATGTCCAATTAAATTACTACATAAATGTTTTTTATCTACACTATTTTACTACTTTTTTATTATCCACAAAAACATTACATAACTTAACCCATTACCACTCTCTGTCCCCACATGAGGACACTTGTTCGAAGGCTGGCAACTCTAATTGAAACCGTCACATATCAGTTCGAGAAGCTTAATGGAGTTTGTGAAGCAACGCATTTGGTACCAAAGAAAAAAAGAGCTATTTTTAGTGTCTTGAATTTCGGATTTTGATTCAGCTTAGTTTGTTTAAATTGGTTTATAGTTTTTTATACCCTATACCACTATGTGGTTTGGGTATAATGACTTGGTGCTGCTGTTTGTAACAACCAAAACTATTTGACCTAGACTCATCTTTTATTATACCGATCGAAACAGAATCATTAACTCATTCGATTTAACTATGTAATCAAACTGGCTTGGGTATAATGACTTGGTGCTGCTGTTTGTAACAACCAAAACTATTTGACCTAGACTCATCTTTTATTATACCGATCGAAACAGAATCACTAACTCATTCGATTTAACTATGTAATCAAACTGCAGGTCGCAAATATGAATATATTTTGATGAAATTTGATATATAAGCTTTTCTCGGCCATAGAATTAACGCTATTAAAATTGGTGAGAATCGGTCCGTGTTCAGACCTAGCCCATACAAATGACCCCTATGAAATCGACATAAATTGCCATGAGATCCAAATTGGCATATAGATCTTACTCAAATTGGCTTTGTATGCGTTTATTACATCCATTAATGAGTAGTCCAAAAATGATCCCTATGGGACACCTCTTACTCATAGGCCCCATATAGAGCTGCTTCCCGATCTTCACTTAAATCTATCAGAAAACAAAAATATTGCACTGAATCTTCTCAAATTTTGTTTGTATATATTTTTGCAAAATACAAGAGACTTTACCAAACATGGTCAGGATCGGTCCAATTTTGGGCCTAGTCCCCATATAGATATAGCATCCCATATGAACTTTTTCATATCTGCAGCCAAAAATATTAATAAAAATCCCACTTAAATTTGGTTTATGCTTATTTTCTATTTCCAGTTAGTTTGGCCTAAGATATGGGGTCTCTAAGCGCATGGTATAGGGTATCGTATAGTCGGTCTAGACCGACTATAATTTTCTTACTTGTTTTTATTTGAAGCGGCTTAAAATTAATTATTACGGAATAAATATTTTCTAAAAAGTGTGTACAAACTTTTAAAATCACTCAATTAGATCATAGATTAAGACCAGTTTGATCTTTTGTGCAGCCCATGGTTGTCCTAAAGATTAAGGCTTCTTATAAAGCCAATTACACTATTTGGCATGAGAAGCTATATGTCCCAGGGGGATACAATGTATCTTCCAAGAGAATGCGTTCTTTTACCACTTAGTCTTGGACATTCACAGAGAATGTGTTCTGCCGTTTCCACCTCCTGTTCGCAGCAGAACCTGCATGTGTCCGTAACAAACTGACCTTTTATTCTTATATGGTACGTACGATTGCAGTGTTCACTGGATGGAGTAATAAATCTGCCGTTGACCGGGACTTTTGTCCCAGTGTTCGCCAAATTGTGATTCCCTCCACTTCCTAATTTTTTCTTTGATGTATCCCTCTCCCTTCTGTCCTTCGTGTCCTGAAATCCAACATAAATTTAGTTTGTTGCATCTGCCTAATTGGTTCAGAATTTCGATGCAATCCAAAACAAGTTTAGACGTCACATTTTAGGATGTAATTGCCTTTAGTTCAGCCTGAACTTCTTAGACATTCAGACACGCATACATAAATAGCGAAGATTTCCCCTTGGAAAAGGGATGGGTATTTCCCATGGGTAAGGCAAGTTGAAAATTGGGACCAAATACGCCCGTGTCTCCATTTAATTGTTTTGAGCCATTAATGAACCATACATTAGAACCCTGTTCTGGTTCCCGTGTCCTGTTAGTCCATAAACTCCGTTTTAATATCATGGTCTTAAATTCTCTGGTAAATATCTTCCCTGGTAGTATTTTGTCTATGACACTCGCCACCGGGTCGTTGATGAAGAGTCTTGCGACTCTCATATGACCCTTTAGGTCACCGTCCTTCATGCTACCAGAATCCTGAAGTCGTATGGCCCTCATGCACGCATCTTCGATGATAGAATTATGCAATGGTGTAATCTTAAGCATGATGCCGCTAGCATCGGTTAGATACGTTCTGTTTGCCCTGATGATACCAATACTGGGAATGCGATACACCTTGTTCAGGATTGCTTTCGCGTTAGTTTGCTCAACCTTTGGCCATCATGTAAGAGCGGAATAGGTAAACATTGGTTTCACGATAGTCTTAAACGACCAGTAGATACGTGGGGCTTGAAACTCCACGTTCAACCAAATAGTCTCTAACAGCCGTATAAAACCCTAGTGGCCTTTTTGGTAATTTGATCAAAGTGGTTTTTCCATGTGAAGGATTTATCTAGGATGACGCTAAGATATTTGACCTCGTTCGAAAACCCTATTGTCAAGCCGTTCAGACTTGGTTTCCTAAGGTTGAGTTTCCTTCGTTTTGTGAAGGGTGTCAGTATGGTCTTTGATGGGTTCATGGGTTTTTCATGGGTTCACCCTTTATTCTGACACCAATTGAGGTTACGATTCAGAGCCTGCTGCATGCGCTCCGATATTGTGCTCTCGTCAAAGCCGCTGACGGAGATTACATGATCGTCTGCATAGCCGACGGTTCTGAATCCTAAGTTTTTAAGTTCCACCAGAAGCTCACCTATTACCAGGGTCCAAAGCAGTGGCGATAAAACGCCTCCCTGACGACAAACCCTAGTGGCACTTATGTTCCTAGATGTACTGCCTATGTTCATTGTGAACTGTCCCCAGTTGGGAACAATGGGCAGTATTAGTAAAAATTTAAACTATTTCACAGGTTTTTCAATATCCGCAATATGATTCACCACAATATTTTTTGAGGACAAAAATACTTTTTACGACTTCAGGAGGCTATTGAGCACATAATACAAAACGATGACGATGACGCCAACTATGATATTTTAGTCGCGCCACCAGATTCCGGTTTTGTGAGTGATGAGGTCGAAGGAAATGAAGATGATTTATTATTTACAAATATGCCGAATGATGTGCCGGGAAAAGCTGAGCTTCTGTCAAAAAAAAAAAAAAAAAAAAAGATTCTAATTGGATTCGACTAACAGTGACGATGAGTTAGTTTCTAGTTATTTCACAGAAAAGTTACACATAAAACTCAAGCAAAATTACTTTGGAGTTCCTAAGTGGAGACATGTTTTACCATCTTATAGTACAACGCATAATACGAGTGATGCAGTTCGGAGTAGAGTTGATAGCTTCACCAAGATAAGGAAGGATTATGAGCCCTGTGTTTTATTTGAAAAAATATATAATACCATCATTCTGATTTGATTGTCGAAAACAGTGTATGTATTATACGCTAATCAAAACAATAGATATAACTTCAGTAAAACGCTACCATCAGAGCATGCTTATTGGAGTTTGGATGAAGACTTAGGAGTTCCATTGGTTGCAAGAACAATGAGAGGAATCAATTTTTTAGAAATAAAGCAAAACTTACATTTCGTCGATTAAGCCTTGCCAAAAGTTCCAATGACAAAATATGTAAATTGAGACCCTTTTTCAATCTTAATGAGAAAAATTCTTGCCAATGCGGAGTTCTACATGAAAACTTATCAGTAGATGAATGTATGATTAAATAATTTGTTCGCTATCCAACGAAACAATTTATAATGGGAAAAACAGTGAGATTTGGTTACAAGAACTGAGAAGCAACAAGTTCAGATGGCTAGTGCTATGTTTTTGATGTTTATTGTGGCAAGTCAAAACGTTGCTACGAGTGCTGATCTCCTAGGCGAACGAGTTGTTAAGTCCTTGCTAGAAAAAATGTCAATTATGCAAACAGAACATATCATATACTTTGACAACTTAGTTACAGACTATCACTTGTTGTGTGAATTAAAACGTTTGGGACATAGAGCAACTGATACAATACGAGATAATAGAATAAAAAATGTCCAGGTGGAGCAGAATATGATTATCCTTTTCATAAAAATAACGAAATAATAGTACGTTGCAAAGACAATGATGTCGTCACGATAACAACGAATTTTGTTTTATTACATCACTTGGGTGTAAGGAACGAAGGGAAAATGTTGACTTCAATATACCCAGAGTATTTGTACATATCAACAAGGGATGGGAGGTGTTGTAGAGTAAAAAATGGTGATGGTGTGTTTTTACATATTTTGTTTTTGGACTTGGCAGTAAGTAACGCTTGCCGCATAAATATTATACTATATACCTTTCAGAAGAAATATTACGCGGACGTATTTGCAGCTTACAGTGACAAGAAAACGTTCTACATTGACCGTAATAGTTGGTCTTGATTGAAAAATCAATGGCCACAATCCGGAAAGGATGGCAAATCAATTGCGATGGGAGGGAATATAACAAATTTTACTGGTATTGTTATTAATTTTTAGCGCGCAGATATCAAAAAATTCATATCTGATGTTATTTTGATATGGGTACAATTTAATAAAATCACGTACATTTCTCAAAAACGTGTATGCACCAACTTTGCGAAATATGACTAAAAATAATCTTAATCTTATTACATAATTTTTGTCTTAGTGATGAATAAGAGAACCAATTATGAGTCAAAGAGTGAAAATTTGGAGGGAAGTAATTCAAATATGCACAATTATGTTCAACATGAATTGTATTTAAAAGGAGCTAAAGCACTAAAAAAAAAGAAATATGAAAAGCGACAATATAGCCAGCGCTTTTTTAAAATAAGTGATAAATGCAAAAATATGTTCTCTTTGGGTAGTTAAAAGGCGCTAAATCAGGCGCGAAAAGCACTTAGTTGACAATGCTGTCTTTGCCAAAAATTATTTATGCACGTGATTGTACTGTTACTAAGCTTTGAATTTAAACTTAATAATTAAATTTTGATTACCGTTTTATAAATAACCATTTTTATTGCAATTCATATATAAAAAGTCATTTTTAATTTATGTCGTACAGTGAATAGAGCCCAATTATGAAATTCGGTTCACCTATGATCTTGTATTTCTTATTTTAGATATGTAATCAGATTTATCAGTTTTGTTAACATTTATCAATATTTGTAATATTTTTATAACTTCCACACCAGTGTGGAAAGTAAGTTTGTCATACCGTTTATAATACTGTGGACCCCACCATAACCATATTCATTAGGGTGACAACCAATTTTTTTTTTGGAATTTCAAGAAGTGCGGGTCGGATTATTGTGACATTGGATCTAAAACTTTAGTGCGCAAAATTTGAGCCAAATCGGACAATGCTTTCTGGACGCGCATTGGTTCAAAGTTCAAATATGCATTTATATGTAAAAATTATCAAAAGAAATCATTTTTCACCATAATTTTAATATTAATAATTGCGTTTCAGTGAAATTAATAGACCATAATTTAGAGTAAATTATCTTTTTAAGAAAACAACAAAATCTATTATCGGTTAAAAAACATCCAAGTTATATCAAGTTCCCCAGGCAATAAATGCGGCGCAGACCACTTGATTAAGAAAATCGAGCTCACATTTTTAATGACATTGAAATAATTTACAATAACAACATTTTTGCATTCTCGTGATCCCTATTTAATCATATGTAAAGTATTTTGTATCTCGCCTATTGATATGCCGATCTAAATTAATGCCAAAGCGGTACGTATTTTTTTAGCAATATTTCGAAATCTCCAATTTTACTTTTTAAAAAATTTTGTTCAAGAAACTTTTAGAAATCAACGATTGGACTTCAAGATCTTATTACTGATCTGATTAAAAATGCCAAATATTGTATGTATCTGTTCTTAATTTGGCGAGGGCAGCGTTTTTATTTCAGCGGATTTGAAGAAAAATGTGATTTTTCATACTTTTTCAACTTTTAGGCTACATCTTTTTGGTGTTTTCATATTTCAAATATCTTTTGCCAAAATATTATACTACTTGATATAGGTTCTCAATCTTGTAAATTTAGATTAAATTAAAGCACTATAAACTGTCCCTCTTTAAGGTCAAATGTCAAATTTAAGGAGATTTGCATTTTTTTAAAACAAAATATCGAAATAATGTATGTTTGTAGAAGGATTTTAATAAAACTTGTTAATAAAATTTAGTTATTCAAAAAATAATATTCTGGACTTATTGTCTGAGATTAACCCGTGGGGTACCCTTGATGTCAAACTGACTCTTTATGAAACTCTATAAATATTTTCTTCATCAGGTTTTTTTTTAAATATAACAAATTTAATGTATTCATAAAATTCCTCAAATTTATTCGTTATTTTATGAAAATATATAGATTAATTAGTTTTTATATTTAATACAATATAAACAAATTTGTATATCGAGAGCTTATATTCAAAAAGTCCTATCTGCATTAATAATTATTTTACAGAGAGCGTGTAACACCAATTTATTAATAAAATCTGAAAGAACTTGTCGATCGATTTGCTACAATATCTATTAAGAAATAGTCGTATTAATCATGTATGATATCAGAATTAATATTATATTTGACAGTTATATCAGGCAACAGTTTGAAATCAAAAATTAATATTGCTGTCAAATGTAGATACACTTTTTGAATATAAGCCCTCGAAATTACTTTTTTATGAATATAATAATTCTGAAAAAAAAAATTAAAACTAGGACACATTTTGGGACACGCGAATTGTATATGGAAAATTATAAAACTTTTTTATTCCAGAAATAAAATAATTAATTAAAAAAAGATAAATTATCTTATATATCGTTATCTTTTTGTAGAGATTGTAAAATTGCATTTTTCGAATACTGTTGCCTATAATTTTGTACCACCTGTTAAATGAAAAAAAAAAATAACAAATGGCACAAAAATACAAGTTTAGCATAACATTATTTAGAACTAACCCTTTAGTACTCTTATATTTTAGTTAAGATTTTTAGTTTTTTATAATAGAATGATACTGACCCATAAGTTTTTAAGGCTTAATTAAAAAAAAATCGAGAACCCCACGGGTTAACTTCAGAAAATAATTCCGGAATATTATTTTTTTAGAGTAATTTAAATATTATCAACAATTCTTACCGAAATCCTTCCACTAATATATATTATTTTTATATTTTGTTTTAAAAAAATCAAAATCTCCTTAAATTTCACTTTTGACCTTAAAGAGGGACAGTTTATTGTGTTTCAATTTAACCTCAATTTACGAGATTGTAGTATATTTTGATAAAAGATATTTGAAATATGAAAAATCACGTTTTTCTTCCAATCCGCTGAAATAAATACGCTACCCTCGCCAAATTAAGAACAGGATATCTACAATATTTGGCATTTTTAATCACTTATATTTTGTTAATAAGACCTTAAAGTCTAATCGTTGATTCCTGTAAATGTCTTGAACAAAATTTTTGAAAAAGTAAAATTGGAGATTTTGAAATTGTGCTAAAAAATACGTACCGTTTTGATATTAATTTAGAAAGGCATAGCAATATACGAGATGCAAAAGATCATTTTGGCATCAGGAGAATGCAGAAATGTTGTTGTTGTAGGTTATGTCAATGTCTTTGAAAATGTGAGCTCGATTTTCTTAATCAAGTGGTCTGCGGGGCATTTATTACCTGGGGAACTTGATATAACTTGGATGTTTTTTAACCGATAATAGATTCTGTTATTTTATTAAAAAGATAATTTACTGTAGATTATGGCTCATTAATTAATTTAATTGAAACGCAATTATTAATATCAAAATTTTTGTGAAAAATTATTTGTTTTTGATAATTTTTACATATAAATGTATATTTGAACTTTGAACCCAATGCGCGTCCGGAAAGCATTGTCCGATTTGGATCAAATTTTGCGCACTAAAGTTTTAGATCCAGTGTCACAATAATCCGACCCACACAGCTCAAAATTCGACCAAACATTTTTTTTCATACTAACCGCTGTCACCCTTATATACATATACATATACATATATATTCCTGATCCTTATATTTCCATCTGCGGAAATAACGATCCCCCTATCAATTGGTCAGCTGGTATAAAAACTTTGTTCTAAAGTTTGTAACTATCAAACATTTTTGTAATTAATTTTCTTTCTTGTTTTTGATCAAAATCCTGCGTAAGATGCTATTTAAAATCATTAAAATCAGTTCAATAGGCCCCGACATTTCAATGAGAATGTAAAAACAAAAATCTTGGAAAAAAAAATAGAATCTTTCTTCATTTTTAGTTCTTCCAAAATACGGCCATAATGTTCTAAAATTTTTCGTGCAGAAGCGATTTTTTTACAGGAAAATTATGCACTTTTGGAAGAAAATTTATTAAATAAAAAGTGTTCAGAATCATTCATGGTATACTCACAAACTTTTTCAGAATTTTTGGACACTTTTTTGACATTAAAAAAATTTTTTTTAAATGTATGCAAATTTCTGGAAAAAAATGGTAAATTAAAATTTTTTCTCCGCAGTTTCACGCATACAGTTTTGTAGTATTTGTCGAAACTAATTTTCTCAGCTGATAAATTTTCAAAAAAACTCTCATTCTTGCGCTCCGAAGAGTCACATTTGCGGCAAAAATCATTTTTTTTTTTTGTGAAAACCAATTTTGGAAAAATATGAGCCAAAACTAAAAATCCCAAAAGAGGGATCGTTGGACAAATTCAAGACAAACATTTTAAAATAAAACTCCAGCTCAAACAGTTGAACTATGTGAGGTGTAGAGTAATTTGAGTGGAACAGTGGCGATTCGCCCCACTCTGCGTCGTCTGGATTAAAAAAGTATTTCTCTTTGGTCTCTTATGAAAGAAACTTAATAGTTTTTCTACTCTAATAATAAAAAAATATTACAATATATTAAAAAAACATTGATTTTTATAAAAAGTAATAATAATAATAAATTAGAAATTATAATAAATTTAAATTCAAATTGTATAAGAATTGAAAGGCAACTGTATCTATAATATTAATAGGCTAGGCGATTTCTTGTGACCGATGTTTTGTTCTACCGTTTGATCCCGATTTTGACCAATCGTATATTATTTGAAAGGTATTTCTTTTTAGCGTTTTTGCAGATTTACAGATTTTTTAACTTTATCCTTTGTTTTGAGTAAATTGCATTTAAAGTTGCTACTAACACATACATAAAATTATACCATGCTATGTGTGTGTTTATTAAATTTCTTAATGTGTTTGTAATAAAAATGAGTTTGTTTTTTGTGTTGATTTGCGAATTCTCTATAATTGATTAGCATACCTTTAGGGTCTTTATTTAATAAAAAAATAAAATTTCATAGAATTCGCACTCGAATTTCGAGCGCTGGAATCTGCTAGTTATAATGGTTATGGTAGTCAACATTGATTGTAATACAACTGAACTAAACCTACTTTTTTTTGAATTTAATGATTTGTTTTTTATTTTATTTTTTAAACCAATTAAACAAAGTTACTTTATTTACGAGAAAAATTCTCCTATAATTATATATTTGTTTTATTTTTACATACAGTAATTTGTAAATAGAACCTCTATTTGTGCAGAATTATGTTGAAAATAAGTAAGAGGATTGCCATATTGATTGGAGAAACAAAACCAAAAATCTGTTTTTATAGTAGGTATATTTTTATATAAATGCTAACTTAGTTGCAAATGTTTAAGATAATTTTTCACGATATTTATGAAATATTGAATAGGATTGTGATTTTAATAATATAGCTAGTCATAGCCAGATTCTGATAGAAGTTGAGTAAACCAATGTCTCTTTAATAGTTAATAACAGCCACATTTCGATCACTAAGGGTTTTTCAAACCAAGATTTTAAACAAATTCCAAATAGCAGGTATTATTTTTGATAAACGGAAACTCAGATTTTGAACACTGAAAAATGTTTGATTGGTTTTTTCAATAAATTTTTCTCTATATATTTGAATGAAAAAATAAAAATTTGGGCCGTTTTTAAAAATGGCCTATTTAGACAGGTATGCGATAAGGGCTGGCAGAAAATAGTCCAAACTCCAAGATCATAATATTTTTTAAATCATTACTAAAGTTGAGATATTTCTCCAAAAGAAACTCTAATTAACATTGTATATGAAAATGATGAAACTAGAAGTTCGGCCACCTTTAAAAATGTTTATTTTTGAACTAAAACTATAGAAAATATGAAATATGACAAATATTCCAAAAAACCAAATCTATAATATTACTAGGCAAGGCGATTTCTTGTGACCGATGTAACTTTCACAGTTTTACCCCGATTTTGACAAAAAATTTTATCATTTGAATGGTATTCCTCTTTAGCTGCTCCCAGATTTACAGATTTTCATCGTCTGGAATATTTTTTGGAATATTTTTTTTTAAATTTGCTACTAACACATACATAAAATTATACAATGCTATGTGTGTGTTTATTAAATTTGTTAATGTGTTTGTGTTAATGTGTTGAGTTTGTTTTCTACATTTAAAATGAGTAGAATTGTGAAGCATGCCTTTAGGATCTTTATTAAATGAAAAAATAAAATTTCCTAGTATTTGCACTCGAATTTCGAGTGCTGGAATCTGCTAGTATTGATTAATATTTGAAAACAAAGTCTACCTTTTAGCATGTCTACAAAATTTTTAAGTATTTTATTTAGAAAAATCTCAATACATAGCAAAAATATACTTAATGATTTTCGCGTCTTTTCATAAGATATCTTGAAAAATTTAATTTTTAGTAAGAAAAGATAATCAGATCGCTTTAAAATAAGTAACATATGAAATTTTTAGATTTTCTTCTTTCTAAATCATCTTTTAATAGCATATAAAATATAGATTTTTCATAGAAAAAAAATTACTGGAGGTGACGTAGTTCGTCACGTGGTAGTAAAAAATATTAATAAAAAACATTCCTTCATAATTTTTAGTTTTTTTTTAAATAATTTAATTTAAAAAATAAAAATTTTTTTTTTTTTATTAATTTCAACAAAATTGGCACTATATATAACAAACCTTTTTTTTACCAAGAAAAAAAAACAGTATAAAAGGGTAAAATTTACCACCACCGCCACAGTTAAAATTTAAAATGTTATAACTTCCTTCGAAATAATTTTATCATCACATTAACCTTAACATATTCGATATGCACAGGACCTAGGCTTTCAACTTTATTTTATTTATTTTATTAATATATTCCAACATAAACGTTTGTACAATAAACATTACACTGTGTGTCGAGATAAATTTCAATTAAATTAATGTCAAAAATATTATTGACCATATATTTTAAAATTTTTAAATAAAAATTCAAAGGACTTTGGGTTATTAGTAAAGTTTGATTTTAAATTATCAAAATTAACAATTATTATTATTAAAAAAAAAAAATTGGTATATACACACGCAAATATATTTTATTTAATATTAACTTAAATTCTTTACTGTCTTCGCTGTCTATACAAGTTCCTTTTTTTTTGCAAGTTTAACTTCTCTACTAACTCAATGAAGCGACTCAGGTTTTCTATTTACCAAGAAAAAGTCTTAAAGTATGTATCTGCTTACAAATACTTGAATATTTATTAAAGAATTTTTATATTCAACGTTTGTCTATTCAGCAACATAAATTCTTGTGTTTGTATTTTGAAAGTTCCCAAGCAAGAATTTATAAATAGTTATTTTGTTTCATATTTTTATTTTTATCATTTTCGAACTTTTGGGAATATTAGAGCACGTTTTTATATTTGAATGTGAAAATTAGGGTGGCCCTTCATTATATGGATGGGAAAAAAAGTGTTCAAATTCTCGGTCGCACCCGCTAGAAATATGCGAACAGCAAAAAAAATGAGATATAAAAAGTTTTGCGCCAATCAAAAAACATTTAGAGGTGGCTCAACGCGATTGAAAATTTCAAGTCTGTTTATATGGGGAAAATATGACTTTTTTCAGATTTTACGAAAATTTCGTTCTATAGCTTAATGTTTCCGACAAATTGTTACATAATTCGAGATCAGTATTAACTTGTCTTTTCAAAAAGCTAAAAAAACATCAAAATCGAATAAAAATTCGCCAAGAAATAGCAAATGCCCCAGACCACTTTTGTGGTAAAAAAAAATTAGGTCATGAAATTTGATGGCATTTTTTTCAACTTTCAGAAATTGCTTAAAGCCGTAATTTTTTTTGGTCTCCATACTTATAAGTACTCAGATATGTAGTATTGTTTTATTTCGACTTTGTTAACCAATTGCGTAATGAGACCAAAATGGAAATTTTTTTGATAAAATAAGCAGATAATTGCACCAAAGATATATCACAATGGATTATTTTGATCCCAGGAGCACTTAAGGGTTAAAAAAATAAAAATTAACCGAATTATTTTTCTTAAATTCTAAATAGTGGTTTCATCGAGTTTAATAGAAAAACTCGTTTTCGCTAATTTTTTTTTTAATATCTTAAAATCCAAAGCTGACCTTGGCAAATAACAGGTTAACGTTCTCGGATTTATGCCAAATTTAAGGAATGGAAGTTCTACACATTTGGTTATTATATTTTAAGCGTCGCATCTAAAAATTCAACAGCACTTACAAAATATTTGAATTTTTTAATACATTGTTTTTATTAGCTTGGGGTCATATCTGACCTCAATTCCAAAAGGGTTAATGGGGTCATATTATTTTTTCCGAAACCCTAGGCTGTTAAGATAGAATATAACGTTTAAAAGTAGAAAAGTGATGAATTTTTGATACAAAATATTTAGAAAGAGTACATTTACAGAATATTTTACAAAAATCCCATATTTCTCGAAATCCGCAAAAATAAAATCCTTGTCAAAAAAATTGTGGTATGGGGATTTACCTAAAAATTCACACAGTTAATCTCTGACATGCATTTAATAAAACCTTAAAGTGCCAGATCCATTTTTTTAAATTTCGTTGAAGAAAATTTTTTAAAACTTAAAAAAGGAGTTTTCAAAATTTTATCAAAAAAATTTCCCATTTTCGGTCTCAATGCGCAATAGGCTAACAACGTGGTAATAAAACAATACTTCATATCTGAGTACTTATAACTATAGAGACTAAAAAAATTATGGCTTTAATCAATTTCTCAAGGTAAAAAAAAATGCTCTCAAATTTCATGACCTAGTTTTTTTTTTGGCACAAAAGTGGTCTGGGGCATTTGCTATTTCTTGGCGAATTTTTATTCGATTTTGAAGTTTTATAGTTTTTGGAAAGATAATTTAATATTGATCCCGAATTATATAACAATTTGTTGGAAGAATTAAACTATAGCACGATATTTTCGCAGAATCTGAAAAAAAAATTCATATTTTCCCCATATTTCAATCGCGTTGAGCCACCTCTAAATGTTTTTTGATTGGCCCAAAACTTTGTATTTCACAGTTTTTTTCCTATTCGCATATTTCTAGTGGGTGCGACCGAGGGTTTGAACACTTTTTTTATTAAGGGCCACCCTAGTGTAAATAGGCAAAAATACAAACATATGTATGTATGTTGTTTTATTTAATATTTAATGAACTCTTTTTTTGAATATAAATGTTTGTGAATTATTTACTTTCGGTTTTTTTTATAGAAGTATTTCAATTAATACACAATACTGAAAATTGGAATGTGTTTTAAATTCCATATTCATTATAACATTTATTTTTCCAAATTTTTTTTTATATTTATAAAAAAACATATTTATAAAAAAATAACTAACATTCCTAAATAAACTCTGCTGTTTACAGTTGTATTCATCAGCCTTCTATAACTTTCTATGTTTACCAATATTAAGATTTCAAGTATTTCAGATAGTAGTGAATGTAGTAATGAGATTAAGAGGGGATCAATTTGTTCGTTACCTACATTCTGAAATTTAAATTGTTTATTCCGTTATTTTTATCGTAAAATTTGAACATGTTATTAATAAAGAAAACTTCTGTTTGTGAGAAAAGCCCTGGAGACTGATGAAATGCATAGTAATATATTTCATAAATAATGCACATATGTATATTAACTATTCTATTAAATAGTAGTTTTAGATTTTTTTACGTAAAAAATCAAAAAATTTCTTTCTCCAAAAATAAATGAGAACCGTTCCAAAAAAAACTTAAAAATTTTGACTTTCACTTCGAAAATATGAATACAATTTTTTCCCATTTTTTCCATCCTACAACCAACAAGAAAAAGTCATTCCAAAAGAATCGACCTCGTCCCCATGTAAATATAACATCCGATATGAAATTTTTCATACCTGCAGGCAAAAGAAATTAATAACTATGCCACTCAAATTAGGTTTACGTTTATATTCTTTATCCGATTAGTTGAACCTAAGACCCCTTTCTCTAAACGCATGGTATAAGGTCTAGACCGACTATAATTTTCTTACTTGATTGCTTTCAGCTAAATTTGCTTTAACACGCTTGAAATTTTGAAAGATGATGGAAATTATTGCAAATTGTATATTTTTATCAAAAAGCAAAAATCGGTTTAAAGGCTCGATATACAAAAAGGATTGCCTGTTGCCTATTTAAAATATATATATATATATTTTTAAATTTCAACGAATTTTTAATCAAAATTATATCCAAGATTGTTTAAATTGAATCTTCAAAGATCTATTAAATAAATTACTAAAAAATTGTGTTAAACACCAACTATGGATTTAAGCAAAGACTTCTTTTTCAATATATATATCGTACTTGATCAACAATAGGGTTTTAACTCAAAATTATAAAATTTACAGTAGAGGTTAAAAACTGTTTGTGATTATATTTCAAGAGAATTTGAAAATCGGAATATATCATGGTTATTAAATTTCTTTTGTAAATATATCTACATGATTTCTTTTACATTTTTCCAATCATTGCAGGAAAAAATTTATTTTTTTAGTTAATACCATTTTTATGAAACTTCTTTATATTTTTTTTTCATTATTTTGAGTTGTGACGTTTAAGTTGATATTTTAATAAAGTTTCCAAATCTTTTTTTTTAAACAAAAAAAAATTTTTGTTACCTTGTTATGATATTCTATCAACAAGATGGTATTAGCTTAACATTTTTTTATATTTTGAATACATGTTCTTATGTTCTAGTTTTTATTAAATGATATGTACAAAGTTGAAAAAGTTAACAGGTATTATGTGCTTAAATTAAGTATCTATAAAATTTTTCTAATACAACTCATAAATATGTTTTAGGATTATATTTTTATAAGTTCCATAAGATCCTTTTCCTTAATAATAGATGTTTTAATTTATAGCAGAAAAACATAAAGAAATTATTGAATTAGAAACTTACATAAGATTCTCCCAATAGCTGGTGCATTTTAAATTGGACAGTTTTTTCTTTTGAAAAATCTTTATCCTTATAGGAATTTTTATAAAAAAATTAATTGAGATTTTTGTATTCTATACACAAAACTTTGATATAATGCCAGTTAACTTTTTCATTGACTTCATTGTTAACAAAATTAATTTTGGACCCATTACTCTTGTAAGCTCAAAAGATCGTAAAATCTGTCATGCTTTAAATCATGAACTTTATTTATTTAAATATGCCTGTCCTTTAGCGGTAGCTAGTAATGTGACGTATTTATCTGCCGTATATACAATATGCCTGTCCTTTAGCGGTAGCTAGTAATGTGACGTATTTAACTGCCGTATATAAAAGATGTCTTTTTACTTGCTTTTCTATAACACTATGAACGTTATCTCTTTCATTTTGGGAGTGGCCTTGAATAAAATATTTATAAGTTATGCTTCGTATGTTAAAATATTAAATACAAATCTTGGGTAATGTTTGCTTCTTGCACAATTTTTTTTTATATATAAAAGAATGGACATTCAAATTTCATTCGACCCACGTTTACCTTCGATTTCAGTCCAGAAGAAATATTCCAAGTGATTCGCTTAAAGCTCACTTAAGGAAAAATTGTAACAATTTATTTTGCTTTTATAAAAAAAAAGCTTGAAGTTAATCCTTTTGACAATGGAAGAACTGATTCCAAATCATATACAGCTACACTGCCATATTCTTTATCTTCGCGGTGTGAAAAATGTGAAAAATCACATTTATCTTCAAATCCGGTGAAATAAAAACGCTGCTCTCGTCAAATTAAGAACAGGATACCTACAATATTTGGCATTTTTAATCAGATATATTTTGTTAATAAGACCTTAAAGTCCAATCGTTAATTCGGAAAATTTCTTGAACAAAATTTGTGAAAAATTAAAATTGCAGATTTTGAAATAGTGCTAAAAAATACATACCCTTTTGACATTAATTTAGAAAGGCGTAACAGTACACGAGATGCAAAATACTTTACATAAGATCATTTTGGGATTAGAAGAATGCAAAAATGTTGTTGTTGTAGATTATGTCAATGTCTTTAATATTGTGATTCTGTGTCGATCGGTATAATTAAAGATGGGTCCAGATCAAATAGCATTGGTAGTTACAAACATCAGCAAAAAGTCATTATACCATAACCACATAGTGGTATAGGGTATAAAGAGTCACATTTCGAATTAAAATCATAAAGCAAAACAAATTTTATTAACAAAAGAGTATCAACTCAAACTACAAACAAATTTAAATAATACAATTTGATAATTTTTAACTTGAATAAAGGCTCAAATCAAAATAATAAATCTTTTTATGAAAATATACGATGCAGTACTATTTCAACTTTTGTATTAACTCAAAATAATACCTTTTTATTGATATAATGGTAGTCACTACGCTATAACGAAAATGGTCTCAAATGTGGTTTTCGAGATGAAAGATTAATACGGAATACTTTCAAATTTTTACAGTAGATAGATTTCTAGCATAAAGTGAAATTTTAAAAATTTTGGGTTAATACCCTCTTGTTGATCAAGTGCGATATATAGATTTTTAATCAAACCTCTATATATTTTTATATAAATAAATGACTTACCAATGTAAGTGTTAATATATTTTGGTCATATTTAGTGCATCAATTACACTATTTATTTTTGTCTGTTTGTCTGTTTGTCTACCGAAAAAAAACTTTGCATCGATTTTTAACCCTCTTCACCAGATCCAATCGAGCTGACTCATGGCGACAATAAAAATGGTCTAACAAATTTTCATACAAAAAATTTAATTATAATATAATTTTGGATTTTTTTAAATTTTAATGGTTTTTTTTTTTAATTGACAACCATACAAATGTTCTACTTACAAATGTTCCAATTTACGAAAAGTATAATAAAAACTTGGTTTTTTTAATTCACACATTTTTGTTTTTGGTTGCAAAAACATTATATAGCATCTTTTCCTTTTTCTTTTCAAAAGGTCTTGAAAGAACCAAAAATTATTACCCAAAGTTAAAAGTTAAAATTAAGTTTATTCCTTAAGAAAAAATTATTTGATGTTAATATAGAAAATGTTAATATTAGCCACGTTCCATAGCTTTAATTATTTTAAAATATTCAAATATATTTAATTGCTTTTAAGTTTACTTACTTGTTTTCTTTTAGTCTATAAAAGCAAAACAAATTTATCACAATCTAACTTTGAAATTAAATTTTTTTTTTTTTTTTTTTTTTTTTTTCAATTTCTTTATTTGCAATCTATTTCATATAAAAAAAGAAACATTAGGCAAAATTTGTAATAATAAAAAGTAACATAGTTAATTGGATTCCAATGAATCCAATAAAAAGCAAAATACAAGATTGTATTATTATTGTTTATAGATACATATTTACAACAATTTTATTTTCTGAAGGGTAGGTCAAGAACATGCAATCGTTTAAGTCTTCGTATTTCTTCTTCTTCATTTAACAAATTTATAGCTAATGTGTTTGAGTGGTAGCTAAGTCTGTTAAGGTATCTTTCAGAACATCTATTAATTTCATCTTTTATTGAAGGAATATCAAGGTCATTTAATATAGAGTTATTTTTTATAAACCAAGGCGAGTTTGTTAATATTCTTAATGTTTTAGACTGATATCTTCTTAAAATTTCAATATTCGAATTACTGGAAGTTCCCCAAAGTTGTAGACCATATGTCCAAACAGGTTTAAGAACAGATTTATACAATATGACTTTGTTTTCTAAGTTTAGCTCGGATTTTGGGCCTAGAAGCCAGTACATCTTCTTGGTTTTTATGTTTAGTTGTTCACGTTTCATTCTTATGTGGTCTTTCCATGTTAACCTTCTATCTAGGGTGAGTCCTAAGTACTTAACTTTATTATTTTTTGGTATGCAGGTTCCATTCAAATATATTGGTGAACAATCTTCTTTCCTTAGAGTAAAAGTAACATGAACTGACTTTTCTGCATTAACTTTTATGTTCCAATTTTGTAACCAATCTTGAATTAGATTTATTTCTTGTTGTACGATATCGGATGCTTGAGTTGGTGATTTGTTAGAAGCTAAAATAGCAGTATCATCTGCGTATGTGCATATAGTCGTTTCATCCATTACTGGCATATCAGAAGTAAATATTGTATAAAGGACTGGGCCCAATACGCTTCCTTGTGGTACACCTGAATTAATGATTCCAAACTTTGAGTTTTCATCATTTATTTTAACGAAGAAATGTCTTTCAAAAAGATAAGATTTGAAGAAAAAATAAAAAGGAGCTGGAAGCATTTTTTTAATTTTATATAAGAGTCCTAGATGCCAGACTCTATCGAAGGCCTGTTGAACATCCAGAAATACCGCTGAACAATACAATTTTCTTTCCAAAGCGTCGGTGATTACATCAACAATGCGATGACATTGTTCGGGAGTACCGTGTTGGTGTCTGAAACCAAACTGATGTTCTGGAATTATGTTTTTATTTTCTAGCACGGGAAGCAATCTTTTAAGAATTAATTTTTCAAAAATTTTAGCAAACACAGACAACAAGCTTATTGGTCTATATGACGTTACTTCATTTTCACACTTATTAGGTTTTGGTATCATTATAATCTTAGCATATTTCCACTGTGTCGGAAAATGGTTAAGCCTTATAATTGAGTTATATATTGTAGTCATAAAAAGTATACCCTTTTTAGGCATCATTTTTAAAACGCTGGCGTTAATGCCGTCATATCCTGGTGACTTCTTTGCATTTAGTTCATTGATAAAAGTTTTAACTTCGGAAAAGGTTACGCGTTTTATTGGTAGATCCATTTGACAGGGTACATCAAGGAAGTTTAAAATATTATCTATTTGGGTTTGGCTAGAGTATTCAAAAGGATTAAATGTATTCTCTAGATGATTTTGAAATTCATTAGCTTTGCTTAAATCTGATCTACACCATAATCCATTGGCATTTTTAATTGGTACGTTTCTTTTTATGGGACGTTTAAGATACTTTGTTGCCTTCCAAAGACTGTAATCGTCATTCCGTGTAGCATCTAAATTTCGTAGAAAGTCTTTTGTATTTTCATTTTTATATTCTTTTAATACTTTCTTCAGATGATTTGCTGCTCTATTGAAATTGGATTTATCTAGTGGACATCTAGTATTTTTGTAAATTCTCCTTAACTCTCTTTTGTTTCTAATCAATTCTCTTAGTTCAAAAGATAATATTACATTAACGCCATTAGTTCGTTGTTGTTGTGGTGTGGATACGTTTCCTGCCTCGTGTATTAGCCTTGTAAATAATTCAATGGCATCTTCCAATTCACTTTCTGTTTTTAAAGATGTATTTAAGTTTATATTGTTTTCAATCCAGTATTGAAAATAATTTACATCAGTTTTTTTGCTAACAATAATGTCTTTTTTGCTAACCATTTTCAACACAGTGTTGTATGTAGCAATAATTGGACTGTGATCAGAATTTAGATCATTATTATCAGAAATATCTAATGAGGATCTAGGTATACCATTAAAAATTACGAAATCCAAAAGATCTGGTATTCGTCTGATATCGCTAGGCCAATATGTTGGGGAGCCAGTAGATAATGTTGAGTAGTGGTGTTTTAAAATACATTTATGAAGTTCTTTACCCTTTGGGTTTGCTAATCGTGAGCCCCACCAAGGGTGTTTAGCATTGAAATCACCTCCTACTATGAACTTTTGACCAAGCTTTTTAAAAAATTCTTCATATTGGATACTTTTAACATTATGCCTTGGCGGAAAATATATTGAGAAAATTTGTAAATCTGTATTGTTACATGTTACTTTTACACCAGCAGCTTGTAAAAAGGGTTTTTGAATTGGCTCAAGTATTTCGTATTTTATATTTGATTTAATCAGAATTGCAGCTCCTGCGTGTGCTCTTTCATCAGGATGGTTGGCATGTACTAAATGATAACCTTTTATTTTAAAATAAGTTTTATTTGTAAAGTGGGTTTCAGAAATTAAGAATATATCTATATAATTTGTTTTCAAGAAGATTTCTACTTCATTCATATGATTAGAAAGCCCATTTGCGTTCCATATTCCTATTCTAAAATTTACTTGCATAGTTTTGCCATTAACATTGACATCATACTCATGATATTTTCCATCATTTTTTCAAGTTTTTCTAAACGAGTAATATGACTAGCATCAGAATTCCTTACTGCTTCTGCATAAGAAATATTAAAATTGTTTTTATTTGTTTCATCATGAGAGAAACCATTTAATTGTGGGTAATCATTAGAATTCATAGCATAATTATTCCTTTGACTATTTGTGGACATTCTTTGCCTAGCAGGTCTTTTTGATACGAGATCCTGGTAAACTTTGCAACCTTTATAACTGGCAGTGTGGTTAGATAAACAATGAACACAACGAGGTGGAGTTTCTATTGATTTTGTACACTGTGCAGTTGGATGATCCATGCCACACTTTACGCACCTGAAGGGCCTCTTGCAATAACTTTTTGTATGTCCAAACAGTTGACATCGATGACACTGTACCAAATCATTTGTTCTTATAGGTGGTTCTACCTTAACTAAAGCGCTATTTAAATGTTTTATATTATACACATCCTTGTTATTATTTTTGGGATCTAAATCGATGAAAAACATAGAAAGTGGCTCTTTTGTTATACGACTCTTAACATTGACTACAGACCTCACATCATGTTTTAATAATAAAAGTTCTGACTTAATATCTTCAATTGGTGTTGAGGGATGAAGCCCTTTAATCACAATTTTAAATGACCGTTCTTGTTTGAGTTGATATGTGTGGAAATTAATTTTTTCACTTTCCAAATAGTTAACTACTTTTCGGTAAGAGTCTACAGTCTTAACCATTAAACGCACTTGACCGTCCCTTAGAGACTTATAATTAAATTCATTATTGGATATAACATTTATTAATTTTTTTATCATTTGACTAATATTAAGCACATTTGGTATATAAATTGGTGGTGGTTTTGGTATTGCTTCATTATTATCATTTATTTCTACTTCAGCATCATTATCAAGAACAGCAAATTTGTTGGTAGATGAAGTGTTAGGAAGATTTTGCAAATTTCTTCGTTTTAGTTGATAAAGTTTTGGCGATTCTGCTTGCTTACGCTTTGTTGGTATACTTTGCCAGATTGGCTCAGCATCGTCACTGCTTACTTCACTCAAATTTACATTGTCAGTAATCATGCTGATAATGTAGCACTGTTATTGTAAAACATTAGTATAGTTATACTAATATTTAACAAAACCCAGTGCTTTTAATGCACTGTTATTGTTTTTGGTTGTTTTCACTAATCCGTTTGTTTTTATTTCTGAGACTAGTTTTATTGTTCTTAACAGAACAATTTTGTTGTTTTTCTGTTATTTTTTTTTTTTTTTTTTTTTATATTTGTTTAAAGAAGAATAATTATCACAATACACGTCTAATTGCTTTCGCTGTCGAACCAAGACTGAAATTAAATTTAAAACCATAAATTAATTTGAAATTTCTTGCAAAATCATATTAACATTTTCTCAAGAAAATACCCACTTTTATCATCATCACTTTTATGCAAACATATATTTATATTTGATGGCACAATATTCTGAAATCGAACCTTGTAAACAAAAACATTTGTCGATAATATAAATTTATTTGAACTCTTTAAATGATATAGATATGAAAATTTATTGTTTTTCCATTTTACTTTGTGGACAATTGGCAATAAAAACCAATATGCGTTATTTAGCATCTTATACGAATATACAGCCATAACAACAAGGGGATAAGGAAAATGTTAAAATCGTTGTCAAAAAAATAATAATATGTATATTAAGGTGGCCCTTAATAAAAAAAAGTGTTCAAACACTCGTTCTCATCCCCTAGATATATGCGTATAGCAAAAACACTGAGAAATACTAAGTTCTAGGTCAATCAAAAAAATTTAGAGGTGCCTCTATGCGACTAAAAACTTCAAGTGTGTTTATATGGGGAAAATATGATATTTTTTCAGATTTTACGAAAATTTTGTTCTATACTTTAATTTATTCGCCAAGTTGTTATATGAATCGATATCAGTACTAAATTGTCTTTTCGAAAAGCTTTATAACTTCAAATAACTTCGAATAAATACTCGCCAAGAAATACCAAATGCCCCATACCACTTTTGTGCCAAAAAAACTCTAGGTCATGAAATGTGATGAACATTTCTTCAACTTTAACAAATTGATTAAGGCCATAATTTTTTTTTTTTGGTCTCTATACCTATAAGTACTGAGATATGAAGTATTGTTTTGTTAACCAATTGCGAAATGAGACCAAAAATGGAAAATTTTTTTGATAAAATTTTGAAAACTCCTTTTTCATGTTTTCAAAAATTTTCTTTAACATAATATAAAAAAATGGATCTAACACTATAAGATTTTGTTATATACATGTTACAGATGAAATGTGTGAATTTTGAAGGCAATACCTGCCCCAAAATTTTTTTGACAAGGATTTTATTTTTGCGTATTTCGAGAAAAATGGGATTTCATAAAACAACTTATAAAAGGGAAGTGATATTGCTTCAAAACTAAAAGTGGTAAATGATACAGCAGAACGCGGTGTTAAATTGGTTGAAGAGTATAATAACATATTAACAAAGACCGAACAAGAGGAGCAATACTTATTGCAAGTCGTAAGTGATTACAGAAAACAATTTGAATCGCACACTAAATCATCCTTAAATGCACCAAAATACATAAAATTAATTTTATATTTCATATTCTTTTGAATAAATTGTCTTTTATTAGCTTTGGGTCATTTGTGGGTCTTCTTAGTTTAATTAGAAAAATTCAGATAGTTTTTATACATAAAAAATAATTTTATAACAAAATTGGTTAAAAGTTGTTTTAATTTATATTCGCGGGCAATAAGCAGATAATTGCACCATATATATATCACAATGGATCATGATCCCAGGTGCACTGTAGGGTTAAATAAATAAAAATGAACCGAATTATTTTTATTAAATTCTAAATAGTGGTGTAATTGAGTTTAATAGAAAAACTCGTTTTCGGTAATCTTTATTTAAAAATATCTTAAAATCCAAGGCTGCCCTAGGCAAATAATGACTTAACGTTCTCGGATTTATTCCAAGTTTTAGGAACGGACATTTGGTTATTATATTCTAAGCATCGCAGCTAAAAATTCAACAGCACTTACAAAATATTTGAATTTTTTTAATAAATTGTGCGTTTGAAATTGTTTTCTGTAATCACTTACGACTTGCAATATGTATTGCTTTTTTCTTCGTTCTTTGTTAATATGTTATTATACTCTTCAATCAATTTAACACAGCGTTCTTTTTATTATTTAATTTATTTGAAAACATATAGACAGTTTTTATACATAAAATAATTTTATAACAAAATTGGTTAAAAGTTGTTTTAATTTATATTCGCGAGCAATAAGCAGATAATTGCAGCAAAGATATATCACAATGGATTATTTTGATCCCAGGAGCACTGAAGGGTTAAATAAATAAAAAAATAATAATTTTTCTTAAATTCTAAATAGTGGTTTCATCGAGTTTAATAGAAAAACACGTTTTCGGTAGTTTTTATTTCAAAATATCTTAAAATCCAAAGCTGCCTTGGCAAATAATAGGTTAACGTTCTCGGATTTATCCCAAATTTTAGGAATGGAAGTTCTACACATTTGGTTATTATATTTTAAGCGTCACATCTAAAAATTCAACAGCACTTACAAAATATTTGAATTTTTTAAATAAATTGTCTTTTATTAGCTTGGGGTCATATGTGACCCCGATTCCGTAAGGGTTAATAGGGTCATATTATTTTCTTTTTCGAAACCCTAAGCTATTAAGATAAAATATAATATCTAAAAGTAGAAAAGTGATGAATTTTTGTTACAAAGTATTTAGAAAGAGTACATTTACAGAATATTTTACAAAAATCCCATTTTTCTCGAAATCCGTAAAAATAAAATCCTTGTCAGAAAAATTCTGGCAAAGCGATTTACTTAAAAATTCATTAAGTTAATCTGTAATATGTATTTACCTAAACCTTAAAGTACCAGATCAATTTTTTTAAATTTTGTTTCAGAAAATTTTTTAAAACTTGAAAAAGGAGTTTTCAAAATTTTTTCAAAAACATTTCCCATTTTCGGTCTCAATGCGCAATAGGTTAACAACGTGGTAATAAAACAATGCATCATATCTGAGTACTTATAAGTAGAGAGACGAGAAAAAAATTATGGCTTTATTTCTCAAAGTGGGAAAACTGCCATCAAATTTCATGACCTAGTTTTTTTTTTGGCAACAAACTGGTCTGAGGCATTTGCTATTTTTTGGCGAGGTTTTATTCGATTTTGAAGTTTCATAGCTTTTTGAAAAGGTAATTTAATATTGATCCCGAATTAGGTAACAGTTTCTCGGAATATTTTAACTATAGAACGAAATTTTCGTAAAATCTGAAAAAGAATTCATATTTTCCCCATATAAACACACTTGAAATTTTCAATCGCGTTGAGCCACCTCTAAATGTTTTTTGATTGGCCTAAAACTTTGCATTTCTTAGTTTTTTTGCTATTCGCATATTTCTAGCGGGTGCGACCGAGTGTTTGAACGCTTTTTTCCCTCCATATAATGAAGGGCTACCCTAATATACATACAAGCAAAATTTCACTTTTATATATAAATGCCTCAATTGCCAAATCGACTAACTCCACTTTCAGCCTTTGAGTGCCTGATTGACGCCTAGCTGTTAATAGTGAAAACTAATTTCTTTAATAATAAATAGGTGTTAATGGTGTTAATCCTTGTTATTTGTTTTGAATGTAAACAGTAAGGCGTCAATCAATCACTAGCAATAAAAATCATAAAAAAATCAGAGAGTTGAGTTAATCGATTTGACAAGCATTCATAGATATAAGTAATAAAGCCAATAACTTCATAATCAGGAAATTCTTTTATCAATTTGTTTTTATAAAAAAATTGATTTAATATATTTTTTTTTTACATAAATTGTGAAGTTTTATTTTATAAAATTAGCTTTTTTCACAAACTTCATGTTCTCAAAAAAAAGAAAACAAGTAAGAAAGTTATAGTCGGTCTATACGATACCCTATACCATGCGTTTAGAAACCCTATCTCTTAGGCCCAACTAACTGGACATAGAAAATAAGCAAAAACCAAATTTGAGTGGGATTTTTATTAATTTTTTTGGCTGCAGATATGAAAAAGTTCATATCGGATGCTATATCTATATGGGGACTAGGTCCAAAATTGGACCGATCCTGATCATGTTTGGTAAAGTCTCTTGTATTTTGCAAAAATATATACAAACAAAATTTGAGAAGAATCAGTGCAATATTTTTGTTTTTTAATAGATTTAAGTGAAAATCGGGAGCAGCTCTATATGGGGCCAAAGGGATCATTTTTGGTCTACTCATTATTGGATGTAATGAACGCATATAAACCCAATTTGAGTAAGATCTATATGACAATTTGGATCTTATGACAATTTATGTCGATTTCATAGGGGTAATTTGTATGGGGGCTAGGTCTGAACATGGACCGATTCTCACCAATTTCAATAGCGTTCATCCCAAAAAAAAAAGCTTATGTACCAAATCTCATCAAAATATATTCATATTTGCGACCTGCAGTTTGATTACAAGCTTTACATGGACACACAGACGGACAGACGGACGGACGGACGGACATTGTTAAATCAACTCAGAAAGTGATTCTGATTCGATCGGTATAATTAAAGATGGGTCTAGGTCAAATATTTTTGGTTGTTACAAACAGCAGCACAAAGTCATTATACCCAAACTACATAGTGGTATAGGGTATAAAAACAGTCAAAAAATTTGTTTATAAATATTTTTCTACCCTTTTTTCTACATTCCATTTTTATACCCTATACCGCTGGTTGGTTTGGGTATAATGACTTTATGCTGCTGTTTGTAACTACCAAAAATATTTGACCTAGACCCACCTTTTACTATACCGATCGACTCAGAACCACTTACTGAGTCGTTTTAGCGATGTCCGTCCGTCTGTGTGTCCATGTAAAGCTTGTAATCAAACTACAGGTCTCAAATATGAATATATTTTGATGAAATTTGGTATGTAAGCTTCTGTTGGCCATAGGATGAACGCTATTGAAATTGGTGAAATTCGGTGCATGTTGAGACCTAGTCCCCATACAAGTGACCCCTATGAAACCGACATAAATTGCCATAAGATCCAAATTATCATATAGCTCTCAGTCAAATTGGGTTTGTAAAAAACGCTATAGGACAAATCTTAGTCATAGGCCTCATATAGAGCTGCTTCACTTAAATCTATCAAAAATCAAAAATATTGAATAGATTTTTCTCAAATTTAGTTTGTTTATATGTTTTCAAAATATAAGTGACTTTAACAAATATGATCAGAATCGGTCCATTTTTCGACCTAGTCCCCATATAAATTTAGCACCCGATATAAACTTTTTCATATCTGCAGCCAAAAAAATTAATAACAATGTCAATTAAATTTGGTTTCTGCTAATTTTCTATATCTAATTAGTTGGACCGAAGAGATATGGTCTCTAAACCATGGTATAGGGTATCGTATAGTCGGTCTAGACCGACTATAATTTCTTACTTGTTTTAATCTATACTAATATTCTGTGGTCACAAGCGTTAACCGCCTAAGTCGAAAATTATGCTTTCGAGAACAATAACTTTTTATATAAATGTAATGGGACTTCATTACGACTTAGGTCAGTATGTTTTCATTAATAACTTTTTAAAAAAAACAAGGTTAGAGAAATGCGCTCTTCACGTAAATATAAAGCGTTTATAGTAGAATATGACAGCATACATAACTCAAATCGTTCTTAAGTCGACTTAGCCGGTTACCGCTTGTAACCAGAGATATAATAAAGAGGTAATGTGTGTTGATTTGTTTGGTTATTTATTTGTTTGTATGAGGTAATCTGCATAACTACTCATCTGATTTTAAAAATGTTGGTTCCAATATTTCCAATGGTCCTTAAGGTTTTGTAATATTTTTAGTGGGTGTGGCACCTCCTATATAGTGAACTTTTATTATCATATTACATATATCATATATACAAAAATGGGCGGGATCTGATAGGTGGGCGTGGTACCTCCCATACCAAAGTAATAATTCAATATCATTTATATCGAGTTCTATCACAGAGACAGCTTTGCAAATTGTTCTGAGGCCATCTATTACACAAGGCAACAAAAAAGAAAAAAAAATTATGCCGAACAAAAACCACTATAAAATTTTGATGTATTGTGGTTCCAGTAGTACAAATATGGTCCAAATTAAATTTTTATGGAAAAGTTTTTTTTTTTTAAAAAAATTAAAAATTTTTTTAGACGTTTCTCCACATAACTAATGATAACTTCAAAAGGGTTAGTCCAATAATATCAAGATAAATTTAGAAAAATTCAGACTAACATAGCCTTCCGTCTATATATTTAGTTTCCATCAGCTCAGTAGTTCTGGAGTTATAATAAATAATTGAAGCAAAAAATATATTTTTTACGTGAAAATATCAAATTTTTTTGTTTGAAAAAAATCATAAAAAATCGAAAACTGCAAAAATTGTTCTGATTTATTGCTTTCCCGCAAAGCCATATGTAATAGGAACAAAATGAGATATCCATCGTGAAAATCGATTCGTTCTTTTTGAATTTATTCACAATTAAGTGAATGCGCTCATTTTCAGAAAAAATTTTTTATTCACAATTAATTGAAGGTGTCGCATTTTACAAGCACTGTCATTATTTCTTTGGTTTACATAATAATGACTAAATAATATTTTGTTATTAAATGAATTTAAAAACTCTTCGTCGATATTCTATAGAAAGTGGTACAATAAAAATGCAGAATATAGTACTGGAGTGCAATAAAAAGGAAAAGCTTGACACTTTGTACGACGGGATAGGATTAGCGGGCGTGGCACCTCCTATACAAAAAATGTAAAGTTCTATGAAAGCGAAAAGCTTGAAACTTTTGACAAGTATATTAATTAGTATTTATTAGTCGTGGAAAATATGAGCGGAATCGTCAAATTCAAAAGTTGCCAAAATCAAAAATCAAAAATCCCCAATATCAAAAATGAGCGAAATCAAAAATCACTAAAATGAAAAATTGTCAAATGATATTCTAAAATCAAGGCCAATAGTTGAATGTTGCCGGATTTAATTTGGAAAATCCATGTTCTTCTCATGGGCAGCTATGTATATACAGTCGTCAATAAAGTTTATATGCAAACTGTAAATCAAAATTCAATTTAAAATTTTTCGCACACCCTGTGTTACCATGTCGTCTTTATTTTTCTGTTTTGTTGTTTATTATGTTAGCGTGCAGCATCTAGCTAGAAAAACTGGTTTTTAAAGCACCGTTAGATTTGCAAGCAACTGTTTTTCTGAATGAGGTAAAAATAATAACATCAGAACAATTTTTTAATATTTTGATTAGGATTTACAATGTTTTTGAAATTTTTTATTATATATTTGGAAAAAAAATACATTAAAAAATACACGAAATGTCACCACGGGGCAAAGAATTGTCTTCGGATCTCAGAGAAGTGATAATAAAACTCTACCTGGAGCACAAAACTTAGAGACAAATTGCCGAAATAGTTGGAAAAAGTCATGCAACCATCCAAAAAACAATAGCAACGTACAGAAGACAAGGAAATAATATCAAGCCAAGATCTCGTCGGACAAACATATTTACACCCAGTGAGAAACGAATTAACATGCGGAAAATGCGAAAATTTCTGCAGCAATGGAAATTGAAAATGAAGTGGGAAAAGTTTGTAGCACTGAAACAATTCGTAATGTACTCTATTCGGCTGGATACCATGGCCGTCATCTCCGCAAAAAGCCGTTTGTAAGCCCTATTAACCGCAAAAATAATATAAAACAGCCGCCCAAAGATTTTGGAACACCATTATTTTTTCGGACGAAAGTAAATTCAATATCCACGGATCAGATGAAAATTTGTTTGTGGGTTTGTTTGTGGGTTTGACACTAATAGGTGGCTAAACCATACGATGATCTTCTTGAAATTTCCACACTGTGTAACTTTGTATCGAGAAAGTAAAATATGCTATATATTTTTGAACATATTAAGTGGGCGTGGCACCTCCGACGTTTTTGAGACTTGCGAGCGGTTTTATATGAAAATTGAAGGCTTTTTACATACAAATAAAAAGAAAAGTGAATTCATGAAATTTGACACACTAGGTGGGTTTTCTTATGTAGGGTAACATACATATTTTTTATAGCCTTAAAAAAAATTTTTTTTTAAACTTCATAATTTTTTCTGTACCACTGTAATTTCAACAGCTGTATTAATATTTTCATATTTGAGATTTTCATTTAAATTGGGACTCTCTAGAAAATAAAGTTCTCAAGTACGTATGAAAAAATAAAATAGTCACAACCACTTTTATTGCAAGTAAAAGTTTTTTTTAATGAAATAGATTTTTTAACTGCCAACAATAAGGAAAACACAGCAATTTTAAAAATGTTGTGATAAAACATCATAATAATCACAAACATTGATGGGTTATCAACACAACAAAAAAAAAAAAAACAATAGAATAAAAATAACAATAAAAAACCAAATAACAATGTATAGAAAATCTAGTTATAAAATGCCTTTACGGATAATATCATATCTATAATATCAAATCTAATCAAAGGATCAAAATGACCAATAACAAACTCATAACGAAAAAAAAAAGAAACTAAAATGATTGGATTAAAATGCTAGAGTTGATAACAACAACAAAAATATCATAGAAGAAGAAATCTCTTGAAACGCACTTCTACAATCGATTTGGGAATATAAGTTTACAAAAGCACTCATGTATATCTATATGAGTTAAATGACAAGAACAACAAATATTGAAAAAAGAAATCAAGGGTATCAACAAACTTTTAAATAAATAGCAAAAGAATTCAGACTTTTTCATTATTTTGAGCAACAACAAAATTTGAGCCATAGACTTATTCAACATGAAAACTTCAATAAATATTTGTATTCCAATTTGGTTTCATTTCTTTCTTTTTTTCTGGTAAACAATTTTGTTATTGTTGACACACACAATCAGTATATGGAAAAATATTGCAATCAACTTGTATTCAGAATAAATTTTATAATGCTGTATTATCAAATATTACCAAATAAATTTTAACTCTTTTATACAAATAGTGACACAAGTTTAGATTAAAATTTCAAGTGAGTGAGAATGAGCAATTTACTGTGAATAATAGAAATTATTTAATCACAAACCTACACATACATACCAAGTACTTTGTGTTTTGTTAAATAAAACTGTAGGTGGCACACAGCAAATATTTAATATGTAAAATATGCTAAAATATTGGATAATTTATGTGTTTGGATATCCTTCATTAAAATTTCATGTTAATTTTTTTGTAGAACATTTTAGACTCCATCTGCATTTTCATAGGTCATTTTAAACTTTTTTTTAAACAAATTCAAAAAAAAAGTCCACTAAAACGTTTCAAAAGTTAAAATGTTCCTAAATACGTTAAATGTCAATTTCACTAGGGGTCATTAAAGAGTAAACGATGTAAAGTCATGTAAAACCTTTAAATAAGCAAATTTTAATTTTAATTTTATTGTATGGATACCTTACTTGCCAAATTGATTAAACCCACTTTCAAATTTATGTGATACGTAACATTGAAAAAGCAACAACTTTGACATTTTTATTTATTTTTTCAATTATAATATTATTCTTAAAAAATTAAATTTGTGTTTTCTATCGTATATTTTTTTGTGTAAAACTTTTTGTTTCTAAAAAAAAAAAAAAAATGTGAAAATTGACGAAAGAATATTTATTAAATAAAATTCAACCATGAAGATGCTGAAAAATACCCAGCGAAACGTCGGAGTTCTAAAATAAAATAAATAGTCTTTAATTAACTTTTTAAAAATAGTGACCTTGAGCCAATTTTGAAAAATTCTAAAACAGATAATAAATTTGAAATCGAAAAAGGGCGGAATATTTAGAAGAAGTTAATGCCAAAGCCTTTGATTGACATATTAACACTATTAACACCACTTTATTATTAGAGAAATTAGTTGTTGGAATATAAACAGTTGGCCATCAATAAAGCGCTTTGGCATTAAAATTTTCATAACTTTCAAAGAGGAGTTAATCGATTTGGCAAGTGAGGCACTCATTTTAATTTTTTAATGGGTTTTGGAACTTAACATATTTCGTACAAACCTTTAGTCATTGTTGACACCTGGTAGAATTAACAACAGAACGTTTATACGAAGCATTTTAACCATCAACCCACTTTTAATAAATTTTTTTTTAAGTCAATGACATATGGAAATGGCGGATAGAGGGTTAAAATTAAATATCGAAGTGGATATCTAAACATAAAAGCTCAGTGCAAAAATAAGCTGGCACTTTCTACTTATTTCTTACTGTATTGGCCAAAAAGAAAATGAAAATTTTAAAAGGTCATAAAAAGAGTCAATGACCACTAGGTATGGGATTGTTTACGATTATTCGATTACAAAACGCTAGATCCCCAAATTTTGTGAGGTTTGGAAAAAGCTGCATGACCCAAAAAATGGGGAGTAGCACAAGGGCTTCCCACCGAGCTCATAGCGGGAACAAAAAGAAAGAAATTGACAAAAAAAAAAACTCCATAACTACCACAGAAGCACTTCTAGCGAGATATATAATATGAAATTGTTACCTTCCCACCCCGCACTTATCTGATTCCGCCCATTTTCGGCAGGGCTTCTAACATAAATAATAGTTGACATCGCACCAATTTTCAAAGCTTTTTATAAGATACTAGCAGATTCCAGCACTCGAAATTCGAGCGCAATTTCTAGACAACTTTATTCTTCAATTTAGCCAATTCACAAACCAACACTTTTATCGTTTATTATAATTGTGAATGAAGATAACAAACTCAGTAACAAACACGTTAAAAAATTTAATTTAATTTTTCTCGTAAATAAAGTAACTTTGTTTAATTGGTTTAAAAAATAAAATAAAAAACAAATCATTAAATTCAAAAAAAAGTAGGTTTAGTTCAGTTGTATTATAACCAATGTTGACTACCATAACCATTATAACTAGCAGATTCCAGCGCTCGAAATTCGAGTGCGAATTCTAGGAAATTTTATTTTTTCATTAAATAAAGACCTTAAAGGTATGCTAATCAATTCGCAAATCAACACAAAAATACAAACTCATTTTTATTACAAACACATTAAAAAATTTAATAAACACACACATAGCATTGTTTAATTTTATGTATGTGTTAGTAGCAACTTTAAATGCAATTTACTCAAAATAAAGGAAAACAGTTAAAAATACCTTTCAAATAATATACGTTTTTTTTTTTTTTTTTTTGTTAACCAGGGGATGTCCCTACACATGCAGTGCATTGTGTTGATTTCAAGAAAATAGGTTATGGGAAGGAGGAGAGAGGGAGTAGTGTTTGTAGATATTTGACTTAAATTTTATTAGATTATAACAGTCAGGAAAGGCCTCTGCAAGGAGTTTATTCCACATACGGCTTGTTCGACTGATAAACGAATTCCCTCTGTAATGCGTTGTGCAGTCAACTGGACAAAAGACTACAAACGGATGTGATCTACTAGAGAAGCGGGTAGAGCGAACCGAAACTCGGGCACTTCGAATAAATTCGCTAATCTCAGAAGAACATTTCCCCTGGTAATATCTATAGAACAGTGCTACACAACCCACATTCCGACGATGTTCCAATTAATCAATAGAGTTGGATACCCTACTGTCATTGCTGAGCGCCAACGCCCTCGTTTACACACGGTCCAGTAGCTCCAAAATAGATTTTGAAGCTCCTGCCCATATACGGGAGTTGTATTCCATTTTCGGTCGGATGTAAGTGGTATTGATTTTAAGAAGATCAGAAGGAGTGAAGTAATTTTACCACCGTTTTAGAAAACCAACACACTTGAATGCTTCTTTTGACACTTGAAAAACATTTTTCATGCCTATAACATCAAGACTATCCGATTCCTCAATACCTATACCACCCATATATACACATGACATTGTTGATTCCATGTCCCTATGGGTCAACATACAACATTGAGTCTTTAACGCATTAAAATCAATCATATTCGCATTACCCCATTCGGAGATTGTTAACAGGTCTTGATTGAGTGTCTCATTCATTGTCTACCTTTTGCCCCCAACCACCAAGAGGCTTGGTCTACAGTCAAAGGAAAATTAATGACAAATGTTGCTGTCATCTGCGAAAGAGTATATGAATTAAAAGTTTGACGAAGAAGGTCGTTCAGAAAGATAAGCAAAAGAGAAAGAGAAAGAATGGAACCTTGGGGTACCCCTGAATTAAGCTGAAACTCATTAGATGAGACCCCATTAATAACAACGCGTATCATTCGGTCTCTGAGAAAACTCGATATAAATCGAGAGAAGTGATTACCGACCCCAAAGCCAATAAGCTTTGATATCAATGCACCGTGCCACACACGATCGAATGCTTTGGAAATATCTAGAGCAACCACTTTACTTTCGCCAAAATTGCGATGGGATCGACTCCAGTGCTAACAGGTCTCCCGAGGAGCGATTTCTACGGAAGCCATACTGTCGATCATTAAGAAGCGATTTGGTCTCTAGGTAGTTCACAAGATGGAAATTGATCATGCTCTCCATCACCTTTGAGAGCGCAGAGCAGATTGCAATTGGACGGTAATTTTCAGGGTTATTAGCCGCACCCTTTGTAGGGATTAGTTGGACATTAGCAACCTTCCAGCAAGAGGGAAAAACTCCCGCACGGTACTTAAGGCTGAAAAGGTTGGTCAATGGACTGGCTAGCGCCGAAGAGCACTGTTTCAGCACTAGTGCTGGTATACCATCCGGTCCCGTAGATTTATTTATGTTGAGATCCGAAAGAATCTTTTAACTGCACGTGCTCGGAAGAATATTTTAGGCATGGTACAAGATACTCTTTCGAGTTCGGGCAGTGGTTGATCGCTATCCGGCAAAAATGAATTTTTTGCAAAGAGTACAGCTAAAAGGTTAGCCTTATCAACCAGGTCAATGAATATTTGGTCATTCATTATAAGTGTTGGGATAGCAGTACTAGCATTATTCTGGGTCTTGGTTTACCGGGATAAAATGGTAAAACAAAACATCGGTAACAAAAAATCGCCTACCCTATTAATATTATAGATAAGAAATAATTAAAAAATTTATAAAATTTATGTCCATCCTTAAGGACCTTTTTAAATATTGGAACCAACATTTTTAAAGTCAAATGAGTAGTTACCGTGATTACCTCCTACAAACAAACGTTGTATATTATCTCTTTATTATATTAGTATAGATAATAATTGTGTGTGTTGCATCCAGCCCACTGTAGTGAAAGTACCAATTGAATGAGTAAGATTTTAAACTCAATTAGATAATGACCATGACCGACAGATTTTCAGTTCACATATCTAGTGCCAACGAACGATACACTTTAAATTTAAACATTTAATGCTGTCGGTGGATCACATTACATATTACTGCTGTCTAGTCATTGTGTAATGACCCTCAAATTTGTTTAGTTTTAAGATTTTATTTTAATTATCGATACAAATTAAAATTCAATAAAAATTATTTTTTGTATTGAAACAAACACTTAACAACCATTGTAATCACTTTAATTAAAAAGTTCGGTCCTAAACGCCGAACACATCAATACTTTTGTTTCAACCAATACTGCTATACTCCTACTCCAGTGAAAAAGTAAAACTTTTTGTTAATTTAAAGTAGCAATCATATATATGTACAACTTTGCATTTAAACATTTAATTAGTTAAACACTACATAAATTTTCTCTAAGTGTAGATAATTTTAGAGCAATAAATATTTGAAATATGCACATATTTGTATTCAATCAACGTTTAGCTTCAACATCGATGACAAACATATGAAGACTAGAAAACAATCAATAGAATTTAAAAAAAAAACAGTAATAAATTAAATAACGATAAAAAAACGCTGAAAAACCATCCAGTGATCAAGGTTATGGTTTATATAAGTATTTATTTTTAACTGGCTTTATACTTAACTTAGTCTTGTCTATAGTATTATTATATTTTATATTTTTTGTTTTTCATTTCAACCTGAACCCAGCAGTCTTCGTTGGTTGGTTATGTTTTTCTATAGCATTTTTATGTTCTATTCTGTTTTTCTAATACCCTCCACACGCCAATGTAAAGAGGGCCCATTTAAGTTTGTCATTCCGTTTGTAGTAATTAGAAAAAAAAAATTTGGACCCAGTTTTTTTTTTATTAAAAGGCTGCAGTTCGTTTTATAATGAGTGTTTTATTTTTTTTTCCGAATTTTTGAAAAAAAAAGGCTTCAGGTCGTTTTTTAATAAATGTTTTATTTATTAACATGTTTTATTTTTTAATAAATGTTTCATTTTTTTTTCAATTATTATCCAATTTAAAACCAGTTGATAAATTATTTTGCAAAATAAGCAGGAACTTGCGAAGAAAAGGAAAAAATCAAATCGCTCACTTTAAAATTGGAAATACAAAAATAACATCTGGTAAGACAAGGAAAAAATGCCGGCAGTTACATTTGTCCAAACCAATAACCTCACTTCGAACTAGAACCACTCAGCGGATACATTAATAAAAACAACAGTAAATAATTTTAACAAAGAAAATCCGAGTTCCGAATCAGCAATTTTTCCATCTTTTGAAGAAGTAATGAATATTGTCTCATCAATAAAACCCTAAAAATCTCCTGGTTTTGACAATGTTTCCAACCTGCTTTTAAAGAAACTACCAATCAAAGCTCTAAAATTACTGGTTATAATATTTAACAGCTGCATCAAACTCAACTATTTCCCAAACCATTTCAAAAATACTAAGGTTATAGCTGTCAACAAACCTAGTAAGCCAAAAAATAACCCAAACAGCTACAGTCCTATTAGTGTATTAAGTAACTTAGGTAAAATATTTTGAAAAAATACTACATTCGCGTCTTAGTGAATTTGTAATGACCAATTCTATTGTTGCTAAAGAACAATTTGAATTAAAAACAAGTAGGAAAATTATAGTCGGTCTAGACCGACTATACGATACCCTATACGATGCGTTTAGAGACCCTATCTCTCAGGCCCAACTAACTGGACATAGAAAATAAGCAAAAACCAAATTTGAGTGGGATTTTTATTAATTTTTTTGGCTGCAGATATGAAAAAGTTCATATCGGATGCTATATCTATATGGGGACTAGGTCCAAAAATGGACCAATCCTGATCATATTTGATAAAGTCTCTTGTATTTTGCAAAAATATATACAAACAAAATTTGAAAAGAATCAGTGCAATATTTTTGTTTTTTGATAGATTTAAGTGATGATCGGGAAGCAGCACTATATGGGGCCTTTGACTAAGAGTTATCCAATAGGGATCATTTTTGGACTACTGATTAATGGATGTAATAAATTCATACAAACCCAATTTGACCAAGATTTACATGATAATTTGGATCTATGGCAATTTATGTCGATTTCATAGGGGTCATTTGTATAGGGGCTAGGTCTCAACATGGACCGATTCCCACCAATTTCAATAGCGTTCATCCTATGGCCGATGGAAGCTCATATACCAAATTTCATCAAAATATATTCATATTTCCGACCTGTAGTTTGATTACAAGCTTTACATGGACACACAGACGGACGGACGGACATCGTTAAATCGAATCAGATAGTGATTCTGATTCGATCGGTATAATAAAAGATGGCTCTAGGCCAAATATTTTTGTTAGTTACAAACAGCAGCACAAAGGCATTATACCCAAACCACATAGTGGTATAGGGCATAATTATACAATGTTATGTGTGTGTTTAATAAATTTGTTAATGTGTTTGTAATAAGTTTGGTTTTTGTGTATATTTGTGAACTGAATATAATTGATTGGCATACCTTTAATGAAAAAAATAAATTTCCTAGAATTTGCACTCGAATTTCGAGGGCTGGAATCTGCTAGTATTAATAAATTTTCGAAAAAAAAAACAAGTAAGAAAATTATAGTCGGTCTAGACCGACTATACGATACCTTATAACATGCGTTTAGAAACCCTATCTCTAAGGCCCAACTAACTGGACATAGAAAATAAGCAAAAACCAAATTTGAGTGGGATTTTTATTAATTTTTTTGGCTGCAGATATGAAAAAGTTCATATCGGATGCTATATCTATATGGGGACTAGGTCCAAAAATGGACCAATCCTGATCATATTTCATAGTCTCTTGTATTTTGCAAAAATATATACAAACAAAATTTGAGAAGAATCAGTGCATTATTTTTGTTTTTAATAGATTTAAGTGAAGATCGGGAAGCAGTCTATATGGGGCCAAAGGGATCATTTTTGGACTACTCATTAATGGATGTAATGAACGCATACAAACCCAATTTGAGTAAGATCTATATGACAATTTGGATCTTATGGCAATTTATGTCGATTTCATAGGGGTAATTTGTATGGGGGCTAGGTCTGAACATGGACCGATTCTCACCAATTTCAATACCGTTCATCCCATGGCCGATAGAAGCTGATATACCAAATTTCATCAAAATATATTCATATTTGCGACCTGCAGTTTGATTACAAGGTTCACATGGACACACAGACGAACGGACGGACGGACGGACATTGTTAAATCAACTCGAAAAGTGATTCTGATTCGATCGGTATAATTAAAGATGGCTCTAGGCCAAATATTTTTGGTAGTTACAAACAGCAGCACAAAGGCATTATACCCAAACCACATAGTGGTATAGGGTATAGAGAGCATAGCACTACTCAGCAAATAAACAGAATTCAAAATCAAATAATCACCAATAAAAACAATAAAAGTTCAACGGGTCTAATATTGTTAGATATTGAAAAAGCGGTGCATTTTTCCCAGCGATATTCAATAGCTTCGATACCCTATTTATAGTAATACCTGTCTAGCTCCTCAGATTCCGAATCTTCTTTGCTGGCAAATCTTTCATCATCGAGCCATTTTTCAAGTTTGGAAATAGCAACTAATCCGAGAGAGCCAAAGCTGGCGAATAAGGTGCGTGATGAAGCAATTCGAGCTTTAATCATGGATTTTGGCCATCGCAATAGTGGATGTGTGAACTGGTGCATTGAGGGAACAACACCTTCTTTTTCGCCAAATACGGCCTATTTTCCTCAATTAATCACTTAAACGCTACAATAAGTTAGCATAATACACGCCCTTCGTTATTTTTCCTTTTTGGACATAACCAATAAAAATTAATCCACAAGCATCCCAAACAAAGGACGCCATAACCTTGCAGATGAAACTGCTATCGCCTTCATTGGACACGATTATTTCATTTGAGTCCACTGTTTTTACTGTCCCTTTGTCTCAGATATGAAATGGTGAACCCATGTCTAATCCATGATTATGAAATGAAGTAAAAATCTCGGCTTTAAAATAGTGTATCATCGCTAAACACACTATTCAAACATATTCACGACTCTGTTTATACGATATACCACTATGTGGTCAGAGTATAATGACTTTGTGCTGATGTTCGTAACTACAAAAATATTTGACTTAGATCCATTATTAAATCTTTAATTATACCGATCGACTCAGAATCACCGTCTGTTTGTCCATGTAAACCTTGCACACAAACTACAGGTCGATGAAGTTCGGTATATAAGCATTAGTCAGCCATAAGACGAACGCTATTGAAATTGGTAAAAATCGGTGCATAGTCAGGGCGGCCCTATACAAATGACATCGACTTAAATTGACATAAGATACAAATTATCCTATAGATCTTGGTCAAATTCGGTTCGTGCATGTTTAGTACACCCAATAATCAGTATTCAAAAAATAAACCTTGTAGCGGATTTCTTAGTCATAGTCCCCATATAAAGCTGCTTCCTAATCTTCAATTAAATCTACCAAAAAACAAAATTATTGCACATATTTTTCTCATATTTGGTTTGTATATGCTTTTGCAAAACATAAGTAACTATACCAAATATGTTCAGGATCAGTCCATTTCTCGATCTAGTCCCATGTAAGTATATCACCAGATATGAACATTTTCATATCTCCAGCCAAAAACATTAATAACAATGGCTCTAAAATTTAGTTTATGCTTATGTTTTTATTCATTTTTTTATCGTTTTTATTTTTCATTTTTAATTGCAAAAATAAAATATTCGAGCTCGAGGCCTGGGTTTTTTCTTTATTTAAAATAAATGAAAAATAAAAAATTAAAAATTAAAAATTAAAACAAAAAATGAAAAATGTAAAATGAAAAACAAAAAACCAAAAATGAGAAATAAAGAATGAAGAATTAAAAATAAAAAACTTAAAAGTAAAAGTGAAAAATAAAAAATGAAAAATAAAAAAAAAATAAAAAATTAAATATGAAAAATGAAGAATGAAAAAAAGTGAAAAATGGAAAACAAAAAATGAAAAATGAAAAATAAAAATTAAAAATAAAAAATGCAAAATGAAAAGTGAAAGATGAAAAATTAAAAACGAAAAAAGAAAAATAAAAAATAAAAAAGAAAAAAAATTAAAAATGAAAAATGGAAAACGAAAAATTAAAAATGAAAAATTAAAAATAAAAAACGAAAAATAAAAATGAAAAATAAAAAATAAAAAATAAAAAACCAAAAACCAAAATTAAAAAATAAAATATAAAAAATAAAAAATTAAAAATAAAACCAAAAATAAAAAATGAAAAATAAAAAATGAAATATAAAATATTAAAAATTAAAAATGAAAAGTGAAGGATTAAAAACAAAAAACGAAAAACTAAAAATAAAAAATTAAAAATGAAAAATAAAAAATAAAAAATAAAAAATAAAAAATAAAAAACAAAAAACGAAAAACTAAAAATAAAAAATGAAAAACGAAAAATGCAAAATAAAAAACGAAAAATGAAAAATTAAAAATATAAAATGAAAAACTAAAAATAAAAAATGGAAAATAAAAAATTAAAAATTAAGAATGAAAGATAAAAAAATGAAAAATAAAAATAAAATAAAAAATTAAATATGAAAAATGAAGAATGAAAAATAAAAAAAAATAAAAAATGAGAAATAAAAAATTAAAAATTAAAAATAAAAAATGAGAAATGAAAAATGAAAAATGAAAAATTAAAAACGAAAAATGAAAAATAAAAAATTAAAAACGAAAACTAAAAAAAAACCTCTTATTTAAACCTCTTGATGCAACTATACTTAAATATTTGTGTACACTTATTTCAGATTATAATATGAAACATCATCTCTAAGAACCATTACTACAGGGTAACCTCAAGGATCAGTCTTGTCGTCATTGCTTTACTCGATATATACATCCGATTTTAAAGTCCCGAAATATATGAAAGTTGCTTACTACGCAGATGATGCTGCGTTAATTTCTTCAAACAAACTTACAAGTGCACTCCTGAAGAAAATGGAAAAGGGACTTGTAAATTGCAGTAAATATTTTCACAAATGGAAAATCGAAATTAACAAGACCCGAGCAATAATTTTTCCATTCAACAAATCTCCCAAAAAACTGCCAAGACGTCATCTTCTTATTGGAAATAATACCATAAATATACTGAACGATGTCAAATATCTTGGAGTTGTCTTATTGTTATTTAAAATCTATATAAATGATCTGAAAATGATAAAGTTTAACGGGAAAATATTTATGTTCGCTGACGACATTTGCCTTTTATACAACTACAAACATGAAAAAATCCTTCAGACACAAACGGAATAGACGCTGCAATTTTGTCAGAATTTCTTAGGCTGGACAAATTAATCCTAAATTGAAATAAAACAAAATTTATAAGATTTAAACCGTATGTCTTGAAAAATTATGGGGTGATGAAGGTGCATATTGATAGAAATCTTATAGATGAATCGGAAAGTGTGAAATACCTTGGAATAAATCTAAATCAAAATTTAATGTGGGAAAATCATATGAATCATTTAAAATCCAAAATTTCGTCTGGAATTGGTATCCTATATAAATTGAAAAATAAACTTAATGCTGATACTAAAATGCTACTTTACAACTCCTTAATTCACTCTCATCTATCATATCTTCCAATGATTTTTGGTCGTTCATCTAGAACACCTATGAAATCACTGCAGTCGGCATAAAATAAAGCACTGAGAGTCGTTTTTAACTTACCGTTAAGGTATAGTACAATTGATTTATTTAAATATTTTGCAAAAAACATCCTTCAAATAAAAGGGTTATATAAACAACAGCTATTGGTTTACGTTTTTAAATGCACTAAAGGTATAGGTTCCCGTATCATACAATTTAATCAAAATGTATCATATACTCATCGAATCACTAGACAGGCGATGAATTTAAGGGTGGTAAGATGCCGACTTGAGGTAACTTTTTCACTTTTTTTGGACCAAGCGAGTATAACCAATTACCTGACAGGTTAAAAAACATAGTTGTTTTATCCACTTTTAAGACTAATCTCAAAGAATATTTATTAGAAAATGTTGAAATACTTCTTGCATCCTAAATAAATTTTGAAGATATTGTATTCTTTTTTTTCTGCTATAATGTATATTATTTTTGTAAAAAGTTAGTATAAAGTACATTGCGTACTATTTAATAGCCTCTATAAAGCCTTTTTTGGCGCTGGGGTAAAAAAAAAATTGTATTTTTTTTAATCTGTAAATAAATATGTTGAAATAAAAAATTAAAAAAAAAGAAAACACTAAAAGTCTTGGAATCGGAAAATAAAAAAAAGCTTACATTTAAACAACATATAATAACTAAGTGCCTAAAAGCTATAAAATCATTTAAAGCATTATGGCCACTACTAAATAGAAGGTGATGATTTCTAAACGCCAAAAACAAAAATCTCCTCTTCAAAAGTGTTATAAGGCCAATATTAACATACGCGTGTCCTATTTGGAGTGACGCTGCCAACTGTCACCTAAAACGCTTACAAATTATACAAAACAAATGTCTGAAAATGATATATAAAAAGCCCCTACAAATCTTCTTCATGAAGAAACAGGTTATTAAAAAATTATCGATTTCATAACAAGGTTTAATACAAATTAGTTTGCCAAAATTTAAAATTCCTCTACCAACTGATAACGTAAAACTAGAAAGAAATCACCAAATTGAAAATTATATGCTTATAGAGGTCTATTATTTCTCATAAACCTCCTATAAGCACATAAATATTTTCAGATAGTATTTGAATCTGGTCAAAAACGCGAAAATGTCAACCGTGGCAAGAACTTTGTTTTGGAAATTTTTTAATATTTCTAAAAATAATTAACTTTTAATAGTGTGGCAACAATAAGAAATTTGAAAAAATTGTAAAAGATTTTGACATTTGAGCACGTTTTTCAAGAAAAAGCAGATAGCAGAAAAATGGTAAATAAAATTATAATGTGAGTGTTATTTTCGTGAAAAAATTCCTTACTTAAACTAACCCAAGGAATAAATTCCAAGGCAGTATTTTGAGTAAGCTAAAAAAGGCTTTTGAATAGTACCGCAGAATTCATGTAACGTGGCATTCCGAAAAACATAATGTTTGTTTTTTCGACATACGTCGTTAAAAAAAAATATAAAGTCTATTTCTTAAAAGCATTTCAGGTATGTATTTTGATTTTTATTCATATTTTGCAAAAATAGTTACAGTTGCTAAATTATGAGCAATTTAAAATGTGTAACGTGGCGGTCTTTTTCCCGAATATGAGCAATTTGCTTTGAATACAATTTTTTAAAATATTTGCTGGTTCGTTTAACAAAAACAGCAAAAAAAAAAACAAGTAAGAAAATTATAATCGGTCCAGCCCGACTATACGATACCCTATACCATGGTTTAGAGACCCTATCTCTTCGGTCCAACTAATTGGATATAGCAAATGGGCATAAACCAAATTTGAGTGGCATTTTTATTAATTTTTTTGGCTGCAGATATGAAAAAGTTCATATCGGATGATATGTCTATATGGGGACTAGGTCCAAAAAAGGACCGATCCTGACCATATTTGGTAAAGTCACTTACACTTTGAAAAAATATATACAAACCAAATTTGAGAAAAATCTGTGCAATATTTTTGTTTTTTGATAGATTTAAGTGAAGATCGGGATAATAAACACATACAAACCCAATTTGAATAAGATCTATATGAAAATTTGGAACTTAAGGCAATTTATGTCGATTTCATAGGGGTCATTTGTATGTTGACTAGGTCTGAACATGGACCGATTCCCACCAATTTCAAAAGCGTTCCCATGGCCGATTAAAGCTTATATACCAAATTTGATCAAAATATGTTCATATTTGCGACCTGTAGTTTGATTAAAAGTTTGCATGGACACACAGACGGACGGACGGACGGACGGACATTGCTATTTCGACTCAGAAAGTGATTCAGAGTCGATCGGTATAATTAAAGATGGGTCTAGGACGATTATTTTTGGTTGTTACAAACAGCAGCACAAAGTCATTATACCCAAACCGCATAGTGGTATAGGGTATAATTACAGTCGGTCTAGACCGACTATACGATACCCTATACCATGCGTTTAGAGACCCTATCTCTCAGCCCCAACTAACCGGATATAGAAAATAAGCATAAACCAAATTTGAGTGGGATTTTTATTAATTTTTTCGGCTGCAGATATGAAAAAGTTCATATCGGATGCTATATCTATATGGAGATTAGGCCCAAAAATGGACCGGTCCTGACCATGTTTGGTAGAGTCTCTTGTATTTTGCAAAAATATATACAAACAAAATTCTGTGCAATATTTTTGTTTTTTGATATATTAAAGTGATGATCGGGAAGCAGCTCTATAAGGGGCCTACGACTAAGAGTTGTCCAATAGGAATCATTTTTGGACTACTGATTAATGGATGTAATATATACATATAAACCTAATTTGACTAAGATTTGTATGATAATTTGGATCTTGTGGCAATATATGTTGATTTCATAGGGGTCATTTGTATGGGGGCTAGGTCTGAACATGGACCGATTCTCACCAATTTCAACAGCGTTCATCCCATGGCCGATAAAATATTAAGTGCCAAAGTTCATCAAAATATATTCATATTTGCGACCTGCAGTTTGATTACAAGCTTTACATGGACACACAGACGGACGGACGGACGAACGGACGGACATCGTTAAATCGAATCAGATAGTGATTCTGATTCGATCGGTATAATTAAAGATGGGAGTAGGTCAAATATTTTTGGTTGTTACAAACAGCAGCACAAAGTTATTATACCCAAACCACATAGTGGTATAGGGTATAACAAATTATATCAACAAACTGAAAGATAACGAGAAGTTTCAAGAATATAAAAAGAAAAGAGCAGCGGCTTCGCGGGCATACCGTTTAAAGAAAAAGAATGAGGAATGGACACTAAGTCAAGCAAAATTAAATACCTTGGTTGAGGAACGTCGCTCAATAATAAGAGAGCGTGTTCGTAAACACAGAGAAGGTGTAAAAGCAAAGAAGGAGAATGAACCTATGGTATCCCTTGTCATGATGGAAGGCTATAGGGCAAGGCAAACGTTGGGAAAAGCTGTTAAAAAAGGTAAAAAAAGCTCTGCCTTCCTGTCCAAGGAAAAAAAAGAAGTTCTGGCTGCAATAGTTTCCAGCATAGACAAAAGCGGTGTAATTATTTTAGCTAATGTTCTAACTGAAAAGCCGACTAAGAAACCAACATACATATGTTGATCCATTATTTGGACATAAAAAGTTTCTTCAAGAGAGAAGACATTTCTCAGGTTTCACCCAAAGCCCGAGACGTGAAATCTTTCATTGCGGATGGGCAAGAAGTTCGAATAGCTTTAAGATACATGGTCTTAAGTTTGAGGGAAGCTAACGCATTATTTGTAGAAGAAATAAATGGTGCAGAAAAAGGTAAGTATGTGTGAGAAAGTGACCGATATATATGCATGGTTCTTCGTTTAGAATATAAAAAAATGTAACTTTTATCGTCATATTTTGTTTGTACTTTTGCTAATATAGAGTTTTGTGGTTTAACTAAATTTAGTGGTCAACGTCCGCAATGGGTGAAATTAATAAATGACTTACAACATAACCTTTGCTTATGCTTCTACCATTCGAACTACATCGAAGCCGTTGCCGCTTTGCTTTCAGTTTTTCCCTCAATTCCAAGCTACGAACAAGGATTTGCCAACAAATTCTTATGTGAAGACTCAACTATTGAATGCTGGTTTGGAAGATGTCAAAGTTGTGTTGGCGTCAATGAAGAAAGATTGAAGGCCTTAGTGGAAGGAGCAATCCTAAACAAGCACGTAACACGGAAAGTTTGAAAAAAAGACGTGTATCTAAAAGAACGGAAAAAAAGAAGCAAACGGATCGATTAATGATTTTATCGGACATATTGCAAACCTTTCGCCACAATTTCTGAAGCACTGCTTTGTTAAGCGGGAACAATCACGGATGTTCAATCTTGAAGACCGACCTCGAGCCCTTAGTTTGCAATACAAGGAAGAAGCGTTGTTCCAAATTGATTTTGCCGAAAATTTTGTTTACGAAGGCCAAGAATACAACGGTATTCTTTGTTCCAAAGTTTTCGTTACAGACAATTTGCAACAAACTAAGGATACAAACATTCCTTTCGTTTACAAGCTGGCATCGGAAATGCCAACATCAATAAAAAATTTTTAAATTTGGAGTGACGGACCATCATCCCAATTTTAAAATAAATATATCGCAGCTATATTACCACACCTAGAAGTGGAGTGAAGATATTTTGGAACTTCTTCGCAGCTTCGCACGGTATGGGTTGTGTTGACGGAATCGGTGCCACTGTTAAGACTGTTGTGCGAATGCACATTAAAGCACGGCATGTTATTGTTAACAGCGCACTAGAGTTTGTAAGCACATTTCTGTGGTTTTCTGGAATAACCGCGTATGTCCATTTTTGTCAGTTTTGAGTTAACGATGCAAATATATTATTTACATGTGTTAAATTTAAAAAAAAAAGTATTGACAATTTCCAGCACTATCGACGTATGTCAACCTACGTTTGATCGCTGACAAATTATTTTCTCAGAAAACGACACATAGCGACATACGTTGTTATTAATGAAAAAAAATGAAAAATAATTTTGAATTATTTTTCAGTTTATAACCACTTAAAAACTTGTGTGTTTATTTCTGTTAGCTTTTTGTTGCCGAACAAAAAAATCCATTTTTCAAGCAACAACAACTAATGTCTACATGAGTTGTTTTATCTGCACACACTTTAAGTGTAATTTACATATTGTTTTTCGTCATTTTCTAGGATTTATTCCTCTGAAGATTTTTGACTCAAAATTTTATATAAAGTATGGATTGCCCATATCTACAGGACTGTTAAATAAAAAGCTCTAAAAACTTTATATCGAGCCCATAATTTCAAATATAACTTTTTTTTGGCTCCTCTCAACATTTTGATTTTATGACATACGCGGGTATTCTAGAAAACCACAGATTTAAGCGCACGCAATCCAGAATTGATCTTGAAGAATTTACAAGCAAAGACTTCGTTAAAATAAATGAGCACTTAGGCACTACTCAAATATTCAAGATATTTGTGGCAAGGCCGTTGCATACACAATCTCGATGCAAGGGTACCAAAATGCCTAAGTTTTCATGTTTGTATTCAAAATGTTTTAAAAGTCCAGAATAAGACTGTTTTTTTTTTTTTATTGTTTACTGTTAAATAAAAAATAAAAACCAAAGTTAAAAATTGAGTACTTATGTCGATTGGCCACACTCACTTTCTATGAACAAATCCGAATATAAAGTATGTGTATTATAATCTAGGCATGTTTAACTATACACTCTCCTTGTTTTTCGATTCTCTTTAATTGATAAATTCGAACGATGTAACGCGGCAGTCCGTACATTTTCGCGTTAAACTTTTTATTTCTGCAACTATATTTAAAAATTGTATGTATTCGTCAATATAAAGAGCAGAAATTTGGTAAAATGTAACCGCACCTCAAATAGCCCTTCCAAAATTATGTAACGTGGCAGTCCACTTTAAGCGCTTATAACTTTTTTACCGTTTACATTATGAAAACACTTTCTTTAAACAAAATTTGTAGTCTTAGAAGATTTGTTCTATGCATAAAAAAATAAGATCCAAAGTTGATTTTAAATGAGATAAATAAAAAAAACTGCGTACGAATGTAACGTGGCAGTCCGCGTTTTTGACCATTTATTAAATCATTTTTTCCTCCCATTTTCCTTTAAAAATAATTAAAAATTAAAATAAAAACTATTTAATATCTCTAGATCCTTAGATATATTTTTTGTTGCAATATCTATATGTAAAGATAGGATCTCAAATGTATATGAAATTTGTTAAAATATGTAAATAAAGGAAGAATATATAATTGAAAAAAAAAACACCCGAAGTTAACAATCTTACTTATTCTTGTTTTGTTCATTTTGTATGCTGATGTTCACTGAGCAGGAAAAAATAAATAAAACGTAACAAACCCAACAGCTCGAGTTAAAAATGGAACTTCACGGCACAAGAGCATGCAATAAATACGAGTAAATTAGAAAATATCAGTAGTACTAAAATATAAACACATATAACAGGCATATTAAAGTAATATGGTACGAATACTGCATGGTGTTTATATTCGTTATGGTTCAAGTTAATAATTTCTGTAGCTATAAAACAGTTTTTTATTTTCTTTCTTTAAAGGTGAACAGAATACTTGCTATTAATGCAAAATATATTTCACAGAACATTAATTTTTCTTTTTAAAAATGTGAAAAGACAAAAATACGTTTTCAACAAAAAAAATTAAATAAATAAAAAAAATGTGTCTAAACTTTTTATTGCAGCTCTCTCATGTCACAGGAAATATTAAGTGACTTATTTCGATGAGTTACAAATGGATTGACAAACTAATATATACCCTCTGCACAATGGGCTACAACAAGTAAGAATGTTAAGTTCGACTGTGCCGAATCTTTGATACCCTGCATCTGTATCTTAAATTCAATACTATAACCACTATTGAATATGGTTGCCATATTAAAATTGTTGCCAATATTTAAAATTAAATTGCTTATATCATTTATATTTAATTTTAATTGTTTTCTTTTTTTTTTTTTACCAGTATTTATTACAACAAGCGGAGCCCAGCCCTAGAAATTCGAGGACAAATTCTAGGAATTTTTTTATATTTAAATAAATAATTTTATAAGAGCCTCAAGGTATGCTAATCAACTTTAGCCAATTCATAATTCAACACTTTTTAAATAAAATTGATTAAATTTCATTATAAATATTAGTTGAACACACAGAAGATAAAGGGTGATTTTTTAACTATTATCTTTTTGGCAACACTGGTTTAAACAGCTTACGCGCGTTTCGTGTTTTGTTTCATTATCAAACATCTTCAGTTTGGTCTATAATTTAACCATGAATCGTCTTACAAACGAACAACGCTTGCAAGTTATTGAATTTTATTATCAATATGCGTGCTCTGTTAAGAAAGTTCATCGCGCGCTTCTTCCATTTTATGGTCAGTTTAATGGACCCACTGAAGCGGCTATTCGGGCTATTGTGACTAAATTTCGCACCAAATTTACATTGTTGGACATTAAACCACCAACACGCTTACGTAGAGTGCGAACTGAAGAAAATATCGTAGCTGTATCGGCCAGTGTTAATGATGACCATCAATTATCGATTCGTCGCCGTTCGCAGCAATTGGGCCTCTGTTACTCAACAACGTGGAAAATTTTGCGGAAGGATTTAGGTGCGAAGCCTTTCAAAATACAGCTGGTGCAAGAATTGAAGCCGAACGACCTACCGCAACGTAGAATTTTTGGTGAATGGGCTCTTGGAAAGTTGGCCGAAGATCCACTTTTTTACCGAAAAATTGTGTTCTGCGACGAAGCTCATTTTTGGCTCAATGGGTACGTAAATAAGCAGAATTGTCGATTTTGGAGTGAATATCACCCAGAAGCATTGGAAGAGCTACCAATTCATCCAGATAAAGTCACAGTTTGGTGCGGTTTATGGGCTGGTGGCATCATTGGACCGTACTTCTTCAAAGATGATGCGAATCATAACGTAACTGTGAATGGTGAGCGCTACCGAGAGATGATATCCAACTTTTTTTGCCCAAAATGCAAGAGCTTGACTTGCATGACATGTGGATTCAACAAGAAGGTGCCACATGCCACACAGCACGCGCAACAATCGACTTATTGAGAGGCGAGTTCGGTGAACATTTTATTTCACATTCGGGACCGGTCAATTGGCCGCCTAGATCGTGCGATTTGACGCCTTTAGACTATTTTTTGTGGGGCTATGTTAAAGCTCATGTCTATACAGACAATCCCGCTTCAACTGACGCATTGGAAGACAACATTGAAGCATTTATTCGTGAGATACCGGCCGAAATGTTGGAAAGAGTATGCCAAAATTGGACTAAGCGGATTGAACATTTGAGGCGCAGTCACGGTCAACATTTGCATGAAATAATCTTCAAACATTAAATTATATGGGCCATACTATCGATTCAAATAAAGATTTCATGCATTTTTCTGAATTTTATGTGTTTTTTTTTTTGGAAAACTTTCGTATAGCTCTTAAAAAATCACCCTTTATATAAATGGGTTTGTTAATAAATAAATTTATAGGAGCCTAAAGGCATGCTAATCAATGTTAACTAATTCACAATTCAACACAGTGCTTTTGAAATTTATAATAAATATATACACAGTATGTGTTTTATATATGTGTTGCTAGCAACTTTAAATGAGCATTACTCAAAAAAAATGTTCGAGACAGTGCCAAGCTGTAAATATGGTGGACAGCTAAAAAGAAATACTTTTCAAATGATGTATGTTTATTCAAAATTGGTTGGTAACTAAAATTTTTGTATCGGTCACAAGAAATCGCCTTGCCTATCTTATATATTAAAAGAGTTTACGATTTCCTTAATTTTTTTTTTTTAATGAAAGGTTTTTAGACACAAATATGTCATCAAGCATTGGAATTTACTCAACTCCCACCCTACTCAAGTTATACTTTTTTCAAGATTTTTTCAATATTTTCCTTCACTAGAGTTCTAATTAACGTAGGCTGTTGGCATAAGTCTAAGAACACTCAGTGGATCAAGCTCTTTCTTTTGAGCTATTACCTGTTTAAATCCGTTGGGTTTGACGAAAGTTATGCGTGGACAATCAACTTTACTTTTACTGTACGTTAACTCCTCTTGACATATTTTGGCATTACTGGACGATAACTTCTCTTGGTAAATTTTGGTATTGTATTATAAAAATTAATGTAATATAATATAATGCAGCAGGGGTCCTCTAGTTAATATTATATTGCTTATTTTTTATATTTTTTTTTTTAAAGAAAAAATTAACTTTTAGGCGAAAAAGTTCACTATTTTTTATTACATTATGGAATATTTGCGGGGTCATTGTTTGAGGGTGAGAAGTTCCCGTCAGGCGGTAGGCCAGTATTGCAGAACCTCCAAAGGGCTTGTAGTTCTCTGGACAAACTTTTTTGTATGACCTTTTATCTTTTTTCCTTATCTTGATGTTTGTTTGATGAGTTTTTCAGCTATAATTCAATAGCCATCAGCAAATTGCTTCAGAAAATCAAGTTGGACTATTTAGTCGAATGAAATCTGAAAAAATGGTTATTTTCCCCTTTTTTAATAAATTTTTTTAATAGCATAACATATTTAGGCCAAATTATTATTATTTTTTAGTAGAATAGAAGATATGTATACGTATGAGTGATACTGAAGAATGAAATGAGAAATCATCACTGGTGGGAAAGCAATTCGTAATGTAAAGATTTAAGTTTTTTTGAAGTCAAAGCAGATGAATGCGCCACTGCATTGCCATCATGGTACAAGATTTTTTCTTATTTAAGTGGGGTCGTTTTTTTTTTTCTTAATTTCTTCATCCAATCTGTGCAATAACTCAAAATAGTACTTGGCGTTATTATCACGTACATCCCAAAAAACACTGTCCATTACCTTTCCAACCAATTGTTGAGTCACAGCAGACTGTCTATTGGACTCCGGTGTATAATAATGAATTCACGTCTCATCCAAAAATTCAGTTGAATTTACTTCAAACACCTTCAAAGCATACTTTGAATGACACGTTTCAGTTTTTTGTTTCAACTTTAAACTTAACAAGTAACTATTGAAATGTCATTAAATTTTGATACAATTTTTCGAACAGTTGGCCTACTGAATAAACAAAAGAGGTATGGCACTTTTCGCGCCATCTACATGTGAGGCTACGTACCTTTCACTACATGTAGTATAGTGTAATTGAATGTGTTGCCAACAATAACATGAAAGCTAAAGTATATATAGGTATACACTGCCTTAAAGCAAGGGTTTCCAGATCTAGTGAATTTTTTTTTTGTCAAGTCCACGGTAAATAAATTTTTATTAACTTGGCTTTAGCTTTATTAGATTTGCGGTCATTCTATGGGGAACATATAAGAATTTTTTAATCTGAAAGTTTTTCAACAAAAAAATATCTGGAATTCATCAAAACTTGATAAATTGTAAATCAAAAATTTTTAAGTTTTCAAATCGAAAACAAATTGAAAACTATTCAAATCAAAAAACTTGTGATGTGGAAATTTTTTACGACGGTTTCACGTATAAGTTCAAATTTAGAGTTAAAAAAAAGCGGCTACACAAAAAAAAATTTTTTAAAATCCGATAAATTTTTATTTTTAAACAGCTATTTATTATTTTTATAAATAAATAGACATTTCTTTCATATATTTTATACTTATTTCAAGATAACGTTAAGAAGAGAGTGGCAATAGCAATAGCAACCTAAACTAATATGACATGTAGGGTATAACGATACATAGGCTATCATTAAGCAAATGCTACAAATCCAACGACCACAGCAACAACAGCAACAATAGAAACAAATATAGCTACCACAAACAAATTACGAAATTTAGAAAAACAAGAGTTTTTTTCACATTTTCATTAAAATCTCCGGACTCTTTGACACGATTTGTAAGATTTAAAATAGCAGCCAGCTCTAGATGCCAATGAATCATTACGCGTAGGAATGAGCCACCCAGCTGGCCTATTGAGGGCGTAATCATAATTTCCACAGACGGATAGACGGATATCGGATCAATAATACGTTTATGGGGTCCAGTTTTTTTTTTCTAATTATTACAAACGGAATCACAAACTTATATATATATACTTCTGTGGAGGTTATGAAAAAATCATTTTTTAAAAATTTTGAAGTAAGAATATTTTTTTAGTAAAATATTTAAAGAAAAACACAATTTACGTGGATTAGATTTTATTGCAAAAAAATAGCTAAATACTGATTAATAGCCCTTCGCTATAAAATAAACTCTTTTCAGAGGTTCGTTTATTATCAATTTTAAGCTTATCTATTTATTATATGATACTTCTTTGTTCGTTCATACCAGGCATTGAATGCGAGATTATTTGGTAGCAAATCCAACATCTATTACGCTACTACACTCACTCAAAGCTGATACAACCCATTGAAGTAATAAATTAATTCTTCATAAACACTGTTCTAAATAAACACAAATCAATACAAAGCGTACTTAACCTGTAACAGAAATCTATGATAAATGTCATTCATAATATTTACAACTGAAATGAAATTGTATGTTTAAATCCTATTTTACCATAAAAATTAATATAAATTTTCTTCTACAAAAAAAAAAAATGCTCATCATATCGACAGCGATAACGACATCATTTACACAGCACATCCTTAGAGTTAAATTGTAAGTAGAAACATTAAATTAAATGTAACAGAAGAATTGTTGACAAAGAATATAGAAAATATCAAATATCAAAAGAAGAAAAAAATCGGCAACTCAACAAAATGGCACAATAAACATAAAAATGAGCTTAACATTTCCGTTGCAATTTAACTAAGGTGAATGTAAATAAAATATAAAATCGTATTATTATTTTCATTCTTTGCTGAATACGTTGGGTAAACGATATACTCGTACAAATGATACTGTGACATTTTGTCATTTTGATTGTGTTTTGGTGAACGTTACGAATTGACGAGCATACGGCAAAATAAAAGCTAAAGCATAACACAACAATAAAACATGCACGCATACATACACTCACGTACTTATCAAAAGTGATTATTCACATATGTATCTTTTTATAATACGAATACACTCAAAATATTTTCTAGATAAAAACAGGAAAGTAATGAAATTTTATTCCATTTTATTTTATTTTCTGGGACCGAAAAAACAGTTACACTTGCCAGAAAAAGTAGCCGTACACCTTAAAAATTAGAAAAAATTAACTTAGATGAATTATTATTATTCTTTTTTTTTAATAAATTATTAAGGTGTTTAAATTTTTCTTAATTTATTTGGGTATGCAGGTAAAAAACGTAAAAACAGAAAAAAATCATATGAAAAAGTATCCGTATATTTTAAATATGAATTAAAAGAAAACAAGTACGAAAATTATAGTCGGTCTAGACCGGCTATACGATACCCTATACCATGCGTTTAGAGACCCAATATATTAGGTCCAACTAATTAGATATACAAAATAAATATAAACCAAATTTGAGTGGAATTGTTATTAATTTTTTGCCTTAGATATGAAAAAGTTCATATCGGATGCTATATCTACAAGGGGTCCAGGCCGAAAAATGGTCCGATCCTGACCATATTTGTCAAGGCCACTTATTTTTGGCTTAAACATATACAAACCAAATTTGAGAAATATAGTTTTTCATTTGGATAGATTTAAGTGAAGATCGGGACGCAGCTTTATATGGGGGCTATAAGTAAGAATAATCCTATAGGGTTTATTTTTGGATTACTGATAAATGGATGCAATAAACATACACAGATCCAATTTGACCGAGATCTATATAATAATTTGGATATTATGACAATTTAAATCGATCTCATAGGGGTCATTTGAATTGGACAAAGTCTGTATATGAACCGATTTTCACCAATTTAAAATAGCTCATACAAGCTTACGTCCTAAATTTCATCAAAATATATTCATATTTGTAGTTTGATTACAAGGTTTACATGGACACACAGACAGACAAACGGACGGACGGACATCGCTAAAGTGATTCTGAGTCGATCGGTAAAATAAAATTCAAATATTTTTGGTAGTTACAAACACTAGCACAAAGTCATTATACCCTGACACCCTGATACGGTATTATTTCTTTTTATGACGAAAATGCAAAGCTGGCTTTCATCTGAAATTCCAGAGCCTTGTTTGCATACTCATTTGCAAAGTATATACGCTTTTTCTATTGACATAGAAAGTGAATGGTTTTCGACGTGCTACACAACCACGTTATTCAGATTTTTTAATATTGCACGACCTATATTTTTGTTGATATCTTTGCCAAAGAATCCTTTGATTTTAGAACTAATTTTGGATTCTGTTTTATTGACGCCAAAATAGTTCGCTTTTCGTGCTCAATTAGAACCAGAACGAAATTTTGACAAAATTGTCTTGTTGGATTTGTAGTTTTAAACAACATAATGCACTGAACAGTGGCATTTGCCTATGATCCGATGATTCCTAAGCTTTAGGAACATTATTCTTTCGTTATCACCGCTTTCTTTGATTTTGGTAGACATTAGGGCGGGTCGATTTAAAAATCGTTCAAGTGACAAGGAAAACCGTATTCTAGGGATCAAAATAAGAAACTTTGCACGACGAACCATACCTCTAAACCGAATTCTGATGTCCCGACTTTTGACATGTCTGTTTGTCTGTCTCACTTTGACCCATTTAGAGTGCCCCAATCGAGTCCAAATTTATGATCGACCCCCACTAACTTTGGAGGGCCGACCCACCCATGCCAGTGGCACTCCCCCTTGAACCCATGAGGGGTTCCCCATACAAACATTTCAAAAAATCACCATTGTTCGTCTAGAATTGGGCTGACTATGTTTGATTTAATATTAAAATTAACACTCATACGTATACGTATATTCTACTCTACTAATAAATAATAATCATATGCCTTGACTATGTTATGTTATTCAAAAAGATCGATTGGATGAGGGTAAATAACTTTTAGATCACTCCGTGACTATGCGAGAGTCTGCGTGACTATCCCAATATTAATCTGTAGTCACAACAAGACTAGGGGCCAAGTTTCAGATCAATTGCATGAGGGGGAACGGGGTTGCCCCATGGCTGACAGACAGGCAGACAGACAGGTCCAAAGTCGGGACTTCAGAATTCGTTTTAGAGGTATGGTTCCTTGGGCAAAGTTTCTTATTTTGATCCCTAGAATATGATTTTCCTTGTCACTTGAGCGATTTTTTTGCCTCCCTACAAATCGACCCGCCCTAGTAGACATCTTAAAATATATCTTCCCAAACAAATATAATTAAGTCAAATCAATCTATACTAATATCTGTGATATACTAATATCACAAGCATTAACCGCCTAAGTCGAAAATCATGCTTTTGAGAAAAATAACTTTTTATATAAATGTAATGGGGCTTCATTACGACTTAGGTCAGAATGTTTTCATTAATAACTTTTTAATAAACAGTGTGAGAGAAATATAAAGCCTTTTAAGTAGAACATGATAGCAAAGATAACCAAAATCGTCGAATACCATGCTTTCGAGAAAAATTACTTTTTACATAAATGTAATGGAGCTTCATTACGACTTAGGTCAGTATGTTTTCATTAATTACTTTTTATTAAGCAGTGTTAGAGAAATGAGCATTTCACGTAAATATAAAGCGTTTTTAGTAAAATATGATAGCATACATATCTCAAATCGTTCTTAAGTCGACTTAGGCGGTTATCGCTTGTGACCACAGATATAATGAAGAGGTACTGTGTGTTAGTTTGTTTGTTTGTTTGTTTGTAGGAGGTAAACTTCGTAACTAATCATCTGATCTTCCTGAAATTTTCACAAGGTCTTACTGCGGATATGGGAAGTGCTGTAGGCTATAATATTTTAAAATATTTTTAGTGGGCGTGGCACCTCCCATACAAAGTACATTGTTATTATCATATATATTGATTACTATGATAGGGAGAGCTTTGCGAATTTGTTATTATTAATGTTAGTAGCAATGACGGAAATGGGTGGGATCGGATAAGTGGCCGTGGTACCTCCCATACAAAGTAATTACTCAATATCATATGTCACGAGTACTATCACAAAGACAGCTCTGCAAATTTTTCTTACATCATCTATTATTAACGTGAGCAGTCACACAAAAAATGTCATATATCTGCAGTACTGTAATAGTGAGAGTCTTGGGACTTTTTGTGAGATTTTCCATTAGGAGGGGGGGCGGGGTAAGAGGGTCCTGGAACATACCAGGTTACATGTAGTTTTATATTAAAAAGCTATTTTCCTACTGCAGTAAAGTCAAAGTTTTTTGAAAAACAAGTAAAATAATGGGGACTAGGTCCAAAAATGGACCGATCCTGATCATGTTTGGTAAAGTCTCTTTTCTTTTGCAAAAATATATACAAACAAAATTTGAGAAGAATCAGTGCAATATTTTTGTTTTTAAAAGATTTAAGTGAAGATCGGGAAGCAGCTCTATATGGGGCCAAAGGGTTCATTTTTGGACTACTCATTAATGGATATAATGAACGCATACAAACCCAATTTGAGTAAGATCTATATGACAATTTGGATCTTATGGCAATTTATGTCGATTTCATAGGAGTAATTTGTATGGGGGCTGGGTCTGAACATGGACCGTTTCTCACCAATTTCAATGGCGTTCATCCCATGGCCGATAGAAGCTTACATACCAAATTTCATCAAAATATATTCATATTTGCGACCTGCAGTTTGATTACAAGGTTTACATGGACATACAGACGGACGGACGGACGGACGGACGGACGGACGGACGGACATTGTTAAATCAACTCAGAAAGTGATTCTGATTCGATCGGTATAATTAAAGATGGGTCTAGGTCAAATATTTTTGGTTGTTACAAACAGCAGCACAAAGTCATTATACCCAAACCACATAGTGGTATAGGGTATAAAAAGCGCAAAGCATGAGAAAATCTAAACAAATTAAATCAACCTTTACTTAACGTGGCTTGGTGTATGTGAAGAAAATCGAGGCAGATGATCCTATACTGATTGAGTTTCCCGAAGAACTAGATAATCTTTTTCGCGAATAATATTTTTTTACATTTATATACTACATATTTTATTTATATTACATTTTTATTATTCTAAAAAACTTTTAAACTTTAAAAACTCTCGTTTTTTATTTTATTTTCTAATATTAAAAAAAAGAAAAATGTTTTTTCAGTCTATACTTTTTAATTTACGATATTTCTTAAAATTTTATTGCGTTGCTCTAGGTTATCAATATGATAAATTTATCTATTGATCAGCTTGGTTCTAGAGATGGTAACCATAACATGGTTCGCATCTTGACCAAAAAAACAAGGTTTTTCTATTTGTCACATCAATGCTCAAAGTCTGTTACCTAAAATTGATTAATTTCGTTTTTTATTTGAGAATTCAGGTATTGATGCTATATGTGTCTCGGAAACATGGTTTATCAAGGAAATAAATGACGACATATATGAACTAAAAGGATACCGTACCTTTCGTTCTGACAGAAGTAGGCATGCTGAAGGTGTTACGATCTATATTAAAAATAGCATTTCGAGCAAACTTATTAGTTCGTATAATGTTGCTGATGAGGTTGAATATGTATTTATTGATGTCAATTATCACGGTGAAAGGATGATGCTTGGATGTGTATATAGACCGGATAAGCATATGAAAATAGACACTTTCATCTCTAAATTAGAGCTCCTTTCGGTTTCGTACTCTGACGTAGTTATAGCTGGTGATTTTAATAGCAATTTGCTTGACAATATAACGGATGTAACTAACGCCATGTCTATATTTAATTTATCTACGGTCAATACTTCTAGACCCACACACTTCACAACCTCCAACAGTACCTTGCTGGACCTATTTTTTGTTAGTAATCGGAGGAAAGATTTATGTTATGAACAACTGGCTGCATCTGCTTTCTCTAAGCACGATCTTATTTTGATATCCTCTGAGTTTCCTAATGAATATCAGCCCAAAAAGTTTACTTTTCGGGACTTTAAGAATATTAATTTCTTGGCTTTAAAACATGACCTTATCCATATCTACTTTTTACCATCGGTAGATGAACAATTAGCCTTTATTAATCAACATGCTTTACAGATTTATAACAAACAGTTTCCCATCAGGAACAAGGTTATCAGAGGCAGTGTACGACCATGGTTTGTTAATTGATCATCGTGATACTCTCTATAACAGGTGGAAGCGTTACAGGACTCCAGAGCTCAAACATGAATATCGTACAGCTAGAAAAGCTGTTGTTTCGAAAATAAGAAGTGACAAATCTTCTTATTACACTGATAAATTTAACGCAGCAACTGACAGTAAAAAGACATGGAAACAGATACATGATATTGGTATAGGTAGATCAAATTCCAATGAAGTAGATTTCTGACGTTGACTTGCTGAATAAAAACTTTGTTAATATTCCTCTTCCTTCCGTACAGTTTGACTTCTATGATCAAAATCTTCCTTTAAACGCAATGAATAATCAATTTAATTTCCAATGCTTTAATGTGTTGGACATAGCCGCAGGTTTTAATGCCGTTAGGTCTAATGCAGTCGGCTTAGATAACATAAATCCCAGGTTCGTGAAAATAGTTTTACCTTGGATAATTCAAACTGTCACACATCTGTTTAACACTATCATTACTACCAGCACTTATCCAACAGACTGGAAATACGCTAAAATTGTCCCGGTACCTAAATCAGATAATGATTTCCGTCCAATTGCAATTCTGCCTTAATTATCCAAAGTATTCGAACACCTTGTGCACAAACAAATTTATCAATATGTTAATGATAACAACCTACTGACTGATCGTCAATCTGGATTTATGCCTCGACGTAGCTGTGTTACAGTCTTATCTGATGTAGTAGAGGATATTCGAGGCAAACTGGATGGTGGTGAATTATAGTTTCTGGTCTTATTAGACCATTCAAAAGCATTTGACACAGTACACCATACAATTCTTTGCTTCAAGCTAGCGAAATTTTTAAATTTCTCTTCGCCCTCTGTTAAATTAATGTCGTCCTATCTGTCTAACAGATTTCAATCTGTTGCCAATGATCGATCAATTTCACGACCTTTGGTTGTCTCAAGAGGTGTCCCACAGGTATCCATCCTTGGTCCACTGTTATACTCTTTATATGTCAATGATCTTCCACTTCAAATAAACTTTTCGAATATTCAGATGTATGCTGATGATGTACAGTTGTATCTCTGTAGTTCTACGGATACCATTGCTTCTAAAGTTCAAGAATTGAACTATGACCTAGGGAAAATTTTTACTTTGGCTTCCGCGAATGGTTTGAGGTTGAATCCGAAGAAATCAAAGTGTATAATTATTTTGAAAAAGTCGATGATAATAGAAAATGACATAAATATTTTTCTTGCCGGGGCAAAAATTGATATTGTTGATGCGGTAAGGAATCTCGGTGTTACATTTAACAAATATCTTACCTGTGGGCCACTCAATACTTCACTCCACCACGAGTAAGACTACTTTTGGTGAAAACATAGCTATTGCCGACTCTATTATACGCATCTGAGCTTTTTATCGGATGTAACTTGAAAGATTATGGAAAGCTATGTAAAACTTTCAATAACATCATACGCTACATTTTCAGCCTTAGAAAATTTTATCATGTGCCCCAGTACTCATGTCGTGTATTGAACATCTCCTTTTGTAATTACCTTAAGTTAAAAAATCTCATATTTCTACACAAGATTATTATGACTAGGGAATCAAATTATCTTTTTCAACGTTTACAGTTTGCAAGATCGACTAGAGGAAACTCCATAATACAATTCCGACACCGTGACCATACTTCTGAGTGTCAATTCTTTATTTTAACTATTCGTCTATGGAACCAACTACCCTGGAATATTCAACGCACTAGCAGCGCAATACATTTTAGGAAATTATTGTTTCAACATTTTTCGTAATTTTTTTTTCTTAATTTTTATTAAATGCCGATATCTTAAAGTAATTTAATTCATCATAATATGTAGTATGTTTTTAATATTGTTTAAAAATTTTAAGATTTTGTTATATATGAAATTTTATTTTAAGTAGAATTATATTTATGTATATGCAATGTCTGTTTAACTTGTCTGATTCTAATACTGTAATTTATAAGATATTGTTTCTTGTTGTATTAGAAATTCAAATTTAATAAACTAAACTAAACAAGTGCTTGGAGAAAATGTCGGAGAAAATGCGTTGCTTTTCATAATGTTTATTACACAGTGCAACATTTTTTAAGTCATCGAGTGCAAAATCTTTCTAGCGTGAAGTACTTATCGTAACTAATAAAACCCAATTTGGGTTTTTCTAACTTAGCTGCTGTTCGGTTTTTACGGCCTCATGTATATTTTGGCTAAAACTTAATTTTTCAGAAGAAAATTAAATTTTTATCACGGCTATATCTCGTTAACCAATTGGAATTTTATTTTCCTGTCTCGGGCACAATTGTAGCTATAGACTGGCAGAAAAAAAGTACAAAACAAACTTGCCCGAACAAACTACATCTAGTGCCTCAAAAGTGCTAAACTATAGAAAATTTTTAGTTTTTTCTATCTTTTCACCATTTTATAATATAATCTATAATTCTTCAGAACATTATCATAGCCTCTTAGTATTAAACTAGCAGAGCCCAGAGGACAAACTCTAGGAAATTTTATTTTTTTTATCATACATAGTTTTATAAGAGCCTGAAAGTATACTAATCAACTTAAGACAATTCACAATTAAACACAAATTTGATAAACATACACATACAGCATTGCTTAGTTTTTTGTTTGAATATGTATTTTATGTATGTGTTAGTAGCAACTTTAAATAAATTTTATTCTAAAAAATGTATCAGATGGTGCACATCTGTATATATGGTGAACATCTGCAAAGAAATAACTTTCAAATGGTATATTTTTTGTCAAAATCGGTTGGTAATTAAAGGTGTAGAATATGTCACCAGAAATCTTCTTGCCTATTAATATTATAGATATTTGTCCGATATAATAAAGCTTACATTTATGGGTTTGATTTATGGTAGTTGATTTATATATTTTTTCGAAAAAATTAAAATGAAATAATTACTGTTATTTGCTGCTCGGAAAAAAAATTCAGGAATAACTTTTATTTCTACTTGAAAAATAAAAATACAGAAATAACTATTATTTCTGCTTAGAAAAAAAATATAAATAAATAAAAGATTAAAATTTAATTCGGCCCGAAAATCTACAAATCAAAAAACTTTTATTCCTGCTCAGAAAAAATAAAAATCAAATAGTAACTTTTATTTCTGTTCAAAAGAACAAAAATCAACACAAAGCTTTTATTTCTGCTCGAAAAAGAAAAAACTAAATAAATTCGTTTTTCTGGAGGAGGAAACAAATAACTTTAATTTCTACTGGAAAAGAAGAAAAATCAAAAAATAAATTTTATTTTAGCTCGGAAACATATTATATAATAAAAAAAAAAATTAAAAATAAAAAAAATAATTTTTAATTCGTGTCTTTAATACGGTCCTTGGTTTAAATTAATTTTTTACGTGTTCTAAAAGCATTTAAATATCAAGATGAATATACAAATGGGTTTTAAAACATATTTTTATATAAAAAAAAAATATTTAATAATGTCGATTGATTAAATTTTTGTTCTTTAAACAAATTAATTTTTTTAATCAGTTGAATAGAAAAGCTTTATAAAAACTCATGAAAAGTGACTGATAATATTTTCTGAGTGTAAAATTTGGACCGGGAATATTAATATGTACATACAACACCCACACTCGCTTCTAAACATATGGTTACACAAATGTTACACACAATCATATATATACTAGTATAGTTAAGACCGTTACAAAATATGTTTAGACAGGTACCTACGAGTCTACTTAGTAGAATATTCATTACATTAAATTTACGTTTGCTTAACCTTTTTACGCCCTACACACACTGCGCCACAAGGCTGTAACTTAATGTAACTTACGAGGAACAAAAACTGGGATATAAAATACACATTATCACTTGGTGCGCCGTTCTAAAAACGATCCTTTTTTAAGATGAATCTTAAATGGGTCTTAAATTACAAATAACACTTCAGACTTCAGAAATCATCGCTAAATTCGAATCTGGCATAAAAATTGGGATATCACGTCTCGTTCATTTTTTTTTATCGCAAACAGTCAATACTGACACTACAATTTCACAATTATTAATTTGATAGAAGCCCACATTCATTCTAAATCTCCATAATAGTAGCGTTTAAGCATGTCAGGGAGAACGTGTGCTACTGACTCAAGCTATTTTTGCTTTGTGTGTGGTGAATATTTGGTTGGAAAAAAGGATATGCAATATCAGGATCATTAAAATATGTATATTTACATTATTTTGGTTTTGCTTGGCCAAACTGTGGACACCGACAATGCAATAGTTACAGAACTGTTTTATACAAATGGTCAAATGGCAAGAAAATCGATTTTTCAATTTCAGTACCTTGGAGAGAGTCAAGTAATCACCGAACCGCTTGTTATTTCTGTTTTACAAAAATTGCTGGATTCAATATGAAAAATCGAAAAAATATTACTTACGCGAATGTCTCATCGGTTTCCAAACCAGTTCAACGTCCACTAAAAGATCCATTACCAATCACTGCCAGTGCTACGAGCAGTGAGTTCGAAACATCTTTCACCAGCAGTGGTAGTTTCTATGAGGCTGATTTAGTGTAATTCGGGATTTACATTTAACGAAGCAAGACGCAGAATTACTAGCTTCACGCATGCAGTAGTGGAAACGTCTTGCAGTTGGGACAAATGTAACAATCTACAAAGATAGAGGCTTGAAATTGGCTGCATATATTTGAAAAGAAACACTCTATTCTATACTGTACTGATGTTGATGGTTTATTTCAAAAAATGAACCTGTCATATGACAAAAATGAATGCAGATTATTTATTGATGGCTCTAAGTAAGTAGTTAAAGGCTCTTCTTTTACATAATGGGAATGAAAAACCATCCATACCAATTGCTCATGCCATTAATACAAAGGAAAATTGCGAATCAATGACTGAAATTTTGACGATCATAAATGGAAGATCTGTGGTGACTTTAAGGCGTGTGATTTAAATTTCTTTGTATATATAGTATAGACTATCGAAAATAACTGTAAATTAATCTGTTTCAGGTCATTGGTTTATTGACTGGCATGCAAGGAGGTTTCACAAAATATTGTTGTTGCCTTTGTCTATGGGACAGTCGCGCTACACGTCAAACCAGAGTGGCCAAAAAGAACTGAGTATTCACCAGGAAAACAAAACATTTCAAATAAATCATTAATTGATCCAAATGAAGTTCTTCTTCCGCCGCTGCATATAAAATTTGGCCTTTTTAAGAACTTTGTCAAGGCTCAGGACAAAGATGGTGCAAAATTTAAAATTTCATATGCTAAATTCAAAGAAGGCACAGTTGTTGGCCCTTAGATCAAGAAGCTACTGAATGATGACAATTTTTCACATCGTTTATTAGAGAAAGAATATGCAGCCTGGAAATCTTTCAAGAGCATGGTCGACAATTTTCTTGGAAACAATAAGAGTTAAAACTACAAACAAATTGTTGCTCAATTATTGAAGAATTATCACGACTAATGTGCACGAATGTCACTCAAAACGCATTTTCTTCATACGCATTTTGATTTTTTCCCACAAAAGCTAGGTGCGGTGACCGACGAATGAGGGGAGCGTACTCACCAAGATTTAATGGAAATTGAAAAAAATTATCAAGGATTTTGTGACAAAATGCTATTTCTGGACTCTAATACTTAAAACCGAACCAACAAAATACAAACGACACACAGTGGCGCCTTTCCCCAAATAGCGTGGCAAAAATTAAAAATTTTATAGAAAGATTCACTAAAATCAATGTATGGGATTGAGGATTTCTCACAGATTAAGAATCAATAAACGGTTTTAAATTCGGATAAAAATTATGGATGAAAGAGCTCCCCAAAGTTGGAATTTTTTTAGCTTTTAGAAAAAGGCGCAAAATTTTTTGAAAAATATCCTCTTTCAAATAGAATTGTAGGCTTACTGGTTAACTGACTGTAATGCGCTTGGTGTCATTTGAAGGGTATTTTTATTTTCTATAAAATAATGATGTTATTTGGTCGTTCACTTTTTCTACAGCCTCACTTTTTCAAATATACTATATTTTGGAAGTTTTTTTCTACTTTGATAGAATAGAACTAAAAATTTTTAAATACGTTTACTTAGGTATTACCTAAAGTCATTCACCAATACAATACTCTAACTAGTTAAAGTGAACTTGGCTGCATATACTTGCCTATCTACACGCAACAATCATAAAGTTGTAAAAACATCTTGAGATACACTGGATAGATGGGTAGTCGTGTTTTGCTATAACTCAGGGAAAAATTAATCGATTTTAATGCTTTATAGCTTATTTTAAAGGATACCAAATACCAAATACTATCAAATTTTTGCAGATTTTTATCTTATTTTTCAAGATTTTTTTCGGTGCTTGAAAGCAGAAATTTTAATTTTTTCATATTTTATTTTGTTTTTGATAGGATGGCGAATTGTTTTTTGAAGATTGTTAATGTTTTGTAATTTTTATATATCGGCAATAATAAAAACTGCAAATTTATTAATGAATTCAGCACAATAAAAAATTCTCTTGCGCTACCTGAATTATTTTTAAGCGGCCCAAAATTTTCAGTGTTCAAATTTTGTTAATGAATTCAATATAATAAGAAATTTACACTGCAATAATAAGAAACTTTTGACCTGATGCCAGCTCAAAAAATGAATTTAACATAATAAAAAATTTGTACTTAAAAATTTAAAACAACGAAATTTGAAACAAGAATAATGAGGACCTTTTCAATATGTTGGCGGCTTTGCAGACCAACTAATTTCATCACGAAGACATGTAAGATCTCGAAAGGATTTGGAAGAACATAATTATAGCTCCGATATGTTAAGTCTATTAGGTATCGCTCCCAATGTTAATGACTATACTAGTTAAAAAAAAAAATAAACTAAATAACTTAATATCTATATCATTAATATATTAATATTAAAAATATTTCAAAGATGTGTATCTGTAATATTAATAAAAAATTTAATATTAGTTTAACATGTTATATTAGAGTGGTATTTTAGACTTTTGGACTTAAAAAATATGTATTGTGAATTATATGTCTTTTGAGTGGTTAATTAACAAAATTTCAATGTAAAATTTGGAATTTTGTGAAGATTGGGTGTTTTCTTCATAAAAAAAAAATCGGGAAAATAGGTCCAAAAGTGAGCTGATTCCATTAAAATTTTACAGGGTTTTTTTCACTATTTTTGTAATTTTTTTCAAATATAATACAGAAATTAGCAAATTTGTCATCTTTTGTGGCATTTTAACCAAATTTTGTAGAAAATTTTAGGACTAGGTCCAAACGTGGACCGATTGCAAAGATTTTTTATAGATCTCGTCACTGACCTAATAAACCCTTATGATTCAAATTTCATCGCAATAGAATAACATTTGCTACATTCAGTGGCATTAAAACCAATTTTGAAGGTAAATTTGTATGGAGACTAGGTCCAAACATGGGTCGATTCCAACAAATTTAAGTAGGGTTCGTCTGTGGGTCAAAAACACTTTAAGTTCCAAATTTCAGCACATTATCTTTATATTTGCAACATGTAATATTGAACTTTGATGGGATAAACTGAAGCCCCCTGTGGAACTACCATCCTCCGCCAGCACTCATTATGATTTTTGCAACGATTAATTTCTAAATAAACTAATGATTTTTCATGTAAAAACGAATAAAAACATTTTTGTTTGTATCTCGAAAACCCGACGTGATAGAGAAAAATCAATTACAGATTCGAATTCAGCCCACCAAATTACCCTAGGAAAGATATTTGGTTGCTCCAGTCCAAAACCTTGTTGGCTAGTGTTATTATTGTTTCTAGAAACAGAAAAGTAGTTACTCAAATTTTAATACAGTCATTTAAGCGGTGTAGGGAATAATCGCTCGTAGCTGTCCAACTGCGAATACGGAAGTAAGTTTCACCCGATTTTCATGATTCTTCAGGTAAAATTCTCTCAAATCTGAGTCAAAGCGATTTTTTAAAATCATACTTTGTGCTTTGGCTCTCGACGGGCGACATACCTGGAAAAACCACATCAAAAATAATCGAGAACAACTCAGAATCAAAAGTAAAAAACTTTACTGGCTTTTAGGTACAAAATTTCAGCTAAATCTAAACAACAAGCTGAGAATATATAAGATCATACTCAAACCAGTGTGGACTTATGGTATCCAGTTATGGGGTAGAGTAGAGTGGTCCTTAGAAAATGAAAATTCGATTTTGGGGATAGGCGGGGTCCAGTTTGTTACCTTTCCATAACTATTGAAAATTTCAAGTGTGTTTATATGGGGAAAATATGACTTTTTTGCGATTTTACGAAAATTTCGTTCTATAGCTTAATTTTTCCAACAAGTTGTTATAAGAAGCGGGATCACTGTAAAATTATCTATTCAAAAAGCTACAAAAATTCAAAATCGAATAAAAATTCACCAAGAAATAGCAAATGCCCCAGACCACCTTTGTGCCAAAAAAAAAAAAACTAGGTCATGAAATTTGATGGCATTTTTTCAACTTTGATAAATTGATTAAAGTCATCATAATTCGTTTTTTGTCTCTATACCTATAAGTAATCAGATATGAGTGTTGTTTTATTATCACGTTCTTAACCTCTTGTGCGTTGAGACTGAAAATGGGAAATTTTTTTTATAAAATTTTGAAAACTCCTTTTTCAAGTTTTAAAAAATTTTCTTCAACAAAATTTAAAAAAATGGATCTGCACTTCAACGTTTTATTAAATACATGTCAGAGATTAACTGTGTGAATTTTTAGATAAAGCCCTGTGTCAGAATTTTATTTTTGCGGATTTCGAGAAAAATGGGATTTTTGTAAAATATTCTGTAAATGTACTCTTTCTAAATACTTTGTATCAAAAATTCATCACATTTCTACTTTTAAATGTAATATTTTACCTTAGTAGCCTAGGGTTTCGGAAAAAAATAATGTTACCCCATTAACCCTTACGGAATTGGGGTCACATATGACCCCAAAATAATAAAAGACAATTTCATTTTCATTTCATTTCATTTTCATTTATTAACTTTCCATTTCCTACACAACAAGAATAAATCTTATAGTTAAAGTTCAGGAATGCATTATTCATAGGATAGTTTAAAAACTTTATAAATATAAATACAATCAAATACAAAAAAAAAATATGAAAACAATAATTTAAAGATTTAATGCAAAGTTAACATACAATAAGAAAATATATACATTTAAACAATTAAGGAAAAAAATTTAATAGGAATTGTTTACAGCTATTTGCGTTGCTATTGAGTTGTTGGTTGTGTAGAAGAATATTCCATAGACATGAGGCATTTATATAAAATTGCCACTCAGATACGAGGGCGCTATGACGAGGGATTATAATTTTTCTACCCCTTCGTGATCTTGCAAACCTAATTTTGGCGTATAGATATTGAGGCTTTTGTGTGTAGATTACGTTATGCAGAAAAATGAGAACACGAATTTTTAGCAAGGATACAAACGATACTCCATAGAGATTACTTGATACATGTGAAACTTCCCCAAATTTACTTATTCCATATACATATCGTGTAATGTTGTTGTACAAGACCTCTAGCTTACGTTTGCTAGTACAATCACAGTTGGCAAATAACTCACATCCATAAATTCGTGCAGGAATCAAGTAACATTTAGCAAGAAGTACTCTTATTCTTAATGGAGTAAAGAATTGAGTCGACCAGAGTGACCTCAACTTTATATAAGATTGGTCCAAGTTAAATTGTATTAAAAATCAGTCCAAGATTTTTTGCAGTATTAACGAGTTTAATTTTTTCACCATTTATTAAAACATCATCGTCTAAAACAGGATCAGCTGTTTTTTTTTATGTATTATCATGAACTTTGACTTTTGAGGATTGAGACAGAGGCCATTTGCAGTTGCCCAGGCATATATTTTACGTAAATCTTCATTAAGTTTAGCAATATTACTAGCAATGGTGTGAGAATGGCTACTTATATATAGTTGCACATCATCCGCGTACATATTGATTTTACAGTTGGCAAGTTGTATTGGCAGATCATTAGCATATATTGAAAATAGCAAAGGCCCAAGAATAGATCCCTGAGGCACTCCTGGAGAATGTTTACAGAATGAGACCATGTATTATTTACATAAACAGCTTGCGTACGATCGGTTAAGTATGAAGATAAAAGATTGGTCGATGTTTGAGAGAACTTAAAAAAGTTTCGTAATTTCAGGCAGAGTGTGTTATGATCAACAGTATCAAAGGCCTTTGAATGATCAAGCAGCACCAAAAAATTTATTCAAAAAAAAATCAAATATTTTGTAAGTGCTATTGAATTTAGATGCAATGCTTAAAATATAATGACCAAATGTGTAGAACATCCATTCCAAAAATTTGGGATAAATCCGAAAACGTTAACCCATTATTTGCCAAGGCCAGCTTTGGATTTTTAGATATTTTTAAATAAAAATTACCGAAAACGAGTTTTTCAATCAAACTCGATGAAACCACTATTTAGAATTTAAGAGAAGTAATTCGGTTGGTTTTTATTTATTTAACCGTTCAGTGATCCTGGGATCAAAATAATCCATTGTGATATATCTTTTGTGCAATTATCTGCTTATTGCCCGCGAATATAAATTAAAACAACTTTTAACCAATTTTGTTATAAAATTATTTTTTATGTATAAAAACTATCTGAATTTTTCTAATTAAACTAAGAAGACCCACAAATGACCCAAAGCTAATAAAAGACAATTTATTCAAAAGAATATGAAATATAAAATTAATTTTATGTATTTTGGTGCATTTAAGGATGATTTAGTGTGCGATTCAAATTGTTTTCTGTAATCACTTACGACTTGCAATAAGTATTGCTTTTCTTGTTAATTCTTTGTTAATATGTTATTATACTCTTCAATCAATTTAACACCGCGTTCTTTTTATACCCTATATCACTATGTGGTTATTATTATACCGATCGAATCAGAATCACTTTCTGAGTCGAATCAGAATCACTTTCTGAGTCGATTTAACGATGTCCGTCCGTCCGTCCGTCCGTCTGTGTGTCCATGTAAACCTTTTAATCAAACTGCAGGTCGCAAGTATTCATATATTTTGACGAAATTTGATATATAAGCTTTCGTCGGCCATGGGATGAACGCTATTGAAATTGGTGAGAATCGGTCCATGTTCAGACCTAGCCCCCACACAAATTACCCCTATAAAATCGATATAAATTGCCATAAGATCCAAATTGTCGTATAGATCTTAGTCAAATTGGGTTTACATGTGTTTATTACATCCATTAATGAGTAGTCCAAAAACGATCCCTATGGGGCAACTCTTAGTCATAGACCCCATATAGAGCTGCTTCCCGATTTTCACTTAAGTCTATAAAAAAACAAAAATATTGCACTGATTCTTCTCAAATTTTGTTTGTATTTATTTTTGCAAAATACAAGAGACTTTACCAACCATGGTCATGATCGGTCCATTTTTGGACCTAGTCCCCATATAAATATAGCATCCGATATGAACTTTTTCATATCTGCAGCCAAAAAAAATTAATTAAAATGCCACTCAAATTTGGTTTATGCTTATTTTCTATATCCATTTAGTTGGGCCTAAGAGATGGGGTCTCTAAACGCATGGTATAGGGTATCTTATAGTCGGTCTAGACCGACTATAATTTTCTTACTTGTTATTATTTATTTTATTTGGAAACATAGAGACAGTTTTTATACATAAAATAATTTTATAACAAAATTGGTTAAAAGTTGTTTTAATTTATATTCGCGGGCAATAAGCAGATAATTGCACCAAAGATATATCACAATGCATTTCTTTGATCCCGGAGTACTGAAATAAATAAATATATTAAGAATTTTGTTTTAATTTATTTTGAGGTACTTTAAAATAAAATTCTTAATAAATGCGAAATTAACCCTAAGCTCTCTTTTGTTGCATCTTATTTCTGACTTTCTGGTTGAATTTTCCGTTTTGATGTTATTCAGGGACTTATAGTAAAATTTCACGGCGAATAATTTTGCGAAACATTTTAACTCTTTAAATCCCTGTTTTAATGGTGTTTTTTGCTCTTTTAAGAATGTGCCAGAGATGGAAAACTTTAACCCCCTCAAATGAAATTCAGATGTAAACTTTCAAAACGCCGATACACGTGTCTTTTTTCTTGTCTCCTCTATCAAAATTTATATGCCGGGCCATGTAACTTTTTTTTGTGTTGTACAGTGTAATTATTTCGAAATAACTAGGGGCAACTAATATTAATCGAAATTGGGATCATAATATTTTTGGACTAGCCTAGATTGGCTATAACTTTGAAATTTGTTAGTTCTTTTTACACTTAAATGCCGTATGAAGGTAGGAAATATTTTTTAAAATGTTATGCACAGATTTCTTATGCAGTGGGTATAGATAAGTTTGTCATTCCGTTTGTAATAATTAGAAAAATCGCGAACCCATAAAAAATAAATAATCTTTATCTTTAAAACATGTTGGGTTTATATAACGATGTCCGTCTGTGGACATGATTACGCCTTCAATAAGTCAGATGGGTTGATATTTTTTATTGAAAATGATTCATTGGCAACGGGTCACTAAGTGCCGAAATTTCACTGAAAATATGATTTTTCTGTGTTGTTCTTGTTATTATGTTTATTCTAAATTATGTTTTTAGTGCGTGATAGCTGTTGTTGTTCTTATTGTTGTGGTGTGTTTGTTTAATTCCTTCCATGAAAAAAGCCATCATTGTCTTTATAAAGAAAAAGCAATAACAATTTATTACAAATACTGGACCAAAAAGAAATACAAATAACTATAAATTTAAATGGTATTAGAACTTAAAGGTTAAGTTCCTCAACTAAAATGGTAACCGCACCCAACATTGGTTATAATATTGAGTTTAAGACACAGGTAGAGGGTATCAAAGATTCGACACAGCCAAATTTCACATCCTTGTGTATTTTTAAATTATTATAATATGAAAATAGATATTATTAATTTGTTAGAAAAATTATTGATTTATTTTTAAATAACAACTTTTGTGTTACCTTGCCTAGTCCTTTAACTACGCTCTTGATTGTATGTGTGGGAGGATGAACATTAAACGAACCGAATTAAACGTACGTGTATAATTATGGTATCCAGTGATAATGTCAGTGTGTATGTGCACATATTCTATTGAAACACTTCACAGTGGTTTGTAAGAATTTTGTGTAAATCAAGACGTAAAAAATCGAGATTTACTATTTAAATATCAAAATAGTAAATCTCTGTGGACTAAATATCGCAAATATGCTCTTAAAACATGCTTTCTAAAATGGATTTGAAGTTGTGAAGTCGGGGTCGGAGTCGGAGTCGGAGTCGTGCATGAAAAATTCATGGAGAATATACATCGCTGTTCTTGAAACCACTATTACAAAAAAAAACTCGCAAATGAAAAATTCTTAAATTTACGATTTTCTTGCTGTTCTATGATTTCAATAAGAATATTTTTTCTTGTTTTAATTCACATAGAAAAGGTTTTGTGAAATCAAAACAAAATGCCCTTTTTTCTACTAAACAGGTCTTAAGAGATAAAAAAAAGAATTGATATTTAAACTCTAATATGTTTTTTATTGAACATTGATATTATTTTAAAAAATTAGACTTTGATTTTATGAAAAAAAAACTATTTTAAAAAACCTCTACATTTTGCGTTGATTTAAAAACAAAATCGTAATCAGTGGTCGATGTTTATAAAACACACTCTTGGAGATGATGTTGTTCTATAACAATAATAAAAAATTTTTATTTACACAATCTATTTTCTATTATAATTTTTTCAATTATAACATAGATTCTTAATTTGCTAATTATTTCGAATAAAGGAATTTAAAATAATATTTCACTCAAATCACATATTTTTATTTTTTATTTGCATATGACTGCCACAACTTTGTTTATGTTCGAAACAGTAGTGATGCCAGTCAAAGCCAATTTATTTGAATTTTGAATTTTCTTTGGTGATGCCTAACTTATTTCAAAAAGAGAAGTCATTCTTAATTGAATGAAATTGAAGAACAAAAACAATTAGATGAAACAGTAAAATGTTATTTCAAAAGAAAATAATTTTTTTTTTACTTTCTTTATAATCTTTTCCTTAACATTCAAAAATTACTTAACGTTTTTTTGTGAAAGTGACTAAAGAACCATATGGCACCTCGGTTTCTAGATAACATATGGTTATGAAGCTAAACCATATCTTTAATGTCATTTGCCAATAAAAAATATGATTTCGAAAAATACTTCGAAAATATAAAATTTGTGCTTTCAAGAAACCCAAAATTTAAATTTCATGTTATTTCAAATTCATTCTTTTTCAAATAACAACGTTTCAAGAACAGGGCTGATAGGTAAATTTTTGAAACCAATGTGCCAATGTTTTTTGCTTTATTTAAAGTAAAAACATTTGATCTTGAAATTAATTAATTAAAATTATAAATTTATGAATTTATGATTTTTTATTTTTATATTTTCAAAAATATAAAATAAATTTTTCAAATCTTTGCTAAAATAAAAATTATTCGATATTTTACAGATGACATATATGTAAGTAGATTTTAATTTATTTTATGACATGATTTCATGACTTAACATTTAAATTTTTTGTTAGATTTATAGTCATTTTTCAGACATATTGCAATTACTACTGTAATTAATATGCAAATTTTAATTTTGTTTAAATGGTGCGTGGTAAAGAAGAAGAAAGCATATATTTCAAAAATTCATAACTGCACTGTATTCTTAATCGGACCGGTTTCTGGCATTTCAGCCTTCATCAGCGATTTATTGAACATTGTGATAATTGTTATGTTTTAATTGAATAGATTGTTTCTATATGAAAATTTTTTTCTACTTAGGGCGGCCGTGAGGTTTTGAACCATGAACCTTCACATTCTTCGCTTCAAAGCGTCATCTCAAATATATGTAAAGTGCATATGTAGGAATGTACAAAACCGTACATCACATATGACAACTCTTACGAAAACTGAGAATAGTGGAAATTAGAAGTATAAATGCAAAAAATATTCAAAATTCAAAAATAACGATTCTTTGTCTGAAATTAATACAAAGTAAAGCTGTATAGTACGAAAACTGAATTTAATTTTTTTTTATTTCAATTGAAGTTTCATTACTTTCAGTTACCGATTATAGTTTTTCTTTATTATTAAAATAATTAATTCAGCGGTTGGAGTCGGAATCGGTGTTGGAACTACTTATTGACGATTCCACCACCCTGATTAAAAATTTGAATTTATAACGTTATCGAAAACATAAAAAAATTCGCGTTGTTTTAAGTTCTATTTATAAAATATAAAATTTATAATATGTATATTTCATATGCATTAGAGCACCCATGAAATACACAGAAATGTCAACTGATATTTTTTCCGCTCCCAGCGCAATTTCCGGTAGAGTGGGCTTTAAAAGTAATACCCGTGCCAAATTGGTACTATCGGATGAAAACAGTCCAGGCCCTCTTTTACCCCTAAAAATGGACTAAAATTAGTTCAAAGATATTGACGCTATATCTTTTAAGCTAAGTGGTTTACAAAAAATTTCATATAATCATTTTAATGCAGAATCGGATGGCAAACATTTGTCGCATGTGCACTTTTGAGCCATCTATGGCCTATCATGAAGTTTTAAGCGATCAAATTCAAAAAATGTGTTAAAACCTTTTTTCAAATGGCCCTCGTATATTTATTTCATATTGGTCATCGCAAGATCATAGGATCCTATTAAAACTTCCAGTTATTATAAAGATTTTGGTCAAATTGGGTCTGTGTATATTTATTGCATCCATTAATCAGTAATCCAAAAATAAACCTTAGAGGACAGGTCTTAGTCATAGCCCCCATCTTCCCGATCTTCACTTAGATCTATCAAAAAAAAAAAATATTGCACAGATAATATATTAATATCCGCATACAAAAATATTAATACTCACTCAATTTTGGTTTATCCTTATTTTCTATATCTAATTAGTTGGACCTATGTTATAGGGTCTCTGAACGCACGGTATATGGTATCGTATAGTTGGTCTAGACCGACTATAATTTTCTTACTTGTTTTATATGTATTAGGGCCAGCCTCCTTCGAAAATTAGCTAAGCAAAAATTAGATATCACCTAATATATGGATACACCTCTAAAAAAAAATTTAAAAATTCAATGAATTTGTTGTAATTATTTAGTTTTAAGTTTAACAAATTGTTTACTTTTTAAAATATTTTAACGCCCTTACTTATTTTCTTTTTATTATATAAAGAGCAGAAATAATGCAAACATTTTTTTACATCATATATTAACCTTGAGACAAAAAAAAAATCATGTGCGATTTTTAAACATCTAGTAACTAAATATTTTTTATGGCACTTTTTTAAAATCAAACAGAAAGTGTCATCTATGTATCATTTATGGCATATAAAAATATTTATTATTACTTACTATTTCCACCGGTTAATTTTTCATTTTTCGTTTTTCATTTTTTATTTTTCATTTTTCATTTTTAATTTTTTATTTTTCATTTTTCGTTTTTCCTTCTTAATTTTTAATTTTTTATTTTTAGTTTTTCGTATTTTATTTTGCATTTTTCATTTTTTATTTTTCATTTTTCATTTTTAATTTTTAATTTTTAATTTTTAATTTTTAATTTTTAATTTTTAATTTTTAATTTTTAATTTTTAATTTTTAATTTTTAATTTTTAATTTTTAATTTTTAATTTTTAATTTTTAATTTTTAATTTTTAATTTTTAATTTTTAATTTTTAATTTTTAATTTTTAATTTTTAATTTTTAATTTTTAATTTTTAATTTTTAATTTTTAATTTTTAATTTTTAATTTTTAATTTTTAATTTTTAATTTTTAATTTTTAATTTTTAATTTTTAATTTTTAATTTTTAATTTTTAATTTTTAATTTTTAATTTTTAATTTTTAATTTTTAATTTTTAATTTTTAATTTTTAATTTTTAATTTTTAATTTTTAATTTTTAATTTTTAATTTTTAATTTTTAATTTTTAATTTTTAATTTTTAATTTTTAATTTTTAATTTTTAATTTTTAATTTTTAATTTTAATTTTTAATTTTTAATTTTTAATTTTTAATTTTTAATTTTTAATTTTTAATTTTTAATTTTTAATTTTTAATTTTTAATTTTTAATTTTTAATTTTTAATTTTTAATTTTTAATTTTTAATTTTTAATTTTTAATTTTTAATTTTTAATTTTTAATTTTTAATTTTTAATTTTTAATTTTTAATTTTTAATTTTTAATTTTTAATTTTTAATTTTTAATTTTTAATTTTTAATTTTTAATTTTTAATTTTTAATTTTTAATTTTTAATTTTTAATTTTTAATTTTTAATTTTTAATTTTTAATTTTTAATTTTTAATTTTTAATTCTTAATTTTTAATTTTTAATTTTTAATTTTTAATTTTTAATTTTTAATTTTTAATTTTTAATTTTTAATTTTTAATTTTTAATTTTTAATTTTTAATTTTTAATTTTTAATTTTTAATTTTTAATTTTTAATTTTTAATTTTTAATTTTTAATTTTTAATTTTTAATTTTTAATTTTTAATTTTTAATTTTTAATTTTTAATTTTTAATTTTTAATTTTTAATTTTTAATTTTTAATTTTTAATTTTTAATTTTTAATTTTTAATTTTTAATTTTTAATTTTTAATTTTTAATTTTTAATTTTTAATTTTTAATTTTTAATTTTTAATTTTTAATTTTTAATTTTTAATTTTTAATTTTTAATTTTTAATTTTTAATTTTTAATTTTTAATTTTTAATTTTTAATTTTTAATTTTTAATTTTTAATTTTTAATTTTTAATTTTTAATTTTTAATTTTTAATTTTTAATTTTTAATTTTTAATTTTTAATTTTTAATTTTTAATTTTTAATTTTTAATTTTTAATTTTTAATTTTTAATTTTTAATTTTTAATTTTTAATTTTTAATTTTTAATTTTTAATTTTTAATTTTTAATTTTTAATTTTTAATTTTTAATTTTTAATTTTTAATTTTTAATTTTTAATTTTTAATTTTTAATTTTTAATTTTTAATTTTTAATTTTTAATTTTTAATTTTTAATTTTTAATTTTTAATTTTTAATTTTTAATTTTTAATTTTTAATTTTTAATTTTTAATTTTTAATTTTTAATTTTTAATTTTTAATTTTTAATTTTTAATTTTTAATTTTTAATTTTTAATTTTTAATTTTTAATTTTTAATTTTTAATTTTTAATTTTTAATTTTTAATTTTTAATTTTTTTATTTTTGATTTTTATACCCTCCACTCCAGTGTGCAGACGGTATATATAAGTTTGTCATTCCGTTTGTAATAATTAGAAAAAAAATTTGGACCCCATAAAATATATATATTTGTGATCCCTATAACAACCGGAGTTGATATAGCGATCTCCGTCTGTCCGTCTGTCCGTCTGTGGAAATCACGTTGGCGACATCAATCGGGCAGCTAGGGTGCTCGTTGACATAAAAAATGATTCACAACATCCTGAGAAGTTTGCTATTTGAAATCGTCCACATCGGTCAATTAGGACCCAAGATTTGAATACAGAATTAAAAAAAAGTCTTGAAAAAATATAATATTCTATGTTGTTCTTGTCATGATCACGCCCTCAATAGGATAGCTAAGGTGATCATTTTTAGTGAGAATGATTCAGCAAATTCATGGGAAGATTTCTATTTCAAAAATCATTAAAATCGGTGGAACAGGTCCAGGGAAATCTCTGAAAAATTAAAAATAAATGAAAAATATGATGTTTCTATATTGTTCTTGTTGTTATTCTAAATGTTGTATTGTTGTCATAGCTGGACTTGTTGTTTTTGTGGTCATTGTGGTAATAATATAATAAAAAATAACCCTTTGTGCATTTTTTTTTTATCAACTCTGGTAGAAAAATTTAAAAGTTTCCATTGTTTTGGCATCTCTAAAAAATTTACTATATCATTTCTGTCATTGCCGCGAGCCTGCCTGCAAAGTTTCAGATCGATTGGTTTCAGATCGAAGGAGTTAAAATCGATCCAAAATTTTTTCGACAAACAGACACTACGAGTTAATATAAAGGGAGTAAAAATTCACCAGCATCTAAAGCAAATAATGCTAAAATATGTACCTAGTTGTTAATAAAAAAAACAATGTAAATCTAGCAAAAAAAAATTTTTTATATATTAATTTATTTAAAGAGAAAAACACAAAAATAACGTTTGATGTTGTATTTTTGTGTGTAATATTTACATACGCATACATACACATATTAACTAATACAAATAATATACATATATTCTATATATGTATGTCCATAATAACTGCATGTTAGAAATAAATCGGTATATTATTTTATTTACATAAAATTCTGCAATATTTTGTTGTGGGGAAAATACATTTCTTTTGTATTAACAGAGTGTCACTTCATTTTGCTCAGCGTGACTATGCCACAGTAGATGGCGCCACAATTTTTGTTCTAATTAGCTTTGCAATAGTTATTTCTATTTTAACATGAATGTCAATATTTTCAAATAGATATCATACAGCACAATGTTAAGAGTATACACGGGCTGGTCTTTTATTATTTCATACGTTTTTTCATTATTCTTTTACAAATATCAACATAAGTTTGACATACTAACTTTTTGTTGTCTTTACAAAATAGAGTTACCGAGTTCATCAATGTGTTTTTTGCTTTCAAAACAGTTCTACATAGTTATATAGAATTATTATTCTGCTTTACCTACAAAATATCTGATTGCGATTACATCTAATTTTTAAAAATTGTTTATAATTAATTATTATTCACATAAATACAAAATTGCGCTTTTTAAATTTTCCATTCAAATTTTAGAAAATATCAATTCTAAAAACTGGAATTAAATTTCCAATTATAAATTATAAAATATTAATTGTATTTCAGAAAATCATATCAAAACGTCGGAAATAATAATTTTAAATTTAGAAGACATCAATTGCATCAAATTCCAAAAAAAAAAACACCAAATATGTTTCCATTTAAAAAATGTTTACATTAAAAAAAAAATATTGGCATTCAGGAGAAATTAATAGCTTTTCAGTAACTTCTTTTAACGATAGTCGAATCGTTAAAAAAAAAGAAAAGCAAAATTATCAGTAAAATTTTTAAATGATATTCGCTATTGTTAAAGTCAGCTGTTGTTGTTATCTAAACGACAACCATTTTTGTGTTGTTTATTCAATCGATAAAAACTTAAATTTTTAGGTTGAAATGTTGTCATACATAAATAAAAATCATAAAATAGTGAAAATATTTTGCTTCTATTAAAAAACTTTTTTATGTAAATAAAAAAAAATAAATAGCATATTCAATTCATTATTTTATTTTCAAATAAATAAACAGAAATATTAGTAAAAAAAATAGAGATATTAAACATAAACAAAAATCATCCTGTCAAACACGAAGTAATTTGTTTTTTCTCTTCTTCTTTGTGTTTTTCACTTATATTGACAGAGATGCCACTCGTTTACAATTTAAATAAATAGAAAAATAGATTTGTCGACTGTCGTTAAGATGTATGTACTTAGTGAATCACTTAATCCTTAGTGCAAATAACAATAGCTGTCGATATATTTTGCCATTGTCGGATCGTTCAAATTTACAGAATCGGACTACAGAAAACATTAATTTCAATTCAATGAATTTTATAAAACCTCAAATGATATTTAAGAATTGCGAACATAAAAATTGTTACATAAATAAACGCAATTTGATGAGAATGTTATTTATATATAAATTTTCACAATTTTTTTTGGATGAATATTTGAAGTTTTTCAGAAAATAAAGATAACAAATTATTTTTTTTTCAAATTTTTGCGATGTTTGGTTTTTTGCGTTTGGCATCCCTAATTTAATTATTTATTATTATAAATTTATTCTCTATGTTTTCCAAATATGGCAATATATTTTTGAAAAAAAAGTTAGGAGAGCTTTTTTCTGTTATTATTTTGTTACTCCATCCGACCTATATGGCCGCAATGAAGAAATATTTGGCCAGTTAAAAGCCAAAAAAGCACGATTTAATGCATATAGCCACCCTACACAACCATTACCTTCGTAATGGAGGTTAGGGCGAGCTATTTAATTAGCAAAAACTAAATTAAACGAGAAGTTATGTCATATAACCGGAAACGCATGCATATAGGAAATGCATGCATATTTTTCCAATATTTTGTTTACATTTATCATCAATACTCAAACCGAGGTGGAAGGTATCAAAGATTCCGCACAGCCGAATTTAACACTCTTATTTGTTCGTTTTTAATTTGTAATTTTTAATTTTTTATTTTTCATTTTTCATTTTTCATTTTTCATTTCTTATTTTATATTTTATTTTTCATATTTGATTTTTCATTTTTTGTTTTTTGTTTTTCATTTTTCAGTTTTTATTTTTAATTTTTTATTTTTATTTTTAGTTTTTAATTTTTAATTTTTTATTTTTTATTTTTTATTTTTTACTTTTTATTTTTTATTTTCCATTTTTCATTTTTTATTTTTCATTTTTCATTTTTTATTTTTCATTTTCTAATTTTTCATTTTTCATTTTTATTTTTAATTTTTCATGTTTTATTTTTCATTTTTTATTTTTTATTTTTCATTTTTCATTTTTCATTTTCAAACAGGTTATTACATATCATAATTTTTTCACCAATACAATCATAAGTCACACCGATTTGTCTTACGTCTCACATGTTACGCTGTTTTTGTATTGTGAAATAGAAATTTACCCCCCTGCGCGTATAGAAAAATTTAAAGGTATTATGTTTGACATGTAAGAACCATATAGGCTGTTCTTTAAGCGAAATAAAGTCTATTTTGATATTTACCTTCACATCCTTAAAAATATTTATAATCGTTATTTCCGAGATTAGAGTGCCACAATATTGGTTACTAAAATATTTTTTTGTCGTCTTGCAATTGAGTATAAAATTACTCAAAGGAATATTAATTTTCAATAGCTAATTTATCACGTTTGTTTTGAAATAATATGAATTCAGAACTAAAAACATAAACAAAGAACTGATGAACACTTTTTGTAGCTTTTTTTATTTAAAATTTAAAAAATATTTGCTGGCAAATATTCTTGAAAATGCATTTTTTGTAATTTTATAAAGCTATGGAAATAGTTTAAAAAAAATTACATTATGAAGGACTAATTTTAAACTAAAGCAGGTGTCAAAATAGATTTCAAAATTTTTATTATTTGCACCACTCAAACTCAAACCTGGTATAATTTTTTAAATATTTCCAACATTCAAACTCAAACTGGGAACTACTGTGGCATGTAACCTGCCATATCAGCATGTTTTTATTACAAATAAAATTCGAGTATAGTTATATTAGTGGTAGAGAAATCAAATGCAAAAGTACACTTAAGTGTTTATTCATACCAGGAGAGAAAACAGCATATTATCGACAAGGAACTGTTGTTCGTCTTCTTGGGTTAAGCATACTCATAGATTTACACGTGCAAATTATACTAACATAATTACATTTATCTAAGAGTATATTTGAAATTAGTATTAATTGTTATAGAATATCCTTCATAATAGAGAATGCACAACTTTTAATTTGTTTTTCTTTAGCTGTTAAAACAAACGATATTGAGGTTTATTATTACATGTAATGTCTCGTGTTGGTGTTGTTTCTGGTGCGAAAACTTAAGCAGGAAATGAATATAAAAGAGATTTATCTACAATTAGTTCAAGAGCAATTACTCTTGTCTATACAAGATAATATCGGTATAGATGGATTTTGTATCAATATTTTCAAGCAATCAGTATTTTTTTGTATAAAAATTACTCATGGGAAAATTTCCACTTAAATTTAGTTTTAACAAGAATTTTAATTAATTTTATGTTAAAATTACTTTGTATATATATATATAGCATTTCGCCGAAATAAATATGAATGAAAAGAGTTTCATTTATTTATTATCTTTTTTATCAAAATTCCAGATATTCCAACATTATAAACCTGCCAATTTTTGACCATTTTACTTTGTGTAATTTATTTGCATGGCTTGTTGTTGATTTTCGCACATTTATTTTATTTACACAAGAGAAAATATTTTATAGCTAATTACAAACTGTCTGTGTATATCTTTTATGGCTGTATGTATTTGTGTGTGTGTGTGTGTGAAAGATGATTTTGGTTACTTTTGACTGTTCATAGGAACTTTTTCTTATTTTCTTGTTCTTATACTTTTGTTGTGTTAATTCTTAATAATTAGAATTACTAGCACAACAACAATAACAATAACAAAAACTTTCGCAATCAAGAAATTACTTTTCTTTGCTATTTTTATACCCTACACCACTATTTATGTCGTCAGGGTATAATGACTTTGTACTGATGTTTGTAATTACCCAAAAAATATTAGACGTATACTCATCTATTATTATATTTATTTATTATTCCGAGTCTATTTAGCGATGTCCGTCCATCCGTATGTGTGTCCATGTATAACTTGTAATCAAACTACAGGTCCCAAATTTGGTATATAAGCTTTTATCGGCCATAGGATGAAAGCTATTAAAATTTATGAAAATCGGTGCATCTGCAGATCTAGTTCCCATACAAATGACCCCTATGAGATCGATTGAAATTACAATAAGATCAAAATGATGATATTGATTTGTGCGTATTTATTACACCCCTTAATCGATGGTTCAAAAATAAACCCTATAAGATGTTTCTCAATCAAAGCTCCAATAAAAAGCTGCTTTCCGATATTCACTTAAATTTATCACAACCCAAAACTATTGTACAGATCTTTCTCAAATTTGGTTTATTTATGTTTTTGCATAAAGTAAGTGACTTTACCAAATAAATATGTTCACGATCAGTCCATTTTTCGGCCAAGTCCCCATATAAATAGAGCATCCGATATGAACTTTTTCATATTCGAAGCCAAAAAATGTAATAACAATGCCACTCAATTTTGGTTTATATTTATTTTCCACAGCGAATTAGTTGGACCTGAGACCCTGTCTAAAACCGCACGGTATACAGTATTGTAGAGTCGATCTAGACAAACTATAATTTTTCTACTCGTTTTTTTTTTATTTCCTTTGATATGAAGACACTTTTCTGTGTTCTGTTTAATTTCTTTGCGAAAAATATTTTTAGTAAATGTGAAACAAAATGAAATATGACAAACTAATGTTTAATTTGTTTTTAGGAAATTTGTAAAAGGAGAAGTTGTTAACTTAATTATAGTTTGAAAAAATTTATGTTAAGAATAAAATATTTCTTTTAGTTATACATAACGTGGCCAACTTTTCCGGAGTAAACAAATGCTATTCTAGAAAATCGTTATCACAATAGTAACTATTGTAGGACTAGAGCTAAGAGAAAATTTTCATAAGAAAATGTAATGTTTTGTTGAGAAATTGTAAAAGAACATGTTTATTCGAAATCATTCATGGTTATACCCTTAACAACAGTGTGCAGAGGACACACATATATTATTTTGTCATTCCATATGTTATAATTGGAAAAAATTTGTACGCCATATAATATATAAATTCTTGATCCTTATAACAAGCAGAGTTGATATAGCGATGTCTGTCTGTCTGTCTGTGGAAATCACAATCACGCCCTTAACAGGTCAGCTGGGTGGCTAAACTTTAGTGGAAATTATACATTGACATACTGAGCAGGTTGCTGTTTTATATCATTGAAATGGGACCCAAGATTTCATTGAAAATGCAACAAAAAAACTCTTGAAAATATACGATTTTTTTCTATACTGTTTTTTAATGTTGTTATACAAATTTTTTGTATTTGGTGTGTCATTGCTATAATTCTGGTCATTGTTGTGGTCGCTGTCGTTGTCGCATTTGTTTAATGAGTGTGTATTAGGGTGGCCCTTCGTTATATGGAGGGAAAAAAGTGTTCAAACTGTCGGTCTCACCCCCTAGAAATATGCGAATAGCAAAAAAAACTGAGAAATACAAAGTTTTGGGCCAATCAAAAAACGTTTAGTCGTGGCGCAAAGCGATTGAAAATTTCAAGTGTGTTTATATGGAGAAAATATGACTTTTTTTCAGATTTTACGAAAATTTCGTTCTATAATTTAATTTTTCTGACAAGCTGTTACATAATTCGGGATCAGTATTAAATTATGCTTTCAAGAGGCTATAAAACTTCAAAATCGTATGAAACTTCGCCAAGAAATAGCAAATGCCCCAGACCACTTTTGTGCCAAAAAGAACTAGGTCATGAAATTTGATGGCATTTTTTTCAACTTTGAGAAATTGATTAAAGCCATCATTCTTTTTGGTCTCTGTACTTATAAGTACTCACATATGAAGTATTGTTTTATTACCACGTTGTTACCCTATTGCGCATTGAGACCGAAAATTGGAAATTTTTTTGATAAAATTTTTAAAACTCCTTTTTCAAGTTTGAAAAAATTTTCTTAAACAAAATTTAAAAAAATTAATATACTACTTTAAGGTTTTATTAAATACATGTTGCAGATTAACTGTGTGAATTTTTAAGTAAATCCCTCTACCAGAATTTTTTTGACAAGGATTTTATTTTTGCGAATTTCGAGAAAAATTGGATTTTTGTGAAATATACTGTAAATGTACTCTTTATAAATACTCTGTATCAAAAATTCATCACTTTTCTACTTTTAAATGTTATATTTTATTCTAACAGCCTACGGTTTCGGAAAAAAATAATATGACTCCATTAACCCTTTTGAAATTGGGGTCACATATAACCCCAAGCTAATAAAAGACAATTTATGCAAAAACTTCAAATATTTGGTAAGTGCTGTCCAATTTTTAGATGCGATGCTTAAAATGTAATAACCAAATGTGTAGAAGTTTCGTTCCGAAAATTTGGGATAAATCCGAGAACGCTAACCCATTATTTGCCAAGGCCAGATTTGGATTTTAAGATATTTTTAAATAAAAATTACCGAAAACGAGTTTTTCTATTAAACTCGTTGATACCACTATTTACAATTTAAGAAAAATAATTCGGTTAATTTTTATGTATTTACCCCTCCAGTGCTCCTGAGATCAAAATTATCCATTGTGATATATCTCTGGTGCAATTATCTGCTTATTGCTCGCGAATATAAATTAAAACAACTTAGCTCATATGTCTCAAAAATATTACGTTTTTTTGAAATTCACTTTGATTTAGTTTTGTAATTTATTCCATTAAGTCCCAGTTTTTGAGATGTCAGTTAAACTTAGTTTAGTTAAACCGGGAATTAATTTTTTCAGACATGTCCAAATTCATAAAGGAATTGATGAATAAATTCTGGGTTTAACAAAACTAGGTTTAACTGATATCTTAAAATCTGGGTCTAAGAGTCGTATTAATTTAATATTAACTTTTATATATATTATTATATTTGAAATTTACTTTTATTTAATAAACTATTTAAAACTGGAAAATAAAATGTTAGAAGTTTGAAAACATATACATAGGTGACATTGAAGATAATAATAAAGCGACCGAATATTAAAAATCAAAAATGTCAACCATTATAAGTAATGGCATCTTCACCGATTGACCTGAAAAAAATTTTTTTTTGGCGTTTTTTATCAATATCCACCAAATTGGTGAGTAAGACCGCTAGATATTCAACTATTACTTTACTATATAAAGTAATTTTATAACAAAATTGGTTAAAAGTTGTTTTAATATATATTCGCGAGCAATAAGCAGATAATTGCACCAGAGATATATCACAATTGATAATTTTGATCTCAAGAGCACTAAAGCGTTAAATAAAAAAAAATTAACCGAATTATTTTTCTTAAATTCTACATAGTGGTTTCATCGAGTGTAATAGAAAAACTCGTTTTCGGTAATTTTTATTTAAAAATATCTTAAAATCCAAATCTGGCCTTGGCAAATAATGGGTTAACGTTCTCGGATTTATCCCAAATTTTCGGAACGAAACTTCTACACATTTGGTTATTATATTTTAAGCGTCGCATCTAAAAATTGGACAGCACTTACCAAATATTTGAATTTTGTGCATAAATTGTCTTTTATTAGCTTGGGGTCATATGTGACCCCAATTCCAAAAGGGTTAATGGAGTTATATTATTTTTTTCCGAAACCGTAGGCTGTTAGGATAAAATATAACATTTATAAGTAGAAAAGTGATGAATTTTTGATACAGAGTATTTAGAAAGAGTACATTTACAGAATATTTCACAAAAATCCAATTTTTCTCGAAAAATAAAATCCTTGTCAAAAAAATTCTGGTAGAGGGATTTACTTAAAAATTCACACAGTTAATCTGCAACATGTATTTAATAAAACCTTAAAGTAATATATTAATTTTTTTAAATTTTGTTTAAGAAAATTTTTTCAAACTTGAAAAAGGAGTTTTAAAAATTTTATCAAAAAAATTTCCAATTTTCGGTCTCAATGCGCAATAGGGTAACAACGTGGTAATAAACCAATACTTCATATGTGAGTACTTATAAGTACAGAGACCAAAAAAGAATGATGGCTTTAATCAATTTCTCAAAGTTGAAAAAAATGCCATCAAATTTCATGACCTAGTTCTTTTTGGCACAAAAGTGGTCTGGGGCATTTGCTATTTCTTGGCGAAGTTTCATACGATTTTGAAGTTTTATAGCCTCTTGAAAGCATAATTTAATACTGATCCCGAATTATGTAACAGCTTGTCAGAAAAATTAAATTATAGAACGAAATTTTCGTAAAATCTGAAAAAAAGTCATATTTTCTCCATATAAACACACTTGAAATTTTCAATCGCTTTGCGCCACGACTAAACGTTTTTTGATTGGCCCAAAACTTTATATTTCTCAGTTTTTTTTGCTATTCGCATATTTCTAGGGGGTGAGACCGACAGTTTGAACACTTTTTTATTAAGGGGCACCCTAGTGTGTATGTATTATTATACTAAAAGTGTCATATTAGTTTAGGATATTATTGCCACACATGCTTCTAATGTCATATCGAAATAAATAAAAAAAAAAAAAAACCAATATGAAAGAAAAATTACAACAATAAAAAAATAATAATAATAACAACAAGTAAGAAAATTATAGTCGGTCTAGACCGACTATACGGTACCCTATGCGTTTAGAAACCATACGTTTAGAAACCCTATCTCTTAGGCCTAACTGGACATACAAAATAAGCAAAAACCAAATTTGAGTGGGATTTTTATTAATTTGTTTGGCTGCAGATATGAAAAAGTACATATCGGATGCTATATCTATTTAGGGAATAGGTCCAAAAATGGACCGATCCTGATCATGTTTGGTAAAGTCTCTTGTATTTTGCAAAAATATATACAAACAAAATTTGAGAAGAATCAGTGCAATATTTTTGTTTTTTAATAGATTTAAGTGAAGATCGGGAAGCAGCTCTATATGGGGTCAAAAGGATCATTTTTGGACTACTCATTAATGGATGTAATGAACGCATACAAACCCAATTTGAGTAAGACTATATGACAATTTGGATCTTATGGCAATTTATGTCGATTTCATATGGGTAATTTGTATGGGGGCTAGGTCTGAACATGGACCGATTCTCACCAATTTCAATAGCGTTCATCCCATGGCCGATTAAAGCTTACGTACCAAATTTCATCAAAATATATTCATATTTGCGACCTGCAGTTTGATTACAAGGTTTACATGGACACACAGACGGACGGACGGACGGACGGACGGACATTGTTAAATCAACTCAGAAAGTGATTCTGATTCGATCGGTATATTTAAAGATGGGTCTAGGTGAAATATTTTTGGTTGTTACAAACAGCAGCACAAAGTCATTATACCCAAACCACATAGTGGTATAGGGTATAAAAAGTACAAAAAGATACGAGTTATCATAAAAAGATAGATTTTAAGATTTAAATAAACATTAAGCAGATTTTAATTTTTTTTGCAACTTTCTTTTAAGAACTCTAAAATTAAACTAATGGAAAAATGTCCATATTACAATTTTTTCATTTGAAAACATTTCCAATTTTCCATTTTCCAATTTTTCATGTGTTGATGAACTCAGGAAATTTGTTTTGTAGAAAAAAATATCAGTTTAGGAAGTTTAAGCATTTGAAATATTTTCCCTATTAAATTCGTTTAAAGGTTGTTCTTTAATATTTGCCGCATTCTAATATTTTTCCTATGGGATCACCACAAATCTAGCAAAGTTTAAGACAAGTTAATAAAGAATTATTTTCCGTAGACTTGACAAGACAATGCACTCTTGTATCGTAAAACCTCCAAAGGATCTGGCGTTCTCACATCAAACTTTTTTTAAGACCTTTTATATTTTTTTCCTTATCCTGTTCTTTGTTTGCTTAGTTATTCAGCTATAACTCAAGAAGCATTGATGAGATCTCATCTTATTCAGCAAATATCTTCAGCAAATTAAGTTGGCCTAATTTTATTGAATAAAATGTGCAAACAATTTTCATTTTTTCTCCTTTTTAAACTCTCTCTTTTAACTCTTACTCTCTGTCTGTCTGTACATTCCCCCTTATCCAATTGATCTGAAACTTGGCCCATAGTCTACATGTGAGTACAGATTAATTTTGGGGTAGTCACGAAGAGTCACGCATATTCACGCACATTCACGGAGTGATCTAAATGTCATTTCCCCTCATCCGATCTATCTGAAACTTGGTTGATAGACTTGCTGTGAAAAAAGATTAACTTGGACATAGTCACGCACAGTCACGCACAGTCACGGAGAGATTAAAACCTCATTTCCCCTCATCCGATCCATCTGAAACTTTGTCCATAGACTTGTTCAGGCCAAAGATTAATTTTAAGATAGTCACGCACAGTCACGGAGTGATTAAAACCCCAGTTTCCCTCAAGCAATCAATCTGGAACTTGGTCCATAGACTATATATATTTTTTGAATAACGTAACATATTCAGGGCGTATTATTTTTTAGTATATTAAAAGAGTTGTAGGCGTATGAGTGGTATTTTTTAATATTAAGTCAAATAGTATTAATTATGTTTTTTATATCCTATACCACTACGCGGTCAGCGCATAATGACTTCGTGCTAATGTTTGTAACTAACAAATTTTATTATGCCGATCGACTCAGAATCACTTTCTGAGTCGACTTAGCGATGTACATCCGTCGGTCCGTCCATCTGTAATCAAACCTTTCGATTGATGTATAAAATAAGGTTGCTCTTAATTAAGAATATATAAAAAAATACACTTTTCGAAAAAAGTGCAAATAATATGCGAAATTTTTTGTCAGCAAAGAAAACGGCATTAGTCATATAGTTTATGTGCCATGCGGTTATTACTTGTCCGACATTGAAAAAATAAAAATACTGCTTTTCAGGAAGAAGGTGTTAGTTTTCGCGTAATTTCTCGGATAAGGTAGTCCGAAAAGTTTTATAGTGCCCTTCTAGTTATTGACAAAATAAAAAAATATTCACGAAGAGAATCGAAACTTTCGGTACGAAGTAAACGCAGTAAATAGCTTACAAACGTGGTCTAATTGTGTCCATTAAAACACTTACTACACCTCAGTGTTCAGTAATTTGACGTCAGGTAATGAAGAATGTGCCACGATTTCTAGCTGGGCAAAAAAAAAAAAAACATGTTGTTTTTTGAGTACAAATTGTGGAAAAATTTTTTGACAGATAATTTTTACCGATAAGAAAAAGTTTAACTTAGACGGTCCGGATGATTACAATTCGTACTAGAGAGATTTACGTAAGGAATCTTAATATACATAGGTATTCTGTGTCGATGGTATGCTAGATTTAGCTTTGCACAACTGTTATACAGACCAATTTCAAACCCCTTTTTTTTTTGAAAAAAATCGTTTGAAAAATATAATTTTCCAGCATGATAATGCAGCTGTTCACACCAGTAACTGGATTCGTATGTAGTTCGAGTCACACAATATAGCTTAATTGCAATGGTTAGCCTATTCTCCTGAACAGTAATCCCATGGAAACTATTTACGGATCATGATATGCAATAACTATTGTGGCAATAAGCAATACGACGCGATTACGGACCTCAAAGCCGTGTTAAAGCTTGGAAGACAATCACAAATGATGTTTCGAATCTTTTTGGCTCGTCTCCGACAATGAATGAATCTACTCATTATTACTTTAAAAATAGTTTTTAATTTTACTGCATAATGTTTTTTATTTAAATTTTAATGTCAATGTTTTGAATTTCAGCTTAATTTTTCAGCATCACTATCCTGATTTAAACAAAAATCTTCTGCGAAGCTCAGTTGTTAAGTGTTTTGTTTTAAGTTTCATTTCAAAATGTTTCCGTATCCAATTGGAACCATTATAGGCTCAATAAATACGAGTTTACCAACCCCGTTACCTGTCATACAACCCCAGACAATAATACCATCTCCATCATGTTAAACCGTTGGCAAAAGATTTTCTTTATTTAATTAAGTTCTCCTTCACGAATCAGAATCAGAATCACTTACTGAGTCGATTTAGCGATGTCCGTCCGTCCGTCCGTCCACCTGTGTGTCCATTTAAACCTTGTAATCAAACTGCAGGTCGCAAATGTGAACATATTTTGATGAAATTTGGTACGGTCATAGCACCAACGCTATTGAAATTTGTGAAAATCGGTACATGTTCTGACCTAGTCCCCATACAAATGACCCGACTTAAATTGCCATAATATCAAAATTATCATATAGATCTCTCTCTCCTTTTATCAGTAGTCCAAAAATAAATCCTATACGATATACTTAGCCTCCATATGAAGCCAATTCTCGATCTTCACTTAAATCTATCAAAAAACAAACATATTGCACAGATTTTTCTCAAATTTGGTTTGTATTTGTTTTGCAAAAATTAAATGACCTTACCAAATATGGTGAGGATCGGTACATTTTTCGATCTAGTCCCCATATAAATGTAGCATCCGATATGAACTTTTTTATTTCTGAAAGCAAACAAATTAATAACAATACCACTCAAATTTAGTCTATGCTTATTTTCTATATCCAATACCCATGGTATAGGGTATCGTAGAGGTATAGGTACATCGACTAGAAGTTTCTCCCAAACTTTTTTAAATTAAGTTTTTTAAAAGTTTTTTCGACATTTTCTGGGGATCGTCAATCAGCCGGCCATTCACTACACAACTTCAATTTGGCACTAGAAACTTGAGCAAATATCAAAATCGTTTTGATTTTTTCTCAGTTCAACCAAGGCCCATATAACATATTATATGGTTATTGTTTCATTAACTTTTTTGGCTGCCCAGTCTTCTTCTTAAATTTAATTCTGGTCTCGTTTTTTATATCTTCAAACAATATCACCGAAAGTATATGGCTTCATCTATACTTCTATACTAATATAATAAACAGGTAATGTGTGTTTGTTTGTAGGAGGTTATCTCCGAAACTACTCATCTGATTTTAAAAATGTGGTTCCAGTATTTAGAAAGGTCCTTAAGGATGAACATAGGTTATAAATTTTTTTGATATTTCTAGTGGGCGTGGCACCTCCCATATAAAGTTAATTTTTAATATCGTATATCTTATAAAATGCTTCGAAAATTTGTGTGATGTCACCTACTTTTTATGTTAGGAGCCATGCCGAAAATGGGCGGGATCAGATAAGTGGGCGTGGCTCCTCACATACAAAATAGCAATTCGATATTATATATCTCATCTATTTTTAATGTGAGTATTTGGACAAAAATGGACATGGCACCTCCCATACAAAGTAAATATAAATGTGATACATCTGGAGTGCTATAATAGTGAGAGCCTTGGCAGTTTGCCAGAGCCCATAAATTATTCATGTGAACAATCGAATAAAAAATTGCCGTGATCGGAGCAGTGGTCCTGGTAACTCCCATACAAAGTAAATAATATAATATAACTGGTGTACTGTAAAAGGGAAAGCCTCCACACTTTGTACGAGTCCATTAGATATTAATATGTTTTTCAAGTGTCGAAAGAAGTGTCTTGGTTTTCTTCAACGGTGTAAAAATTACTTCACTCCCTCTGACCTCCTTAAAATCTATACCACTTACATCCGACCGAAAATGGAATACAACTCCCATATATGGGCAGGAGCTTCAAAGTCTATTTTGAAGCTACTGGATCGTGTGTAAAGGAGAGCGTTGGCGCTCATCAATGACAGTAGGGTATCCAACTCTATTGATTCATTGGAACATCGTCGGAGTGTGTTGGTTAATAAAAATAAAATAAAAAAAATATGAGTATGATAAAAAATGGGCGGCTTAGGATTAGTGGGCGTGACACTTCGTGTACAAAAAAATATGAAGTATTACGAAAGCGACAGTATTGAAACTGTTGACAAGTAAATAAATTATTAATGTGAGTAGTCGTGAATAATATGGGCGGAATCGCCAAACTTAAAACAAGTAAGAAAATTATAGTCGGTCTAGACCGACTATATGATACCCTATACCATGCGTTTAGAAACCCTATCTCTTAGGCCCAACTAACTGGACATAGAAAATAAGCAATAACCAAATTTGAGTGGGATTTTTATTAATTTTTTTGGCTGCAGATATGAAAAAATTCATATTGGATGATATATCTATATCGGGACTAGGTCCAACAATGGACCGATCCTGATCATGTTTGGTGAAGTCTCTTGTATTTTGCAAAAATATATACAAACAAAATTTGAGAAGAATCAGTGCAATATTTTTTTGTTTTTTAATAGATTTAAGTGAAGATCGGGAAGCAGCTCTATATGGGGCCAAAGGGATCATTTTTGGACTACTCATTAATGGATGTAATGAACGCATGCAAACCCAATTTGTGTAAGATCTATATGACAATTTGGATCTTATGGCAATTTATGTCGATTTCATAGGGGTAATTTGTATGGGTGCTAGGTCTGAACATGGACCGATTCTCACCAATTTCAATAGCGTTCATCCCATGGCTAACAAAAGCTTATATACCAAATTTCATCAAAATATATTCATATTTGCGACCTGCAGTTTGATTATAAGGTTTACATGGACACACAGACGGACGGACGGATGGACGGACATTGTTAAACCAACTCAGAAAGTGATTCTGATTCGATCGGTATAATTAAAGATGGGTCTAGGTCAAATATTTTTGGTTGTTACAAACAGCAGCACAAAGTCATTATACCCAAACCACATAGTGGTATAGGGTATAAATAGCCCAATTCAATAACCGTCAAAATCAAAAATCGCCAAAACCGAAAATCAAAAGTGGGCAAAACCAAAAATTGCTAAAATCAAAAATCGCCAAAATAAAAAATTGGCAAATGATATTCTCAATTCGCGGCCATATTTAATTTGCAAAATGCATGTTCTTCTCATGAGTAGGAACGAAAAATTTATTTTTTGTTGCACTGAATGAAAAAACAAAAGATATTGTATATCAGCAAGCATTGAAATAAAAAAATATATAATAAATGAAATAAAATGTTTTAGTTGCACACTACAAACTCCGTAGGATAAATTGATTATGAAATAAAACATGTTAATAAGACCTGGTAGGTCATAGCGAAGCGCTACCGGACTTATTAGTATTTAATATAATATTATATTTTCGAATGCTTTTTCTTTTTAATAAAGAAATTTTAATAATTTTCTCTTTTCCAACGATATATTTTTGTCTTTACGTCTCATTGTGTTTTTTAGTAAAAAAAAAACAAAAAACTTGATAATGATTTATAATTTTAGAAAATAATTGGTGCAGGTGACAAGTTTGTATTTTAAGGAAATATAAAAAAGAGTAACAATTTAACATTTTTTTAATTATCTGTTTTCATCAGATGACAATAAAAATAGGCCAAAAAGAGAACTAAATATTTATGTTTCAATAACAAAAAATTTGATGCATTCATCATTATTATGTCTGCATATTACTGATTAAAAAAAATAAATTAAAACCGAATATTAATGGCAGTCACTTTATGTGATTTTGCTGGAACAATCAATCTCAAAAATAATTCTTTTTTTTTTTTTGATTTTTGCTTTTTGCTCATAATGATCTCATTTTAGTATTTTCAGAAAAGGATCCCTGAAATTTTGGCTAAAATTCTGGGCTAAAACTATTACGAAACAAAATTTAGTATATTATCTAGTGATCAGTAGATGTTTTTTACCCATAATTGCAATCAGAAATAGAGAAATCAAAATTTCTCCAATAGGGCTATATTCAGGTTTTTCAAATTTGTTTAAGAATCCGTCGATCGCCAGATATATATTTTACATCGCTCACGCTGAGATAAGTTCTAGTTTTCTTCGGAAAAATAAGTTTTGGTATGGCATTAATTATTTTTAATCTAAAAACAAAAACAAATATGAAAATCGTTTAATACACAGGCACTAAAATATGAAATGTATACGTATTAGGGCGGGTCGATTTGTAGGGAGGCAAAAAATCGCTCAAGTGACAAGGAAAATCACATTCTAGGGATCAAAATAAGAAACTTGGCCAAAGGAACCATACCTCTAAAACGAATTCTGATGTCCCGACTTTTGACCTGTCTGTCTGTCAGTCTGTCTGCCATGAGGCAACCCAATTCCCCTCATGCAATTGATCTGAAACTTGGCCCAGATTAATTTTGGGGCAGTCACGCAGAGTCATGCATAGTAACGCATAGTCACAGAGTGATCTAAAAGTTATTTACCCTTATCCGATCGATCTTTTTGAATAACATAACATAGCCAAGGCGTATGATTATTATTTATTTGCTCCAAGACGACATAAATAAAATTTGGTATCATCGAAAAGAGTTTTTGAAGCAGCATCCAGTATATAAAACTTGACCAATTGCGATATACTAGTTGAGATATTTAACTAAATACATATTTTCGTTTCGGGTTTTTATACAAATTCTACGTATTTGGAAATAATGTTTGGCTTTTCAAATTGAATCTGTTTTAAATTAATGTTAATTTATTTTTTTTTGTAATTATTCACATAAAACGCGAAAATCGTGATATATTTTATCTTTTTCCAAATATATGGGTATCAAAATTTTTCATTTTTCAATTATAATATCCTGGTGATAAGCAAAAGATCAAATCCAGGATGCTGTGAGATATATTTAAGTTTTCAAATATTAATTTTCTAATTAAAAACATATTAATCTATTAATGACAGGTGCAGCATAATTTTATAATATTAGACTTAAAAATAAATTTACGAAAACACTAAAAATGGATTTTTCTCCTGTTCAGCTGAACAAAACTAAGCTTCCGACAAACTGTGACATAATCCAGCATTTGTTATTTTTGCGACAGCAGTGCAATAACCAGTCATATGAACTCTCAAAATTTTATAAAACAACGATTACGAAGTTGTGTGAGTTATGGAAATTTGTTCAAATTCCGGTAAAAAGTTATCCAGCTTTATGGAAGAAGCTGGAATAACTGACAAAGAGATATCGGGAAGTCAAAAAGAATCCTAGGCATTATAATATAAACAACTGGAACGTACTTTTTAACATATCACTGTGTCAATGTCCCCTCAAAATAAGAGCTCCATGCAGGTGTACTGGCAAGAGCAAAATGCCTGGAAGTTTTACGTAGATCAAGCTGGGCTAAGAGTAAAAGATATTTTAACATGTGGCTTAGTAAGGGGTGGATACCATAATCCAAATCATTCAGCTGTATGTAGTGAAGCAGAAAGCGAGAGCAGCTATGTCCTAAGATCAATAAATGTAGATGAATCCGACCAAGTTTCATTATCATCTGAGGACGCAGAAAATGTAAAAGTACATACAATGAAACTTCCAACATTTAGTGCTGCCTTGGATCGAGCTGGAGTGTCAAATCGCTATGGAGCCCTATTGGCCAATATTCTGTTAAAATATTTAAATATCACAGGCATAATTATAGATCAGCATAAAATAAGAAGAGAGCATAATAAGGCTAGAAAGTATGCAAAAAAAAATTTAATTCACCTTAAAACAAGTAGTGGTAAATGAAACCCAACCCTTGTTTTATTGGTTACATTACAACAGAGGATGTCAAAGGAAAAGAAATTGCAAAAGGAATTCTCAGTTTCCTAAGTAATGAAGGCATTGCCTTAGATAACCTGGTTGCAGTGAATTGTGATGGTACTAGTACAAATACATAACGGAACTATTTGTACTTTGGAAAGAGAACTTCAGCGACCGTTACAGTGGTTTGTATGCCTGTTTCATTTTCACGAACTGCATTTTCACGAACGAAACTCTGTTGGGAAAAGCTACTGGCCGCCAAAAGTGGCCGGGAAATATTGAAAACCTCTTAAGAGATTTCGAAAATATACCGGTAAGTATCACTAGACCAATTTTGAGTTTTTATTTAATTTATTCCTGTATTTAAAATTTCGTTTACTCAAAGCCAATTTCTGATTTTGCACCGATATCGATGGGTGAAATGCCCGAAAGTATTGACCGTGCAGACCAAAAATACTTGTTTGAAATGTTCAAAGCCGTAGACAGTGGAAATTGTGGTAGCCATGTAGCCAGTATGATGCCTTGATTACTGAATTTATCGCGTTGGTTGACGACAGCATCAAGAATTTTAAGACTCTAGGTTACTCAAACCGCCCCCTCAGAAGAATTAACAAAGTTGGCATTTTTCGTTATGAAAGTTTATGCTCCGTTTTGGTTTCTCGTAAAAAGTCAGCCTCATGCCATTCACGGAAGCCGCCACTTACTAAAATATATAAAATGGACACGTATGCTTCCAATCGAACTTCAAGAAATTGTCAATCGTTCCATTCAAATAAATGGGTTTTTTGCACATCCAGAATACATTTTACTCTCAATGGCAACAGACAAGGAAAAAGAAGTTCGCTTGGAGGCATTAAAAATCATTCTCGAAGCACGCGATAGTAATATTGATGATATTCGACAATTCAATATTCCAAAAATATTATTCGAGTGCGAGTCCTTAAAAGATATGATAAATTGGAATGAAATTGGTCGCAATACTGAACCACCTTGTATACAATTTTATTTCCATCAGTGTTTAAAAGATCTTTGTGATTCTGAAGAAATTATTGAAATACCAGGTAAAGTCACAATTTAAAAACTGTTTATAGAGATAAAATTAACTGCTTCTTTTACCGAAATCAATTTAGAATTCCCATGCCATTCGCAAAACACGGAACGATTTGTTAAGCTAGTAAGCCAATCATGTTTTTCTGTTATCGAAAGTTACCCACCAGGTCATATTGCAAACAAAATGGAATCGTGCAAACTTTATACAAAGATAGAATCGCGAAAAGATTTTTTATAAATTTTATATTTCTTATTGTAATTGTATTTTTCACATTTCAATAAATTTTTTAATTTGTAGTTTAGTTAACTAATTTAATTTGTTCTGTTAGTAACTATTTTTCTCATATATGTATTCAACTAAAAAATTAATATTATATATCATTTTGGTTAAGCTAATTGGGCCTATTATATTAATGTAAATAAAAAACCTTTTATTACATATTTCTCCCAACGTTTCGTCAATTTCTTGTTGACATCTTCAGGGGTTTGTCTATTTAATTTTTTCAAAAACATTAAATTAATACAAAAATAGTATACATCATACTTTATAAACTTATAATTTCCAATTAATTTTTCACATTAAATTATAAATTGCTTACATAAAACAAAAAACATAAAACATAAAACATTTAACATATACTAAAATTAAATTAAACACACAATTTAAAATAATATCACAGTTTTTCCTTCTATTTTATTAAAACTCTGTAACTTGTGCTTATATTATCTGTGTCTTCCTTTAGATTCATCGTTTTGTCTATTTTTTGTTGTATACGTAAGCTTTCAATTGTGGAACGATTTTTATGTTTTGTTTCTATGTCTAGTATTCTTATTCTATTGAAGTCGGGTTCATGTTATTCGTTGATCATATGTTTTGACAATGTTGTTGATTGCCTTTGTTTCTCAATGTCATTTTTGTGTTCGCTCACTCTTGTTTGTAGATTTCTTTTTGTTGTGCCGATTAAATTAATAATTGAAAACTTAAATATATCTCACAGCATCCTAGATTTGAAAACAGATATTTTGCTTATCACCGGATTATTATAATTGAGAAATGAAAAAATTTGATACCCATATTGCCTATATTAAAAAAAGATAAAATATATCGCGATTTTCGCGTTTTATGTGAATAATTACAGAAAAAAAAAATAAGTTAACATTATTTTAAAACAGATTCCATTTGAAAAGCAAAACATTATTTCCAAATACGTAGAATTTGTATGAAAACCCGAAACGAAAATATGTATTTAGTTAAATATCTCAACTAGTAGATCGCAATTGGTCAAGTTTTATATACCACTGGATGCTGCTTCAAAAACTCTTTTCGATGATACCAAATTTTATTTATGTCGTCTTGGAGCAAAGTACAAAAAAATTCAAAAAACCGAAAAAATACCTTTTTTAAAAATGGTCCAGCTCACGGATGGTCAATGCTAGAACCAAAATATTTTGGGAATCATCATAAAATATATCAAGCTTTATTTTCAGAGGGGTAACAAAATCACTTTTTTCTCTTCCATATAACTTGAGTCGCTCTAGTATACGTATGAGTGTTATTATACCCTCCACTCCAGTGTGCAGAGGGTATATATAAGTTTGTCATTCCGTTTGTAATAATTAGAAAAAAAATTTTGGACCCCATAAAATTTATATATTTGTGATCCTTATAACAACCGGAGTTGATATAGCGATGTCCGTCTGTCCGTCTGTGGAAATCACGATGACGGCAACAATCGGGCAGCTAGGGTGCTCTTTGGCATAAAAAATGATTCATTAACATCCTGAAAAGTTTGCTATTTAAAATCGTCCAAATCGGTCGATTAGGGCCCGAGATATGAATGAAGAACTAAAAAAAGTCTTGAAAAAAATAATTTTCTATGTTGTTCTTGTCACGATCACGCCCTCAATAGTACAGCTACAGTGATCATTTTTAGTGAGAATGATTCACCAAATTCATGGAAAGATTTCTACTTCAAAAATCGTTAAAATCGGTGGAAAAGGTCCAGGGAAATCTCTGAAAAGTAAAAAAAAAATGAAAAACATGATATTTCTATATTGTTCTTGTTGTTATTCTAAATGTTGCATTGTTTTCATAGCTGGACTTGTTGTTTTTGTGGTCGTTATGGTAATAATATAACAAAAAAAAAACCCTTTGTACATTTTTTATCAACTCAGGTAGAAAAATTTAAAAGTTTCCATTGTTTTAGCATCACTAAAAAAAATATGTTAGATCATTTCTGTCATTGCCACGAGCCTGCCTGCAAAATTTCAGATCGATTGGGTCACGGGAAAGTGGTTAAAATCGATCCAAAATTTTTCGACAAGCAGACACGAGTTAATATAAAGGGAGTAAAAATTCACCAACATCTAAAGCAAATAATGCTAAAATACCTAGTTGTTAATAAAAAAAAACAATTGGGCAATTCACAATGGGTAATGTATCGTTGTATCTGTTGTATCGTGTATCACTTTACAATAGTGTAAAATTGTTGTTGGTAATTTTCACTGAAAAATCTGATACACGATCCAACTTCATTTGCTATGTTTAGTAAATGTTGTATATTGTATCATAACATATCAGTTCCAAGTGAATGCCAGTTTTTATGAAAAAGAAAAAACAAATACATAGAATTTTATCAGCATAAATAATTATAAAATAAAATATGGCAAATAATGCAAATAATGCAAATACATCGATAAGTTTATTTATATCAAAATTAATGTTTATATTTTTTTAGTATGTATTTTCTCTTTCAGTACCAACCAAAACATTTAACATTTTTTTTTCATTATAAATTAAAATGCAAGAGGTACGTAACTAAAACTCCAGGGTATATCTCACGACCAAAAAGCAAGCACTGACAAGTGTTTTCTCTTATACAAAATAGCAGAAGCAACGAAGCGATCTTTCCTCGTTGGATCGAAAATTACTAAACAAAGCGTTTTACAATATGAAAATACAACTGAGAGTTCATAACAAATGATTGTATTGTGTATTTCAATACAACATACAATATACAACACCTGTTGCGAATTGCCCAAATGTAAATTTAGCAAAAAAATTTATGTATTAATTTATTTAAAGAGAAAAACACAAAAATAACGTTTGATGTTGTATTTTTTGTGTGTAATATTTAAATATACATACACGCACATATTAAATAATACAAATAATATACAGATATTATATATATGCATGTATGTATGTATATTCATAGTAACTGCATGTTAGAAATAAATCGGTTATTTTATTTACATAAAATTCTGCAGTATTTTGTTGTGGGGAAAATACATTTCTTTTGCATTAACAGAGTGTCACTTCATTTTGCTCAGCGTGACTATGCCACAGTAATAATTTTTGTTTGTTCTAATTAGCTTTGCAATAGTTATTTCTATTTTTACATGAATGTTAATATTTTCAACTAGATATCATACAGAACAATGTTAAGAGTATACACGGGCTGGTCTTTTATTTCATACGTTTTTTCATTATTCTTTTACAAATATGAACATGAGTTTGGCATATTAACTTTTTGTTGTCTTTACAAAATAGAGTTACCGAGTTCGTCAGTGAGTTTTTTGCTTACAAAACAGTTCTACATAGTTATATATAATTATTATTCTGCTTTACCTATAAAATATCTGATTGCGATTACATCTAATTTTTAAAAATTGTTTATAATTAATAAAGCATTATTATTCACATAAATACAAAATTTCACATTTTAAATTTTCCATTCAAATTTAAGAAAATATCAATTATAATAAAAACTGAAAATAAAATTCCCAATTATAAATTAAAAAATATTAATTGAATTTCAGAAAATCATATCAAAACGTGGGAAATAATAATTTTAAATTAAGAAATATATTTACACTTAAAAAATTTTTACATTTAAAAAAAATATTGCCATTCAGGGGATATTAATAACTTTTCAGTACCGCGATTCAGTAACTTCTTTTAACGATAGTCGAATCGTAAAAAAAAAAGAAAATTGCAAAATTATCAGTAAAATTTTTAAATGATATTCGCTATTGTTAAAGTCAGCTGTTGTTGTTATCTAAACGACAACCATTTTTGTGTTGTTTATTCAATCGATAAAAACTTAAATTTTTAGGTTGTCGTCATACATAAATAAAAATCATGAAATAGTGAAAATATTTTGCTTTAATTAAAAAACTATTTTATATAAATAAAAAAATTAAATAGCATTTCAATTCATTATTTCATTTTCAAATAAATAAACAGAAATATTAGTTAAAAAAAAATAAAGATATTAAACATAAACATGAAATCATCCTGTCAAACACGAAGTAATTTGTTTTTTTCTATTCTTTGTGTTTTTCGCTTATTTTGACAGAGATGCCACTCCTTTACAATTTAAATAAATAGAAAAACAGATTTGTCGATATTAATTTAAATTAATTTAAGAAAACCTCAAATGATATTTAAGAATTGTTAACATAAAAATTGTTACATAAGTAAACGTAATTTTATGAGAATGTTATTTTTTATATATAAATTTTCACAATTTTTTTTGGATGAAAATTTTAAGTTTTTCAGAAAATAAAGATAACATTAAATTATTTTATTTAAAATGTTTGGGACTTTTCGTTTTTTGCGTTTTTCATCCCTAATTTGATTATTTATTATTATAAATTTATTCTCTATGTTTTCAAAATATGGCAATATTTTAAAAAAAGTTGAGAGAGCTTTTTTTTTGGTTATTATTTTGTTACTCCATCCGACCTATATGGCCACAATGAAGAAATATTTGGCTAGTTAAAAGAAACTATACAGCCATCACCAATTAGCACGATTTAATGCATATAGCCACTCTACACAACCATTACCTTTGCAATGGAGGTTAGGGCGAGCTATTTAATTAGCAAAAACTAAATTAAACGAGAAGTTATGTCATATAACCGGAAACGCATGCATATAGGTATATAACCTAAATGCATGCCGATCAGCAACTACGATGACCAAAAAGCAAACACCGAAATAAATCCGAAATAATAGAAAAGACGAAAACCAACCCAAAGAATTTTCTGAAATAATTTGGTATTAAGTTTAACAAATTGTTTACTTTTTCCAATATTTTGTTTACATTTATTATCAATACTCAAACCGAGGTGGAGGGTATCAAAGATTCGGCACAGCCGAATTTAACACTCTTACTTGTTTTAATATTAAATCAAACATAGTCAGCCCAATTCTAAACAAAAAATGGTGATTTTTTTAAATGTTTGTATGGGGAACCCCCAGGGCTTCCAGGGGGTGTACCACTGGCATGGGTGGGTCGGCCCTTTAAAGTTATTGGGGTCGATCATACATTTGGTCTCGATTGGGGCACTCTAAATGGGTCAAAGTGAGTAAGACAGAGAGACAGGTCAAAAGTCGGGACATCAGAATTTGTTTTAGAGGTATGGTTCCTCCGGCAAAGTTTCTTATTTTGATCCCTAGAATACGATTTTCCTTGTCACTTGGGCGATTTTTAAATCGACCTGCCCGAAATACTTATACTATAAAAACCGTATGCAAAAAATTCAAGTGTACTTCAAGTAGACTTTATAGTATGTTTTTCATACAAAATTGTTGATAAAGTCTACTTGAAGTACACTTTAATTTTTTTGCATTAGGCCCTAAATATTTAAAAGTTTCTCTTACACAAGTTTTTTTTTCGTTTATTCTACGTTTCAACAAACAAAAATAATTTATTGACGTTTGAACTTCAAAACAAAAAAAAGTTACCACATGTCTAACTATATCAGTTTATACCTGCAACTTTATTAAGTTCTTAGCATTTTTTTTATTGTGTTATATTCATATAAAATTATTTTTCACTTCTAATCCTTCTTAGAGATTAATATTATTTGTCTGGCATTGACTGAATGTCATTATTCATTGTTAACAACAATAGAAAATACAATAAAAAGAAACATTAAAGCCATTTTCATATTTATATATTAAATATATACTATAACATCTGTAATAGAGGAAAAAAGTCTGTATAAATGAAAATAAAATTTGAAAAATGAAAATAAATGTAAAAATGATAATAAAATAAATCAATGTTATTTTCTACATATATATGTATATAAAAACTGAAAATAAAAAATTTCTAGAAATTCTTTAAAATACCTCTTAGGACACAAACAACAACAAAAACAATAGCAATAAACGAAGAAGAACAAGAACACAAAATTTATAGCCAAACGCACATGACGCTTAAAATGAGTTTTTGATTGACAAGACATTTGCAATTTGACAACAATCAAATCAAACTTCCATTATTGCCAACCAGTCAACATACCAACAGCATATGATATTCGTACCAACAAGGCAACATATTAATGGACAGACGTAGAAACATTCGCTATTGATACATACGATCATACAATGATACAATAAGAATGTCGACAAAGTAAAGGAGAGAAAAGAAAACATATCGCAGAAACAACATATGCGATAAATGTGACAAACAAAACATTCATATTTGTTTGAATGTTTCATTAATATGCCTTAACATACAAAGGGTATGATACCAAACAATATGAAGAAATACAACTGATTTACTGTAGTGTAACAACTGTTGTTATAGATGATATTTTCCATTAGCAAAACACAGAAAGAAAACTATTCTTTGTTTAAAACAGCAGACAGTAAAATTTAACATTGGGTTTTTTAGGGGATTTTTTGATGTTGAAATGGCGGTATTTAAAAACACGCAAATTGCCAGGTTATCCCACAAGCATTTATAAATAAAAATGCATGTAAATAGGAAAAGTTAGAACCCACACATAAGGGGGATATGCAATTGAAGTTGAAAAGTACCTACTTCCTCGGTATAAGTATGTGAGAGGTTGTATTCTTACACAGGATAAAGTGACATGTAGAAATTAAATATAATTACAGTCAGGTTTCGTTTTATGCCGATTTTTTATGCGTCTACATTAAGAAGTTGTCATTACAATTATATGAGTATTTTCTTAGTGTATTTTGGCAAGCTAAGAAAACATTTATGATTTGGGTAGTCCCCTTTATAGATTTCTTTGTAGTCGAAATTTTAACAAGTGTTTGTGTATTTGGTACAAATCGGGTAACAGTGCTAGTTAAAAATGAAGATTGAAATTTTAGTAAAAAATTAAAAAAGAAGAAAGACATGTGGATATAGCAAAGTATTTTAAACTAATGTGAATCAGCTATTAGAGCTATAAAAAATAATGAGTTCTTTATAAGAAAATCGATGGTTACTGAAACACAACTAAGTGCAAAAGAAATGCAATGAAATGCAATGAATACAGATTTATAAGTCTTATGATTCAAACGCTCAAACTGTTCATAAAAATCATTCATAACAGAATCTTCAGGAAATGAGAGGCCTCAATGAGAGACACTCAATTTGGATTCAGAGAGGCAATGGGAACTCGTGAAGCACTATTTTGTGTGCATGATCTAGGACCAAATTGCAAAGACGTACTTAGTGTACTGGCACCAAACAGCAGAAATAAAAGTTGAACAGTCAGTTACCGAAAAACTAATATAAGCAGAGGAGTTAGACAAGGATGTCTTCCTTCCACTTTACTGTTCAACATTTACTCAGAACGTATATTTCAGAAAGCCCTTAGCAACATGAACGAAAGTGTCACAGTAAATGGACGTATGATAAATAACATCAGATACGCCGAAGATAATACACTTCTCTCAGATTCATTAGAGGGTCTTCAGCAATTACTCGATGCCGTAACCTGTTGTAGCAACAATTATTATCTAAAAATAAACGTACAAACAATAAAATACATGTTGTTAGCAGAAAAAACACATACCGAAACATCACTATAATATGCTAGAACACACCGATAGAACGAGTACAAAAGATCAAATATCTACTGGCTGTTGGATCAATGAAGACTGGGATTCTACAATGGAAATAAAATGCAGAATAGAAGTGGCTAGATTCGTCTTTGGAAAATATAAGAATGCTCTCAGTAATCGCGAATTCAACATAGATCTGAAAATATGCTTTGTAAAGTGCTACATGTTACCCGTTCTACTGTATGCAATGGAGATATGTACAATAGAGACCACCGATATGAACAAACTAGAGGCATTCGAAATATGGCTATACCGTCGAATTTTAAAAATACCTTGGACGGACCACATCACCAATTCTGAGGTGCTTCGAAGAGGAAATCGTTAACGGAAACTCCCGAATGTCATTAAATGCAGGAAAACGTCATATCTCGGACTTATCATGAGGAACGGCATATACGAACTATTGCAACTTATCATATAAGGCAAAGTAAAAGGAAGGCGCGGTACAGGCAGGAAACAAGCATCATGGCTACGAAATATATGACAGTGGACTAGTATCAGGAATGCCGGAATGAAACTAAACTACGCCAAAAACCGAGATTTGTTCGCCGAAATAATAATATATGTAAAAAAAAAATATATATATATATATATATCGTCACCTAAAATGCAAAAGGCCGTAACTAACAAAAAGTTCAAAATTGACTTTTTGTATTGTAGTTACGGCCTTTTACTTAAAAACTACTAATTTACCTTAAATTTGTTTTCACAAATAAAAATCTATCTTTATTTTTTAGCTTGATTCTAAACTTTGGGTATTAAGTTTAAAGTAGTTTTTGTTTTATGATGTTTTTTGCTTCTCCTGTAAAAAAAAAAAAAATATTAGTTACGGGCTTTTGCATTTTAGGTGACGATATATATATTAGAGTTGGTCAAATTGTAGGGGGCCGAAAAAATCTCCACGGGCTCATCGCGATTCGGGTACTATGGGCCATAACAAGTATATTTGCCAAGGAACCATACCTCTAAAATCATTTTCGAACCCTCCAAAATTTTTACATTGCAAACCCCATTCTTTTCGTCTTCATATTTGATGTATTTTGGTACACTTGGCACTCTCTATCATTAGTATACATATTGATTTTCATCTAATCCCATATTAAGATGTTTACTAACTCTTATAAAATTTATGCACTTAATTATTTGTTCTTTGTTGCATTCCTTAGTCCTATGATCGCCGTGACATTTTAACCACACTTCTTCGTTTTTGCATTCTCCTGCTAAGTGATTGTATCCTTTACATTTAAGCAGAGCTCCCAAAATATGCTCAACCAAATTGTTCTATGGTGTCTTGTCACCGACAAAAACACTTATTTTCTTCTTGCTTGTGTTCTTGCTGTCTGGTTGTGTGTTGAACAAAACAGACAAATCGGTCTCTCACTGAGCGCTTCATGCGAAAGGAACACTTCATCGCATAGTAAGTGATCAAAGCAAATAAAAATTTTTTAAAATGTATCTATTTTTTTTCTTGCGTTTGCTTCTGTTGTTGTTGATATTTCGTATCATGCTGCAAATTAAAGGGATGGAGGAGAATAATAATGATACGTAACAATAAAAATGTACAATAAAGAATAAAAAAATTAATCTATATATATAAAATTCATTTTCTGTTTGTTTGTTTGTTTGTTTGTTTGTTTGTTTGTTTGACCGCTATACAAATTTTTATTTTTCAACGGATTTTCCTGAAATTTTGTACACACGATCTCTATACCCCAGGAAAGGTCGCCATATACTTTTTACCGGCCACGCCTACTTTTACGCCCACTTTTTATGTAAAATTCATTTTCTGTTTTATTCATATTTGTTCACTATACAAATTTTTATTTGTTAACAGATTTCTCTGAAATTCGGTACACACAATCCCTGTACTCCAGCTAAGGTCACCATATACTTTTTATCGACCACGCCTACTTTTACGCCCACTTTTTATATACAATTCATTTTCTGCTTTTTGGTATATTTGTTCGCTATACAAATTATTATTTTTCAACGGATTTCTCTGAATTTTGCTACACACGATCTCCATACTCCAGGAATTGTCGCCATATGATTCTTACCGGCCACGCCTACTTCTGCGCCCACTTTTTGTATACAATTCGTTTTCTGTTTTTTGGTATATTTGTTCGCTATACAAATTTTTATTTTTCAACCGATTTCTCTGAAATTTTCCACACACGATCTCTGTACTCCAGAGAGATAGCCATATGATTCTTGCCGGCCACGCCTACTTCTACGCCCACTTTTTATACAAAATTAATTTTCTGTTTTTTGGTATATTTGTTCACTATAGAAATTTTTATTTTTCGAGGGATGTCTAAAATTTGGTCACACGATCTCTATACTACAGGGAAGGTCACCATACGCTTCTTACAGGCCACGCCTACTTTGCGCTAACTTCTATGTATATAAAACTTATTTTTTTCCTTTTGTTTGTTTCTTTATTTGGTTGCTATACAAACTTTTATTTTTCAATGGCTTTCTCCGAAATATAGTACATATTCCAGGGAAGGCCGCCATATGAATTTTACCGACCACGCTTACTTTTACGCCCAATTTTCATATAAAATTCACATTTTTTTGTGTGGTATATTTCTTCCCTATACAAATTTGTACTTTTCAACGGATTTCTCTGAAATTTGGTTTACACGGAAATAACTACACGGTGAACAAATTCCCCAAACTTAAAAAAAGGCACCCAAAAGAAATTAACAAATTCCCCATTTTTTTTTAATCGAAAGAAAAAATGAACTTATCCCCAAATTCATTCTTAAATTTTTACATATTTTTATTTAATGAATTTTGTTAAATATTTATTTTAGTAAACGTTTGCATACTGCTCTCAATATATGTCCTACAATAAATGCATTTAAAATGAGTATTCTTTTCAATAGCATCATTTCGTTGCGCGGAAGCTATGTGCACGGGGAATACAGCTTAGGTAGAATATCGGAATGATCTGAAAAATATATTTTGACAATTAAAATAAGTTGGCAACAGCTGCGCGGCAGCACAGGTGTGGTTGCCAAACGCGCGGAAGCGGTGCGCGACCGCGGACTCGGACGCGACGGATGCGAACGCGACGCGCTCTCGGAACACAGCTCAGCTAAAATATCGCAATGCTCTAAAAAATATGTTTTAGGAATCAAAATAAGTTAACGAGAACTAAGCGGCAGCACGGGTAGTAGCTGCGAGGAAGCGGCGCGAGGCGCGCGGACTCGGACGCGACGGATGCGAACGCGACGCGCTCTCGGAACACAGCTCAGCTAAAATATCGCAATGCTCTAAAAAATATGTTTTAGGAATCAAAATAAGTTAACGAGAACTAAGCGGCAGCACGGGTAGTAGCTGCGAGGAAGCGGCGCGAGGCGCGCGGACGCGACGCGGCGCGCGACCGCGGACTCGGACGCGACGCGCTCTCGGAACGCAGCTCAGCTAAAATATCGCAATGCTTTAAAAAATATGTTTCAGGACTTAAAATAAGTTAACGAGAACTAAGCGGCAGCACGGGTAGTAGCTGCGAGGAAGCGGCGCGAGGCGCGCGGACGCGGACGCGACGCGCTCGCGAAACACAGCTCAGCTAAAATATTGCAATGATCTGAATAATATATTTTGGCGATTAAAATAAGTTGACAACAACTGCGCGGCAGCACGGTTGTGGCTGCCAAACGCGCGGAAGCGGACGCGACTCGCTCGCGGAACACAGCTTAGTGAAATGTCGTATGATAAATTTTATCTACATATGTGAAATAATTACCTGTTGATCAAAAGAGGCCACACATATACTATAAGCAGTTGCTTAAAAAGAAACCTTGCGACACAATATTAAACGTCGCATTAGTCTTTCATTTCTGAAACTTGAATTTGATGTCTCTGCTCAATGATGATCACTTATTGAATGAAGTAATTCAATTTTTAAAAGTTCCGATTCCTTTAATTTGCGAACCATTCCGTTATATTTGATGTTTATAAATAAACTGAAAAAAAACTTAAAGCGGTTTCGCCGCTTATTTTTGAAGCATTTTTGCTGCAGCATCTTATAAAAAACTTCTAAATTAAAAAATCAAAAATTTTTAATTGAAATAAAAAATTTATTTACTGCCCATACAAATTTTTGGGGAGAAAGTTCATTTTATTGGGGAATTTTTTAATTGGGGACTAAGTACTCAGCGCCTGGTAATCATAGTGAACCATTTTTCAAGTCAAAGGCCTTTTTGTTCCGGGCAAGACCGGGTAAATACAGCTAGTTATTAAATAAAAGTCAAAAATTTCTTCAGGAAAATCAAAATGAAACTTCTTTTATTTTAAATAATGCTTATAAAAAAAAATTAAATAAAATAATAAAAAACTTAAAATATTCAGGTATCTTCAACAATTCATATCAATAAAAAAAAAAACTTTGAAATATATTTTTAAATTATTACGAACTGAGACTTAAACTAAAAAATTAGGAATTAAGCTTAACAATTAATAATGAATTAATATTTTCCGCACTTAAAGATGTCCGTCTTTCATTTAAAATAAAATTAAGGGCCAAAAATGATCTCTCCACCGATACTTGCGTTGCGGTTGTAGCTAACACCACCATTGCCACTTCTGTCAAATGGGGTGACTTCAATAGAATTTCACGGTAAAAATCTTTTATATTTGCAGTTAAAGGTAAGCGACCATAAACTAAATTGAAATTGTCAATTTCCATGTATAGTTGAGAAAGTTTACAAGAAACTTCTTCTCCAGTCACTTCTTGCACTGTCTGAATTCCATAAAGAAGGGTGTAAAAAAGTGATGTCCCCTGTGAATCATTCAGACTACTTGCTAAGGAGGGAACAACGGAAATGACATCATCTTCGATGTTTGCTGTTTTATTAATCTAAAAAATAGAGGGATTGTATATATACTATAAGTTATTCAATCAATCAGTAGGTATTAAGGATAATTTAGAGCCTTAATTGATTTAAATTAAAATAACGACTAGCTATTGTTTTTAAATTTTGTTTTGCCAATATTTTTGCTCTTCAGTCAAAAAGAAATTAATTCTTGGATCTAAATAAATTGCTGACAATAAAGCTTTGCTTTCAAGTAACTTTTTTTCTCGCAATTGGAGCTGAGTTAATAATTGTTGGCTTATCTTGTTTTGGCTGTTTTCACATTTGAGCCTTAGTTCCACCCATGCAATAAAGAAATCGCTGTAAAGAAGTTGTCCCTGTTGCAGTTTAAGAGTTGTGTCATATGCATCTTTAAATGCATTAATATATAGCTCAATCCATTCCCAGTCAACCTCTATAAAAAATGAACATTCCGTTGTTAAAAAACTCTTTAAATCATGAAGTTTAACTGGCATCAAATAGGTTGAATTCCACCTTGTAGTAACATCCAGAGTGGGAATAGTTTTTTTTTATTAGAAACACACCTATATTTCCCAGAGCGCAAAGTTTTACATATTTGACGGCATGTATGAACTTTTTGGTTAATTTCGTCCATTTTGTTTACGTCATTCACGCACAGTTGTAATGTATGCGCTGCACATCGCACAAGCTGCACATTATTTAACGTCATGGTGTCCAACATGCCCATTACCTTATTGATCATTAATAAGCTCAATAGCTTTTATCATGTTTCTCCCATTGTCGGATGTAATGCTGAGAACCAAATAAATATTTTTATACCCTATACCACTATGTGGTTTGGGTATAATGACTTTGTGCTGCTGTTTGTAACAACCAAAAATATTTGACCTAGACCCATCTTTAATTATACCGATCGAATCAGAATCACTTTCTGAGTTGATTTAACAATGTCCGTCCGTCCGTCCGTCCGTCTGTGTGTCCATGTAAAGCTTGTAATCAAACTGCAGGTCGCAAATATGAATATATTTTGATGAAATTTGGTATATAAGCTTTTATCGGCCATGGGATGAACGCTGTTGAAATTGGTGAGAATCGGTCCATGTTCAGACCTAGCCCCCATACAAATTACCCATATGAAATCGACATAAATTGCCATAAGATCCAAATTGTCATATAGATCTTACTCAAATTGGGTTTGTATGCGTTCATTACATCCACTAATGAGTAGTCCAAAAATGATGCCTTTGACCCCATATAGAGCTGCTTCCCGATCTTCACTTAAATCAATTAAAAAACAAAAATATTGCACTGATTCTTCTCAAATTTTGTTTGTACATATTTTTGCAAAATACAAGAGACTTTACCAAACATGATCAGGATCGGTCCATTTTTGGACCTAGTCCCTTTATAGATATAGCATCCGATATGAACTTTTTCATATCTGCAGCAAAAAAAATTAATAAAAATCTCACTCAAATTTGGTTTTTGCTTATTTTCAATGTCCAGTTAGTTGGGCCTAAGGGATAGGGTTTCTAAACGCATGGTATAGGGTATCGTATAGTCGGTCTAGACCGACTATAATTTTCTTACTTGTTATTTTATATTTTATTTTTTTTTTTTTTTTATTAAAAAACTATCATCATTACAATTAAAATAATTTATACATATATTTAATATCTACAGTTTTTGAGATTTTACTAAGTGAAAAAACATTTAATAAGTGAAAAAACGTTTGGAAATATTTACATGTAGGTAAAAAAGATAGGGAAAAAACCTTTAAGATACACTTCAAAAAAAATTTCAAATATTTTATATATATATCCTTACCTAAAAATTTGGTCACCCTCAATGTCGTAGTCATGGAGTGTATCCAGTATTTTATTTTTAATATAAAGACCGGTGCATGACTCAAACAACTGCACCATGCCAAGAGTTTTAACCACAATTTCGGTATTTGTATATGTGGTCTTCATCATTTGCAGGTTAATACCCAGTATAGATTTTTCCATCCTGGTAGCAACATCTAATTTGAGCGATATAATCTTCCTTTGAACAGAAGCCTTTATATCGTCCTTTATTCTAACATGGTCCATGATGTTTCGGGATGTTATTGGAACCATTTCTAGCGCATTGTATATTGGGTTCAATATTTCGCGAAACCCTTCGCCATCCAATAATAAAAATGGTCTACCATCGGTAGTAACTATTTTTATTAAGGATGCAATAATCGATTCCACATTGGCCTCGAAAGATATTTTGCGTTTTTTCACTTTATTTTAATTTTCTATACTAAAATTCGGATTTTTAATGGTTTGAAAAATTTTTTTATGTCTTGCATTTAAATGTCTTCTTAAATTAGTTATATGACTTCCAGAAAGTTTTACACCACATACGTTACATATAGATTTTCGAGAATTATTATCAAATTTAAAAAATATATCTATTTCACGTCCCATTTTGATAATCTTTCACAAACAACTTGGATTAAAACTGTTATTTTGCTTTTTGCACATGCATACTAGATGAAATTGTTTACTTTTCACATTGCTACACACATACATTCACAAAAAACACTTTGCTTAGTTTTTAAAAAGTAAGGTGTCTCAAGTTGAACACATCAGCTCAGAGAGCAAGCAAAAACAATCTTCGGTTGAACAGAGAGCAAACAAAACAAAAATTTGTTTTGTGTGTCTTTTCAAGACACTTTCGCATCGTGTCAGTGCACAAGCTGTCTTTTTGGGACACCAAGCGCAAAAAAGACCAATTGGTGCGAGCTCTGCATTTACGACACTGTTATATCGTACTATCAAAAACTATACATCTCTCCCATCCTAGATTAACTCTTTGCTCTGTGATCACTGTGGTATATGTTTCTTATCCACTGTTAATTTCACCGTATATATCGTTTTATGTTCATATTTGTGTATAGTTTTGAATTCACCATTTCTAATCGTTGGATTTTGCTTTTGTAATTTTTCAATTATTTCAGCTTCTGTATAGTATTTATAAGTTTGTCATTCCATTTGTTATAATTAGAAAAAAAATTCTGGACCCCATAATATATGGGGGATTTCATGTCAATGCACCAACTTTTGAAACCGATGTCTTCCGATCGGGATTAAATTTCCACCAAGGTTAGTCCTATTGGATAGTAGTTTATACACAATTTTTCAACAAGATCGGTCCAGATCTCTCTGAGTTAGAGGGGATCAAAATTTGACATTTTGGCCAAACAGGTGTTTTTTCTCATCCATGTAACTTATTACCTATTGTTCTTAGAAAATTTTCTCCCAAAGAGTTTAGATAGCTATTTCTTCAATATTTCGGAAAAAAATACTTAAAAAAAAAAAATTTTTTGTAGACTTTTTTTTTGCTAAATTAAAGCATTTTTTGCCTTTTTTTTCAAAAAGGGCATATTTTTTCATAAGAAAGCTAAGGATTTTTCCTTTAAGAGCTTTTTGGTGGCTTAGTGGGATGGGAGTGGGATATCTATCAAAATAAATGTTTTGTAACTCAAGACAACGGTTTTTCACTTTTTCACAAATACGCTATTTTGAATTTTTTCCGATTTGTGTCTAAAACCTCACAAATAAAACTTATACTGAGAAACTAGACAAACTAAACTTTCCGAAGGTATATAACATACCTAACTAAAATTTTATACCCTCGATACTGTAATACCCAGAATATGTTAACCTCAGGAATAATCTCGCTTTTTTTCTATAGAAATGTTGAAAAATTATTATTTTTTATTTATTTTTAATAATAATTAAATTAATGTATAATAATAATAATAATAATAATATTAAAAATAAAAAGATAAATAATTTATTAAAATTTAATCTTAATTGCATTATATCCATTTATATCATAACTATTTTTATACTTAATTTATTGTAGCTGACGAAGAATTTTAGTCTTGTAAATTTTTAAATACCCAGTCCTTCATCCAGCTTTTTTGTCGCCTTTATTTACTGCGTTTTTTTGTCAATCCTTTCTTGGCGTTACAAGGTTCAGCTTTTGATTTCGCTGCTGGTTTATTTGTTGTCTTTGGAAAGAAATCGCATTGAATAGAGGCAGAAAACTTTTTCAACTTGAGTCTTCCAGCGACAAGCGGTATAAAAGCATGGTATTCAGCGGTGCCATCGATTGTTACCGCAGCATCGAATCTGCTCTTCAGTGTTTTCAATGTTTCCTGATGATCCTCTTTGCTACTAAAAACTATTTTAGTTTCTTTACAATAACTCTTTGCCCAATGGAATAAAGCAGTCGCATCTAAGATGCGATCTTGATGAGAGCACTGGAGGCTATACTTCGCTGCATTTCTTTTAAGGTTTGCTCCAATACTATCACATGCTCCTTTACCATGAGCAGTAGGGTGAAAATGCCACTCAGCTGGCATTCCAAAATCTTTTTCATGGGCCATAAGATTTGCCAAGCTACTTTTGTTTTTAAAATGTTGACGAGCTCCGTCCGAAACGTAGTACACCTTCTTTACTGTAAATTTAGATTTTAGAAATTTTAGAATTCTCTTCTGGTACTCATAAACTGCAACGGTATCATGTTTTAAATTGTCGGATATGATTGCCATGCTTTTGTGTTAAAGTTTTTCATCTTTCATGTAGTAAATAACTACTGTGAATATAGTTGCTTGATCGTTATTGAAGTGGAATGCTTGTATGGCATCCTGAACAACATATTTATAGTTTTCTGCGAAATCATATGAAATAACGAATTCACCAGACTTAAAATTTATCTTCAAATCCTTGAAGAATGACCATTGCTCTTTGACTAAAAAGTCAGGGTTTCTCAAGTTTAGCAATCCTGTACACATTTCTTCCACAAAATCATCCACATTTAAAATGCTTGTTTTCAATGTGCATCTGTCAGTCTGAATCCAAGAATCAAATTTGACCTCCTCTATATATTCTCGATCTGAAGAGTTGATTAAATTTTCTTTGATGAATGTGGTTTTCGGGCAATTCGTACACTCACCTAAGTGGCAAGAAGTTGTTGCATTAGGACACATAGTCAATTTAAGGCAATCGCGGTAATCGCGTAAATCTTCTGCCGAATCATCTGTTAAATACTTTAAGTTTGTTTCCTTCAACATCAGTTTAACATTTTCATGGTAAATGCAAACGCATACTGTGTGAGTTCCGCTGCTTTCTGCCAAAACGCAATGTTTTGGCCTCATTTGGGTTAATTTCGTGAAGCCAATTCTAACATCCTCGTGTTCAGATTGAAATGTTGCAAATAACTCTTTCAGGTTACAGATAACCATTCTCTTCTGTTATGTTATGTTCGGAAAGGTTAATTTGTCTAGTTTCTCAGTATAAGTTTTATTTGTAAGGTTTCACACACAAATAGGAAAATATTCAAAATAGTGCATTTGTGAAAAATTGAAAAACCGTTGTCTTGAGTTACAGAACATTTAATTTGATAGATATCCCACTCCCATCCCACTAAGCGACCAAAAAGCTCTTAAAGGAAAAACTTTCTAGACTTTCTTATGAAAAAAAAAAAAAAAAAAAAATGCCCTTTTTGAAAAAAAGGCAAAAAATGCTTTAATTTAGCAAAAAAAAAAGTCTAAAATTTTTTTTTTTTTCATATTTTTTTCCGAAATATTGAAGAAATAGCTATCTAAACTATTTGGGAGAAAATTTTCTAAGAACAATAGGTAATAAATTACATGGATGAGAAAAAACACCTGTTTGGCCAAAATGTCAAATTTTGATCCCCTCTAACTCAGAGAGATCTGGACCGATCTTATTGAAAAATTGTGTCTAAACTAACCTTGGTGCAAATTTCATACCGATCGGAAGACATCGGTTTCAAAAGTTGGTGCACTTGACATGAAACCCCCCATATGTATTTGTGATAATTATAACAAGCGGTGACAACTTCACGATGATAACTTCAATCGGGCACCTAGGGTACTCGTTTGCATAAAAAATCATTCATTGACTTTCTGAGAAGTTTGCTGTTTAAAATCGTCTAAATCAGTTGAATAGGGCCCGAGATCTGAATGAAGAACTAAAAAAAGTCTTGAAAAAATATGATTTTCTATGTTGTTCTGGTCACAATCACGGCCTCAATAGTACAGCTAGGCTGATTATTTTTAGTGAGGATGATTCACTAGGATCATGGGAAGTTTTCTGTTTTAAAAATCATTAAAATCGGTGGAACAAGTCCAGGGAAATCTCTGAAAAATTAAAAAAAATTAAAAATATGATGTTTCTATATTGTTCTTGTTGTTATTCTAAATGTTGTATTGTTCTCATAGCTGGACTTATTGTTTTCGTGGTCGTTTTAGTAATAATGTTATAAAAACTAACCATTTGTAATCTAGTAGAAAAATTTTAAAGTTTCCATTGTTTTGGCATCACAAAAAAAATTTGTTAGATCATTTTTGTCATCGCCACGAGCCTGCCTGCAAAGTTTCAGATCGGTTACGGGAAAGGGGTTAAAAATCAATCCAAAATTTTGTCGACAAGAAGACACTGCGAGTTACTATAAACAGAGTAAAAATGTAAATTTACCAAACAAAATTTGATGTATTAATTTTTTTTTAAAGAAAAACAAGAAAATAACTTTTGAGGTTGTATTTTTTTTGTGTAATATTTACATATATGTACATTACAGCGACTCACTCTGTATGGAGTGAAAAAAAGTGAAAAAGTGCCACCCTTGAAATCTACCTTGGTCTGTTTTATAAAGATTCCCGAAATATTTCTGGTCTAGCGTTAACCCATTCCGAGCTGGACCTTTTTTAAAAAAGGTCTATTTTTTAGTTTTTTTGAAAAATATTTTCATTTTTTATAGGTCAACATACATGGTAGGTTTTCCCAAGACCCATTCGATGGTATATAGAGCGTGTCCAAGCATGTCCTAACTGTTGTGATATTCAGTAAAATATGTAATTTTTGATGGGTTTTGTATTAAAATGTTTTAATTAGAAAATCAAATCAACATTGAAAATAACATAAATTTATTTATTTTCTAATTGCATAAACTTTATGTCATCCAAAGTTGATTCTGCACCATGCAATTTTAAGGCATTTGAGTTTGACAAAAATTTTAATAATATAAATTAATTATTTTAAAATAAATTTCATTTCAAAAAATGGCTACAAAATATGTTTTCTGCTCAAAAATTAGATATAAGTAAACTACCAACGAAGTGCGCAATAATTGGGCATTTCTTTTTTATGAGAGCGCAAAATAAAAAGTTGGAAATATGGATTAAGGCTCAAATTGCAGTTTTAAGCAAAATTTAAATTTTGAGGAAAATAGAATATTAATAAAATTACAATAAGAATATATGTATGTAGTTGGAATAATTTTTTTTTAACGCGAAAAAAGGATGGCATTAAAGAAAAATTTTTCGTGTTTTTTTGCCATTGGTCTGAATTTTACTTCTTAACTATACTTCTAAATTTAATAAACTCTACTTTGTTGCTTAAATTTAATCCGGAGCACCGTGATAATATATTAAATTAGCAAATTCCATTTTTTTTCCCCACAGAACTGAAATGTACTTGAGAGAAGAAAATTTTTGATACCCATATTGCCTTGTTTAACCACATTGTTTCCATGCCATTCGATTTTCTAATTAACTCATACAATAAAAAACCCATAAAAAATTACATACTTTATTGAATATCACAACAGTTAAGACATTCTTGGACACTTATATATACCTTTGAACGCGTCTTGAAAAAACTTATCATTTGATACCCACATTGGGTATGCTAACCTGGAAAAAATGAGAATATTATTAATAAACTAAAAAATAGAGCTTTTTTTAAAACAGTACAGCTCGGAATGGGTTAACGCTAGACTAGAAATATTTCGGGAATCGTTATAAAACAAACATAGGTAGATTTGTAGGGGGGGCACATTTTTCACTTTTTTCTGTGAGTCGCTTTAATGTACATACATACATATATTAAATAACAAAATAATATTCATATATTCTATACATGTATATTCATAATAACTGCATGTTAGAAATAAATCGGTATATTATTTTATTTATATAAAATTCACCACTATGTATTTTGTTTTAGGGAAAATACAATTCTTTTGTATTAACAGAGTGTCACTTCAGTTTGCTCAGTGTTGCTATGCCACAGTAGATGGCGCCGCAATTTTTGTTCTAATTAGCTTTGCAATCGTTATTTCTATTTTAACGTGAATGTCAACATATCCAATTAGATAGCAAACTTCATTTCGCTCAGTGTTGCTATGTCCTACTTATCTTTGTAATCGTTTTTTCTATTTTAACATGAATTTCAACATTTTAAATTAGATATCAAACACAACAATGTTAAGAGTATACACAGGGCTGGTCTCTTATTTCTTTTATTCTTTACAAATATGACCATAAGTTTGGCATATTAACCCTTTGCTGTGTTTACAAAATAGAGTTACCGAGTTCATCAATGAGTTTTTTTGCTTTCAAAACAGTTCTTCATATTTATATAAAATTATTCTTCTGCTTTACCTACAAAATAGCTGATTGCGATTACATATAATTTTTAAAAATTGTTTATAATTACTAAAGCATTACTATTGACATAAATACAAAACTGCACCTTCAAAATTTTCCATTGAAATTTAAGAAAATATCAATTCTAAAAATTGCAATTCAGATTTCCAATTATAAATTAGAAAATAGCAATTGAATTTCAGAAAATCATATTAAAACGTCGAAAATAATAACTTAAAATTTAGAAGACATCAATGGAATTTTTAAAATATAAATTTTATTCTTTAAATACAAATTGAAATTCGGAAAACACCAAATATGTTTACAGTTAAAAAATCAACTGAAATTAAAAAAAAATATTGCGATTGAGGGGACATTAATAGCATTTTTTTTTTCTTTATAAACTTTATTTTGCATGAAAATAAAAATTCCGATTCATATTACAGCTATTCTTACACAGAAAATATGAGATTTTTATTTGCTATCTATGCATGGAAACAAAATTTAGAACAATTTCAATTATAGTCAATGTCCATCCTCTTTGAAGTTGATGCTTGTGGTTCTGATTATCTTGTTTTCTTCGTAGGTTGTTCATATTCATGGTCCGAGTCCACATCATCACCCGAGTTAGACATAATATTCAAGGGCATGTTTTCTTCAGTGTGTCCACCAATTTCAGTGTCATTTTCATCTTCCGTGCTTTCATCTTCAAACTGCATAATTTTAGAACTCCACCAACAAACCTCCTCAAGCAATGCTTCTATTTCGAAAGTGTTTTAGGAAAGAACAGTGTACAGCGAGATGACATACAGACACTATTGGACAGGTTGCTGAATTATTTTGAAAAAATCAATGCATCCACTAGTTATTCTGTAGGGTTACCGAGTTATAACCGTGTTAAAATATACAAAAAGGTATAAAAATCCACTTTGAGCAAAAAAATTCGTATGGCCATTAAATTATAATGGCAGCCAACTTGACAAAACTAATAATGCATAAGTTCTTATTTTTGGGGAAACTCTCAGTTGCAATTCTCAGAATTGAGTCCCAAATTAATGAGCTGAAAAATGTTTACTGTATTATTGTTTTTATGTTTATTTTTAAAAATTATTATTATTACTTCATTTTATTTCAATAATTCTCAAAACGTATATACGTCTATTAAATTTGTGCGTATTTTATTTAATATCCTGTTTTTTTCAGAATTTTGTTTGTATATATTATCAAAATTTGACGTCTGATGCAAATATGATGCTTTAAATCTCCTGTATTTCTTGTACACATTTTTGGTGCATTTTAGAACAATATTCCGCCATTCCATGATTATTTTTTTTTTATTTTAGAATGATTTATATGGTTGATTAGATTTTTTTTCATATATTTGAAAAACATTAAGCTTTTCCGAAATTAAATCATTAATTTTTAGAAATTTGAATTCTCAAATTTTTTGCCCAACACTGTACATGTTTTTATACAAAATATAAATCGCATATCTGTTATGTTTTGTTACATCTACTAGTATAAAAGTAAACAGTATTAAAACGATATTATGTCGTTATTAAATTGTAATATTCATACTCTTCGCTAACATATTGTTAAGTATGTTCTCTTCAACATTTTGACAGCATACATACAATACATACAGACATACATTTAAAAAAATTATATAAAAAAACATAAGACTAATATATGATGTAATGTTTAGGAATAAAGCCGAAGAAATCTGGTAGGGATTATTGTATGAATTTTGTTGTTGGCAGTTTTTATTCTTGAATATGAAGGTTGATTGTAATACATGCAAGATATAAAACGGTCATAAAATATGGGTTATGTTATGACAGACATAAAATGTGACAAAACAAAAATAATACCACAATATTTGTTATGTATCTACTACATGATAAATTGAAGTGATAATAATATACTTAAAAAGGGTTGATATTATGAATTCTCATTAAGTTCTTAGAAAATTACGTACGCAAGGAATTTTAGTTAAATCCTTACTACACTGTGCTGCAAAAAGAAAAAATTTTCCCAAATGAGTTCAACGGGTAATGAATGTATACCATTTGTATATGAAAACCCTCAAACCTTTTAAAGTTATCTTATTTTGTACCATTTGTTCTTAGGGGGTGAAAAAATATGTTACAGGGATTATGGTGTTGTAACGAAATCTGATATTAACAAACAATCTTTTCTTTTTTAAGTAAACCAGAGAGATCATCTAACAGTGGTCCAAAAATTGCTAGTAAAGTATCCACTAATAACTATTAGTTTTTTTTAATAAGAGAAATTATGTGTGGGAATAATAAAAACTTTATCTTTCCATTTTTGTCCGTTTTGCTCTATATCGCTTAACGAAAAATTAATTTAATTGAATCAGAACACGTTGAACATACTTTTGTGAAAGTTTTTTTTTTTTTTTTTTTTTTTTTGAGTGTAGTACTTATCCATGAAAATACCATCCACAATTTCCGATTAAAATTCAAACTTATTCAGAAATTACAGCTCATCTAATCCGAGTTTTGTTGCACTTTTACATAATTTTTTTTGCTTTTTTTTAATTTTTGAATTGCAGTTTTCTCAAAACTATGTAAAAAGAAGTTGAACCTCGTTCAGGATGGATGGCGCAATTTTAAGCCTAATTGAAATTCTCTAAGGAGCCTCTTATTTTCTTTAATTAAATTATTTAAATAATTAAACAAAATGCACGAATTGCATTAAGAAAGTTGTACCAAAATACAGAAAAGACGCACAAAAAATACACAAAAACTATTAAAATCAATAAATTTAATATCTTAGCCGTAAAATATTCAATTCCAATTGTATAATTTACATATTGATTTACTCCATTGAATAACATGTATAATATATATGGGAAAATTTGACTCAAAATGGCCGAATAAAAGGCTATAAATTAACAATACGAGTTAACTTTTTAAAACCCTTTTGGTTCTCATTGGTCTCATTCCGAAAATTGCTGCACAGTGTTATAATTTCATTTGTAACTACAGATATAATTAATCAATATAGCTTTATATTTATGCAAGAGACCGTGAACAAAACAATATGAAGTTGTTTAGAAATATGTTTTAAAACAAATTTGAAATTTAAACTTCATAAAACACGAAAATTTGTTGTCAGTCAATATAAACATGCAAAAACATTTAAAGTTGTTAGTAAATTTGTTTTGCATTTTTTGATTATCATCTTTAGCCTTTAGCATATGGAGACTTAAATATGGATAAATAATAAAAGCGCTTAAAAAAAACCTGTTACTAAAAATTTTTTTTTTGTCTGAAAATTCAAAAATTAAATATTCCAAAATGAAGCCACAGTGTTCAAAATGTCTCGCATTAAAATAATTTCTAAATTTTGTAAAGAAAATCCATCCAAAACTAAAATGAAATTGTTCCCCTTTTTAAAAAAAACTTTCCATTAAAAAGATAGTAAAATGAGTCAAGAATAATTGCAATTCAGAAAGAAAACCTGGGAGCCTAATTACCGTACACATGAACGTATTAGCCATTGTATCGTATAAATTCCTTAAGTAGTTCAATTTTCGCGACGTTTCTTTCGTAAACGTAATTTAAAACAAACTGTCATTAGTGAATGTCCAAGTTAAAAAAGAAGAAGAGATGAAAGTAAACAAAATATTTATTAAACTGCATCTTTTTGTGAAAAAGTAAAATTAAAGTTAAAACAAAAGATATCTTTTATTATATTATAAATAAAGAAATTGATCATTTATTATTTGGACATTTATCTTCCTCGGAGTCTGAAGAAGAAAGTGATGACATACATATTCGAAAGCAAATCCGAATAAGTACCAAATGTTCATTTAGCTTATACATATTTATATAAAATTTTCCTGCAGATTTATGCTCTGTTTCCAACTAACTAAACTTGCCTTTATTTATTTGCTTTCTCAGTGAATTTCAGAGTCATATGACAACAGCAATCCTTTCAATTCTGCTATTGGCGGCGACACTATCGCTTTTAGCAAGTGGTAACTTCCAACATACAGTTGGCAATGATTTTTTTGTTAAGAATGTCTCAGAATACTATGTGTAATACTTTAAAAAAATGTTTTAATGTTTTAAAAGAAATGGAAACAAAGCTATGACCCAAATTTATTAAATTTGCTCCCTAGGAAGCATTAATGGAAAAATATAAACCACCGCTAAGTATTTTTAGGTGACGAATAAATGTAAAACATTGCAATTATAAGCTTTTTAGTTTTTAGCAGAGTTCAGAAAAAAACACACACTGAATAAAAAACTCGTACATATATGTAAACAAACATAACTTAGACCAACACACACATATTTTTATTTTGATGCCAATTATGTTTGTTTTTAAATTTTCTTCGGTGCCCAACACAACCATGACTGTGTTCGTTTTAATATTTCGTTATTTACACAAACATTTTTGTATCACATACTTTTTGTTTCAATCACACATAAAGCACACATTTTTGGAGTGTTGCTTTATTTGAAGTTCATGTTCTGGTACGTGTACTGAAAAAAAACACAGAACATGTACAATAAACAGGTTCGAGTTCAGTTATATTTTAAGTCGTGTTGTGGCTCGTGTAGTAAGAAAAAACAGAACATATACAATAAACAGGTTCGAGTTCAGTTATATTTTAAGTCGTTTATATTTGAAGTCGTGTTTAAAATATAACTGAACTCGAACCTGTTTATTGTACATGTTCTGTTTTTTCTCACTACACGAGCCACAACACGACTTAAAATATAACTGAACTCGAACCTGTTTATTGCACATGTTCTGTGTTTTTTTTTTCTGTACACGTACCAGAACATGAACTTCAAATAAAGCAACACTCAAAAATGTGTGCTTTATGTGTGATTGAAACAAAAAGTATGTGATACAAAAATGTTCGTGTAAATAACGAAATATTAAAACGAACACAGTCATGGTTGTGTTGGGCACCGTAGAAAATTTAGAAACGCACATAATTGATATGAAAATAAAGATATGTGCTGGCTGCTTTTGAACAGAACATTGTGTGTTTCATGTGTGTATTTTCTGAACCTTGGTTTTTAGTCATTGTATGTGTTGATGGCACTCACTTTTAAATGCAGAAGCCAACACAAAGTGAACATGTGTTCCTCAGTAGGAAACGATTTCACAGCCTCAACTCTATGATTTGATTTTATGTTCAATTTATTATACAAAAAGTTTCAAAAACTCTTTTAAAGGATATGTATTATTTATTTGCAGATTTGTTATCGTGAATATAGAATTTTAGCAATAGATTTCAAATATGGTGGAGCTGCTCACAACTCTGTTGTCTGGAAACATTTCGAAGAGAGACATTTTTTGAAGCAACACTATAATAACAACATTTTAAAAAATGTTTGGCGATTGGGTTAGCCTTTTAACGATATCCCTCCTATTGTCCCCAAATTGATAAAAGGAAAATGAATAAAAGTGTTTCGTTGTTTTTATTTGTAAAGTAATATATATATACAGTTAACATTAACTGAACTTAATATATTAATTTATTTAAAAATAAAATCTTACCCGCTTCTGCATGTAAACACTATTAATAAAATATGTTTACGACAGCTTGATATGTATCGAATGACATTTCGAAAGATAGCACTCGTTATCGAATGCCGTGATTTCAAGATAAAAAATTTCGATCAATTTCGTATGAACACAAATGCGATAATTAGGCTCTTAGTTCGGAAATATAGGTTACTAGACCCGAAAGTTCAGAATAAATTAAAATACTAAAACAATTA
>OY821517.1:15125643-15218143 GCA_963682025.1 Cordilura impudica
AAAATGAGAAAAAACTGAGTTTACCCCAAGGGAAATCAACCGACCAAAAGAAATCAAAAATTCAAAAGAGGCGGTTTTAAACCTGTTGGAGAGTAGCTCAAAACCACTGATATAGGGTGACTCAATAAGGGTGCGACTGTGAATGCCATTCGTTATAGGAACACAATAACCGAGTTTTAGTGGCCTCAACTGGATGGTGTGGATCTGAACGTGGTTTCAGAAAGACGTCGACAACTGCTACACCACGCCAAAACTTTTTTTTTTTTGAATTTTGAAATCATAGGTCTATGTGAATAGACCATAAACAATTCCTGAGCTCAAGGCCGACACGACATCGGTGTGATAATGAAAAGAGCAAGGACCGTACGACATATATTTTATTGCATACATAATCAGAACATGTCTACTTTACAATGCAATCAAAATGTCATCACCCGCTCAAAAAAATGCATATTCTTAAATTGTGCACTCTTATCGGATGGTTTACAATGCAAATTCAAAGGAACATGGCTAAAGTTTTTGAACCATATTATACTTGTGGTCAGGGTATAATGACTTTGTGCTTATGTTTGTAACTACCGAAAATATTTGACCTAGACCCATCTAATATTATACCGATTATTTTCTAATTCGATTTAGCGATGTCCTTCTGTCCGTCCGTCCGTCTGTGTGTCCACGTAAACATTGTACTCAAACTACAGGTCGCAAATATGAATATAGTTTGATCAAATTTAAATTTATATTTGAAGTCGTGTTTAAAATATAACTGAACTCGAACCTGTTTATTGTACATGTTCTGTTTTTTCTCACTACACGAGCCACAACACGACTTAAAATATAACTGAACTCGAACCTGTTTATAAAATAAAATAAAATAAAATATAATAAAATAAAATAAAATAAAATAAAATAAAATAAAATAAAATAAAATAAAATAAAATAAAATAAAATAAAATAAAATAAAATAACTAAATTAAAGTAAAATAAAATAAAATCAAATAAAATCAAATAAAATCAAATAAAATCAAATAAATTCAAATAAAATCAAATAAAATAAAATAAAATAAAATAAAATAAAATAAAATAAAATAAAATAAAATAAAATAAAATATAATAAAATAAAATAAAATAAAATCAAATGAAAAAAAAATAAAACAAAATCAAGTAAAATAAAATACAATAAAATAAAATAAAGTAAAATAAAATAAAATAAAATAAAATAAAATAAAATAAAATAAAATAAAATAAAATAAAATAAAATAAAATAAAATAAAATAAAATAAAATAAAATAAAATAAAATCAAATAAAATAAAATAAAATTAAATGAAATAAAAAAATAAAATAACATAAAATAAAATAAAATAAAATAAAATAAAATAAAATAAAATAAAATAAAATAAAATAAAATAAAATAAAATAAAATAAAATAAAATAAAATAAAATAAAATAAAATTAAATAAAATAAAATAAAATAAAATAAAATAAAATAAAATAAAATAAAATCAAATGAAATAAAATAAAATAAAATAAAATCAAGTAAAATAAAATACAATAAAATAAAATAAAGTAAAATAAAATAAAATAAAATAAAATAAAATAAAATAAAATAAAATAAAATAAAGTAAAATAAAATAAAATAAAATAAATTAAAGTAAAATAAAATAAAATAAAATCAAATAAAATAAAATCAAAAAAAAAATAAAATAAAATAAAGCAACCCAGCTTCTTGAGGGCGATATCGTTATTTCTACAGACGGAGACGAACAGACGGACATTGTTATAATAACTCCACTTTTTAAAATAATCAGCAATATATATTTTATGGGGTCCACACTTTTTATAATAAATGGAGGGTGGAGGGTGTAAATATATATTCCAAATCTTCAGAAATTTATGGAAGAGCGCCATCTGTGAAACGAAACTATCTTTTAGCCCGATTTAACATCACATCATTACGCCAAGGCTACAACTGAAAACTTAAAATGAGAAAAAATTGAGTTTACCCCAAGGGAAATCAACCGACCAAAAGAAATCAAAAATTCAAAAGAGGCCGTTTTAAACCTGTTGGAGAGTAGCTCAAAACCACTGATATAGGGTGACTCAATAAGGGTGCGACTGTGAATGCCATTCGTTACAGGAACACAATAACCGAGTTTTAGTGGCCTCAACTGGATGGTGTGGATCTGAACGTGGTTTCAGAAAGACGTCGACAACTGCTACACCACGCAAAAACTTTTTTTTTTTTTAATTTTGAAATAATAGGTCTATGTGAATAGACCATAAACAATTCCTGAGCTCAAGGCCGACACGTTATCGGTGTGATAATGAAAAGAGCAAGAACCGTACGACATATATTTTATTGCATACATAATCAGAACATGTCTACTTTACAATGCAATCAAAATGTCATCACCCGCTCAAAAAAATGCATATTCTTAAATTGTGCACTCTTATCGGATGGTTTACAATGCAAATTCAAAGGAACATGGCTAAAGTTTTTGAACCATATTATACTTGTGGTCAGGGTATAATGACTTTGTGCTTATGTTTGTAACTACCGAAAATATTTGACCTAGACCCATCTAATATTATACCGATTATTTTCTAATTCGATTTAGCGATGTCCTTCTGTCCGTCCGTCCGTCTGTGTGTCCACGTAAACATTGTACTCAAACTACAGGTCGCAAATATGATTTTTCTCAAATTTGGTTTTTATATATTTTTGCAAAACATAAGTGACCGTACCAAATATGGTCAGGATCAATTCATTTTTCGACCTAGTGCCTAAGCCGCATTTATATTTAAAATCAAAACGTATTTTGTAGTCTGGAAACCATAAGACTTTTCTTGAAAAAAGCTTCTTTTGGAAGAATTTCTTCTTTTGGATCCCATAAATTTTTTCCAAAATCAAATATAATTTGGCACAAACACATATTTCTTTGCACAAAAACGGGTTTTTAAAAGTTTATCCAAATTTCTGATAATGCAACTTTGAAAAGTTGTCCTAATTTTCTCCGAAAACTACTTAAGCCTTTAAAGATTCTTACTAGCCTTACAAAAACAAAGCAAAATATTAAATTTTAATCTCGTATTAATGCAAAAAAAAAAGATAAAATCTTCTATAGATGGGCGAATTAAAGTTTGTATAATAAATAGCAAATTGTGATGATAGGTTGTTTGGCTTAGTTGTAAAACTGGTCAACATATTCGGATTACGTATTGCATGGGCGAGAGCAATTTATGCACGCATGTTCTACAACTTTCTGTTTTTATTAGTATTTTAGCTTTCGTGAGTTCAACAAATATAGACAACGAAAATTATTTATTTAATGATAGACAATACCAATAGTTACTTTTTGTATATTAATTATATAATTATTTGTAATAAAATTGTCCTTTCATTACAAAAAATATTCAAAAAAAAAAAAAACGTTTGACATTATTACTTTTATATAATGTTAATTTGCAATGGTCGGTCATGTCATTAATAGATTAGCCTAAATAACCAACTAAATAATAACATATAGCATCTGACAACTATAATTTATGAGATCGATAATTAACAAGATTGCAACGACTTTTGTCGGCATTTTTATTGAAAACTTTGTTTGCTTGACAATGATATCGATGGAACCATGAAAATGGTAGAAAATTTGGTTTTGATCGAAATGAAACCATCCATTCCTCCACAGCTAACCAAGATATAAGTGTTGGTTTAACCAGGCGTCAGATCCAGAGAGGAAGCGTTCAGTAACTGGCGTATGAATAAAAGCTCCACAACTGATTTTCTAGGTAAACAGGCGAAAAATGAATCTGTCAAAGTGCTTAAATGTGAAATGCTTTTCTACGAACAGCGTCTTGAAACTAAAATTCTTTCAGGTCCTCGCGGCAATAAAACCTTCTGGTCATCCGTTAAAAGAGTGGATGACACTGCTAGTTCTGCTATTCCAATTCTTGTGATGGAAGACCTAACATTCGCCAAGTTGGTGAAGCTAATCTTTTGGCTGAAAAATTATTGCCAGAAAGCCAGCACTTTCTGATCAAAAAGCCTTCAACCACTGTCCGAACTTGAAGGAGTATAACAAACACTGCCTTAGATATTATTTATATTTATTTTTTATTTACTAGCAGATTCCAGCGCTCGAAATTTGAGTGCAATTTTCTTCTACATTTCACATAGTGTGTATACAGATTTTGCAATGTTTTGCCCTGTACCTCCACCGTCCAATTTCGGCACACGAAGCAATTTTTCAGAGCCATCGCCTGACACATATGCAGACAGTCGATCAACTTTATTTAATCCAAAATATTTGGGCAGCAGATTGCCATCCCAATGGCTGGGCTTAAATTTTGTCAACGCTGATTGAACAAATTCTTCTTTAGCTCTTTTTCGTGATCGTTTAATTGTACTTCTTGATAAAGGAAGGGTAGAAGGATCATGTCCCAAAACTGCAACAACTGCAACAATTATGCGAAGTGCTTCCCGATCTGATATTTTATTGCGATCTAAAGCACTAGTAACATGGGGAGTAAATAATTGAGCGGTGGGCAATTTAGCGGTAGATTTTAAATCTTTCACTTTAGCTTTTTCATCATGACTTTTATTTTTATTGTCTAAGAAATCTTCGTCACTACTGGATTGAGAAATTGAGTTTTCTGAATCTGCAATTGGACTAATAGCTAAGGTTGATGCAGCTGTTACTTTAGAAAATGCTTTTTTCGTGCTTCTTCTTTCTTTTTTCTATCAAGAATTCTTTCTTGCTTTTTTATCAGTTCTTTGTCTTGAGCACCGAAGTACATTTTACGTTCTCTTTGATCCATTAGAAAATCACAGTCTTCCTTTATTTTGAAAAGATTCAAAGCATTAGCATGAGCACCATCAAACAGAGACCAATTTTTGAAAAGAAGTTCTCTTCTTTGGAATTCTTCGTCAACAAAAGCCATTTGTTATGAATTTTTTCAAGCTTTTCAATTGCAAGAATAGTAGGAATGCCAGCTTTTTGCCACACAATCATTACCTCTTCAATTGTTTTATGACTAGCACTTCTAACTGATCTAGTTTCTCTTAGATGATAATTAAACCGCTGTAGGACTTGCTTTATTGCTGGTAACTGTTTCTATGTGATTAATGAATTTAAATTTGGAAGACCAACCAAAAATATTTTTGATTAGTGAGACGAGTTGCTGAAGCCATTTCAACTAATTCAATCAGGAAAATTTTGGCTGTAATAAATATTCTTTTACTTTCAACAATAAAGGCTGAATTATAATTTTTATCTTAATATCTCAATTACATTTATATTTTTATTGTTGTAATAAATGAAATCAATTCAAATAAACATTTTTTGATAACAAAAAATATTTTTTAGGCATGCATTCAATCTAAAACTAAAAATTGACTGAAATTGCTAAAAAGCATAAAATGGAAGTCATTGAGCACCCTTTTCCAATAGGAGTAGAAAGCAGAAATTTTAGGAGAGTAATATTATTAGTAAATATAAAAAAAGTAAAGGGTGTCATGGTGTTTACTGAAAAAAAATTTTTGAACCAGTCTACTGCACAGTGGTGTAGAGGGTATAAAAAATCACCACCATTTTAAACAATGTATTCATTGAGGTTTCCCTTTTTCAAGTCATAAAATAGATGTTTGAGTTCTGTTCCCTTTTTTCAAATTTATTCCTACAAATTTTCAAGGCAAACGTTCGCAATGTGTTAACAAAGAAAATTTATATATAACGACTTCTACAGGTTGTATACGTAATATTTAATAAACATATTATTATTTATACGCCTCGTACTTTAAATTGGATTTAAAGAAAGTTTAAGTTTATTTATTTATAAAAATCTTACTTATGTGTGTTTAAGTAATAAGTTTTGTTTCTTTTTGAAATATTTTATAGAATTCACACAAGAAAAAAAATATTAAAGAAAAAACGCAAAACATTATTTTTTTTTTAAGAATTTTGTACAAGAAAATATTCTTTCTATGTAAAATAAAGCTGACTAAGACGTTAAAATCGTATAGCGACAAATTTGTCAGATTAAGTTATTTTATAAGCAATAACAACAACAACAAGAAATAACAAAAACACATACATTTTTAACGTTGAAAACATAAATGAAACAGCAGCCTATAAATATAAAAATTTTTTAAAACATGTATAAAAACTTTATGCTACAAAAAACATGCATACTCGTACATACTCGTACATAAGTACTCGACCAAAACCTTTAAGCAACTAACAAATGATAATAGAAAAATAGAATAACCAAAAAAAAACTTTTAAACAAAACTTTTGTTATGGCTGTTTGTTTGTAATTTGTAATTTATTAGTGGTATTATTGTTGTGGTATTTGTTGTTGTTAAACAAAATATTCATACATACATACATACAACTGGCAGTAACATGAAACCGCAATAAAATCTAATCATTTTATAATAAATAATAATAAATTTATTTCATCTGCCTATTAAAAGTATTTACTTTTTACAATATAACTATCGTATTTTATTAAAGAGATTTTATCATTTTCTACATTCGCTAATTTCAATTTAATATGAACTTTAACTTCTAAGATTTTAAATCGCTTGTCATTTATATTGAAATGTTCATAGTTTCTTTAAAAAAATATTTAAAAGAATTCAAGTTTGAGTTTAAATAAAGTTTATTTGAGTCTTTTTTTTAAACAACATAAAACAGATATTTACGAGTAAAATATAAAATTTTAGATGTCCTAAAAAGATAATATATTGTTTTAATTAAGTGTATAGTGCATACAGCAACTAGCTCGACAATTAAATGTTATAACAAGTTTTACAATCATAATTATAATTGCCTGCTACCGGCTTAACATTTGGGGAATATTAAATCAAAGTTATTGTTAAAAAACATAGAGCAAACAATGAAATTTGACACTAAAGAGTTTGAACAATTAACAATTAACTAGCAGATTCCAGCGCTCGAAATTCGAGTGCAATTTCTAGGCAACTTTATTTTTCAACTTAGCCAATTCACAAATCAGCACTTTTTTGGTTTATTATTATTGTGAATGAAGAAAACAAACTCATTAACAAACACACTATAAAATTTATTAAACACACACACAGCATTGTATAATCTTATGTATGTGTTAGTAGCACCTTTAAATGCAATTTACTCAAAACAAAGACAAAATTTCAAAAATCTGTAGCTCTGGTGACCATCTAAAAAGAAATACCTATCAAAAAATATAAGTTTTGTCAAAATCGCGATAAAACGGTAGAACAAAACATCGGCTAGTAGAAATCGCCTAGCCTATTAATATTATAGATTAGCTAGTTGAAATTATAGGCCGTTCAAAAAGTGATATATATATCGCAAATTGACCGCGAATTTCGATATGCTATAGGTGTCCGCAATAAGGGCGCCGCGTTTGCTCACAATAGAACCAAAACAGCATCGTGAAGATGCTTCAATACAATACCACAATAAAGCCTAGACTTTGTGTCGATTCTTAACCATGGATGAGATATGGGTCCACCGCTCCACAGCTGAGACAAAGGAACAGTCAAAACTGAAATGGCAGAATCGTATACAGAGAAGGCGAAGACAGTTCTATCTGCAGCCAAGCTTATGGCATCTGTTTGTTTGGGATGCGCATGAAATTAATTTTATTGGTTATCTACAAAAAGGAAAAACAATCAATGACGAAGATATCGACAATATTTGTGCGAGCTACAGAGTTTCCATAAACAAAAATTCACTGTGATATTAATTTTAAGCTGTGTTGTGTATAAAAAAAAATTTTGGTTTAAATTTAAATTTTATGTTCAATGTAATTTTTCTTTTATGTTGTGTGTAAATTCAAATTTAATGTAATAAAAAAATATGTAAGTCTAAATTGTTGTATATTACAATTATTTTGTAATGATATGATGTTTCTAATTTAAATAGATGTCCCTTGAAAAAGTCAAAATTGACGAAACGTTAGGAAAAATGTAATAAGGACAAAACACCTTTTATTTGCATTATATATATATGTATATAGGCCTTAATAACTTAATTGAAACTAGCAGATTCCAGCCCTCGAAATTCGAGTGCAAATTCTAGAAAATTTTATTTTTTCATTAAAAAAATACCCTAAAGGTATGCTAATCAGTTAAAGCCAATTCACAAATCAACACATAAAAACAAACTCGTTTTTATTACAAACACATTAACAAATTTAATAAACACACACATAGCATTGTATAATTTTGTGTATGTGTTAGTAGCAACTTTAAATGCAATTTACTCAAAATAAAGGAAAAAATTTAAAAATCTGTAAATCTGCATATACGTTTGGTTAAAATCGGGATAAAACGGTAGAACAAAACATCAGTCACAAGAATTCGCCTAGCCTTTTAAAATTATAGATATAGAAGATAACCTATCGAATGGTCAAAAAACTACTTTAGAATGACGAGTATTATGATAATTTATAACAGCGTTTAAGCCCCGGTAGGTGAGTAGGTAGCGTGCTCGCCTATCATGCGGGGGTCGTGGGTTCGATTCCCACCAGAGGCTTTGGTCTGTCGCTGCAAAAAAAAACTAGCCAAATTAGAATCTGCAGACAAGCCACTCGGCTTCGCGGAACTAGGCTTAAAAAAAAAGTGATGGAATTAAGGAAAAATTTCGTATTCGGAGAAAAAGAAATTCTTGTTTCACCAGTTGACACATCCACTATCGCAATGGCTAAAATTCATGAATTAAAGTGGGAATTGCTTCATCACACACCCTATTCGCCAGATTTAGCTCCTTCGGCTTATCCTCTATTTCCAAACTTGAAAAGATTTACCAACAATGAAGGGATGGAGTCTGCGGTTGATAACTGTCTTAAGATCTATACAGTTCTTGCTATAAACTAGGTATCGAAGCTATTGAATATCACTGGGAATAGTGTAAAAGGAGTTTATATTGTAGAGTGTTTGAGCAGTGTCTATTGCCATGCTTCAGACATGCAATAGAACACCTTGCATTCCAATGCAACTATCCACATTAGATCTCTCTAATCGTGAGAAACTGTTGAATAAGCAGTATACATGTTAGGCTAGCTTCAAGATAGAATTAATTTATGTTAATACATGTGTGCGAGTGTATAATATTTATGTAAGTGCGCACAATAAGTAGAGCAGATTAGTTTTAATTAAAAAAAAAAAGGACTCAATAAAGAACTATCATAAACATCAGTCGCACAAGCGGCTGATGCATATAAACCAACATAAAGAATTTTTAATAAAATATTATTGAAGGAGCGGGTTAATAAATATTATAATATTGAGGAATAAAGAAAATTTTTTCCAAATTTTTATGGGTTTCCTTTGTCAGGTTGGTGTGTTCTGGGAGTGCCGTCGTTGGTGTTTATTAACTTTTACAGCGATATTTGTTGAGTTTTTTATTTTAAGGTATAAGGAAAATAAATCTTGTTTACTGAAGCCACAGTGGGTAACGATACATTGGAAACTTTTACAAAATTCTGGATTTGCTAATTTTGTTCCTAAAATTATGTATTTTTGTGCGAAACCAACCTTTCATGTTACCTCTGTCGAAAGATAAAAAATTTATTTAAAAAATACAATTCAAAAACTAAATAAACCAAAAAATTTAAATTTTTTAGTAGCGCCAAAACAATGGAAACTTTTAAATTTCTATACCAGAGTTGATTAAAACAATAAAACTAGAAGATGTTACAATAGAAAATGTATAAATATTAACCGTTATTTAAATATTTATAGTATCTGCAGTTTTCTTTCAACTGTTTTTTAAACACGATTGTATTTTTTAATTAATTATTTCCTATAAAATAATGGCAAGAATGAAGTTTTGTCAAGAGTTAAAAACCAGAATTTTACTGCCGGTCTTAAGAAAAAGAAAATTTATGTGAAATATGCCAAGAATAAATTCATAATTTCAAAAATTATCTAGAAATGGCGTAAAAGAGGTACGGTGGAGGCTTAACATTTAGGCGACAGGCGCACTGTGGCTGAAATTTTGATTTCATTGGCCAAAAGTCTAATTGTTTGTTGTCACCGATTTTTTAAATTTTAACGCCTTTTTGTAGCTAATATATCCAGATTACGGTAACCAAAAAATTAGGTTAAAATATTGCTAATTGTGGGCGTGGCATGCTGTCAAACTCAACTGTTTTTTTAATTTCAGAAAAAGGTGATTTTTTTTTGTTTTTTATCAAAAATAAATGGTTACTACTCGCAAGCTATCATCGATAATGACCTCCGGTCTTTTTGATAATGTTGGTAGGATTTTAGTCTTTAGTTGTTGTAAGTGGTCAAAGCTCTACCGTTTAACATTAGAGGCGTTATGAAATATTTATGAAACTACTATATTTTTCTCAAATGTCAACTTTAGTGGAATAGAACTTCTAGGGAACAAGAAACGTATACCACTGGGAGAAAGGTGAAAGTGTCCTCTTTAACTGTATGCATAATTTTGCACCCGTGATAATCCGTGGGTAGAACACTTTTTTCATTTTAATTAAATTACTCAAAAAAAATTGAAATTACGAAATTATTACAGCCCTATAAATACTCGTATACAATGGTGTAGGTATTTTATTAGGTATTTTATATTTGTAAGTAAGAATGTCAATACGCAGAGGATGTAATTCATTAGTAACCTGGGTTTTTTTATTATCATACCTTTTTTATACCTTTTTATTTTACCTAACAATGCACTAATGCACTAATAGTAAAGAAAACACACACAGTAATTCACATACTAAAAATCAGTTATGATTTGAATTTCAGTTCTTCTGGATCAATAAGAAACAACGAAACGAACAAAGAGTTAAGAAGTTCACAAAAGAAACATGTTCATGATGAATATCGCAAATTTGGATTGATTATAGATCAGCAAAAAAACAAGGCCCTGGAAATACAAATGATGGCAATACCGCAAGAAGATTCTTTAAAGATCCAGAAACAGCATCTGAAATAACAGGAGTGGATTTAAACCTTATTTTCAGATTGCGTGCAATGAAGAAATTGACTCTAGAAAATTTGGAGATTATGCTTAGGAAACTGCAAAAATATATATAACCAACTACCCATGGAGAAATATGTCTGCAACAGTTCACAAAATCCTTTATCATGGAGAAGATGTAATTAAATATAATTTGGTGCCACTTGGACATCTATCAGAGGAGGCTCAGGAAAAAAGGAATAAGGATTACAGATTTTATAGAGAGCACACTACTAGAAAACTTTCACGAAATTCCACAAATGAATATCTATTTAATATATTATTGGCAACGTCAGATCCGTTCATCTCCAGTATTCGAAATCAATGGAAAGTGGAACATCGGAATTTACATGAAGAAGTCAAAAAACTAATAAAGAACAGAAATAATACAGAACAAAATATGGAATATTTGCAATCAATATCTGAGTCAAATGAATAATAATTATAATTGCCTTCCATTGTTATTTAGCACGAAAAATATAATATTAGTAAAAAATAAAAATAAACAGAAACTACCATTGTTACAAATGCAATTAAAATCTATTGCAGTTTTTATTTTTAAAATGTTTTTTAAAATTATCAAATTTGACAGCAAAAACTAATAAATTTTTCTGTAGTAATAGCAAGATTTTTAGATAATATTATTAACGTTTTTTTTTTAAGTGTAAATATTCTTTGAGCGTAAACAAATATGCAAATTTGATAACAAAAATTTTGAATTTTTCAGTAGTAATAGCAAAATTTCCAGTTGGTTTTACTATTTTTTTTTAAGTCAAAATTTATTTGAGTGTAACATTAAAAAAAGCCCATTATTGCAAAAAAATGTTTATAAATATTATTAAAATCCAAATATTAAATTTTTTAATAAATAAAAAAACAATAAACACATATTTCACTCTAAAAGTTAAAAAAAAAACCGAAAGTTCAACTTTGACCCAGAATTCCTTAAAAAGTCCTGAATCAATTTTAATGTAATTAAAACTTAGTCAAGCTGAACTAAATATCTATCCACTAAAAAAAAATTACTTAAATATTTTGATCGGTTCAAAAGTTAGAGAATTTTGGCCAATGAAAAACGATTTTCAGCCACTGTGAGGCGCCGAAAAACGAATCTAAGAGAGGATAATTTAATAACACATGAAAAATATTCAAAAATGCTACACAAAGAGGTCATTAAGAATCTGAAACTAAGAATATGTGCTCTAACTGGTTCCCGACGAGCAATGGAGGTTTGTCTTGGTTATTATTGTTCTGAGAAGAAAAGTCATCTGGCTTCAATTAATTTTGCTAAAGACCACAACATGGATTGGTCAAGACGGATTTGGAATACTGTTCGCTTTTTATATGAGTTCCAGTTTAATTTACGAGGCTATGATGGAAGAACGGTTGTGCAATATTTGTATTTTATTAATAAGAGAACTTTAAATTACTATGAGACTAACTTTTTTTTACTCAATTAAACTTAAAGCTACTATAAATACCACACACACCCACACAAACAGTCATACAATAATTCTAACTTAATCTAGTCATGGGATTTTGCTGACCAAGCATAATACAGGCTGGCCAGCTATAGTTAGTGTGGACAATAAATATTCAACTTATTATGAGTATTTTGTAACATGGTATGTGGTTACTTTTCGGGCCAAGAAATGGTACATTTATATAGGAAAATTGTAAATGACGTATCGATACGCGGAGGAAGTTATCCCCTGGTCTGGAAGTTCCAACATGACAATGACACAAAAAAACACCTGCAAAGTTGTAAACGAATGTCTACAAACTAATGCAGTTAGAGTTTTGGAATGGCGTTCCATATCACCAGATCTCAATCCCATAGAGAATCAAAAAAAACAAGTATAGTCGGTCTAGAGCGACTATATGATACCCTATACCATGCGTTAAGAAACCCTATCTCTTAGGCCCAACTAAATGGACATAGAAAATAAGCATAAACCAAATTTGAGTGGGATTTTTATTAATTTTTTTGGCTGCAGATATGAAAAAGTTCATATCGGATGCTATATCTATATGGGGACTAGGTCCAAAAATGGACCAATCCTGATCAGGTATGGTAAAGTCCCTTGTATTTTGCAAAAATATATACAAACAAAATTTGAGAAGAATCAGTGCAATAGTTTTGTTTTTAATAGATTTAAGTGAAGATTGGGAAGCAGTCTATATGGGGCCAAAGGGATAATTTTTGGACTACTCATTAAAGGATGTAATGAATGCATACAAACCCAATTTGAGTAAGATCTATATGACAATTTATGTCGATTTCATAGGGGTATTTTGTATGGGGGCTAGGTCTGAACATGGATCGATTCTCACCAATTTCAATAGCGTTCATCCCATGGCCGATAAAAGCTTATATACCAAATTTCATCAAAATATTTTCATATTTGCGACCTGCAGTTTGATTACAAGCTTTACATGGACACACAGACGGACGGACGTACATTGTTAAATCAACTCAAAAAGTGATTCTGATTCGATCGGTATAATTAAAGATGGGTCTAGGTCAAATATTTTTGGTTGTTACAAACAGCAGCACAAAGTCATTATACCCAAACCACATAATGGTATAGGGTATAAAAATACGGAATTCTGAGAGGCAGTTAATTCAGAGTTGCAAAAATTCAAATTCAATGGATATCGTCATGAATTTAATTGCCATGCCTCGGTGTTGTGTTGCAGTATCATAAAATAATGTATACCCAACAAAATAATGAAAGCAAAAATAGAGGAAAATTTTTCAATTATTGTATGTTAAAGGTTTCCGATGTTTTGTCAACAGCATAAAAATTAATATTTTTATATTTTGTTATTTTTTTCTGAAGTTAACTATTATATGTTTTTTTTTTTTTTTAATAAATCTATATATATAAAATTCATTTTCTGTTTGTTTGTTTGTTTGTTTGTTTGTTTGTTTGTTTGACCGCTATACAAATTTTTATTTTTCAACGGATTTTCCTGAAATTTTGTACACACGATCTCTATACCCCAGGAAAGGTCGCCATATACTTTTTACCGGCCACGCCTACTTTTACGCCCACTTTTTATGTAAAATTCATTTTCTGTTTTATTCATATTTGTTCACTATACAAATTTTTATTTGTTAACAGATTTCTCTGAAATTCGGTACACACAATCCCTGTACTCCAGCTAAGGTCACCATATACTTTTTATCGACCACGCCTACTTTTACGCCCACTTTTTATATACAATTCATTTTCTGCTTTTTGGTATATTTGTTCGCTATACAAATTATTATTTTTCAACGGATTTCTCTGAATTTTGCTACACACGATCTCCATACTCCAGGAATTGTCGCCATATGATTCTTACCGGCCACGCCTACTTCTGCGCCCACTTTTTGTATACAATTCGTTTTCTGTTTTTTGGTATATTTGTTCGCTATACAAATTTTTATTTTTCAACCGATTTCTCTGAAATTTTCCACACACGATCTCTGTACTCCAGAGAGATAGCCATATGATTCTTGCCGGCCACGCCTACTTCTACGCCCACTTTTTATACAAAATTAATTTTCTGTTTTTTGGTATATTTGTTCACTATAGAAATTTTTATTTTTCGAGGGATGTCTAAAATTTGGTCACACGATCTCTATACTACAGGGAAGGTCACCATACGCTTCTTACAGACCACGCCTACTTTGCGCTAACTTCTATGTATATAAAACTTATTTTTTTCCTTTTGTTTGTTTCTTTATTTGGTTGCTATACAAACTTTTATTTTTCAATGGCTTTCTCCGAAATATAGTACATATTCCAGGGAAGGCCGCCATATGAATTTTACCGACCACGCTTACTTTTACGCCCAATTTTCATATAAAATTCACATTTTTTTGTGTGGTATATTTCTTCCCTATACAAATTTGTACTTTTCAACGGATTTCTCTGAAATTTGGTTTACACGGAAATAACTACACGGTGAACAAATTCCCCAAACTTAAAAAAAGGCACCCAAAAGAAATTAACAAATTCCCCATTTTTTTTTAATCGAAAGAAAAAATGAACTTATCCCCAAATTCATTCTTAAATTTTTACATATTTTTATTTAATGAATTTTGTTAAATATTTATTTTAGTAAACGTTTGCATACTGCTCTCAATATATGTCCTACAATAAATGCATTTAAAATGAGTATTCTTTTCAATAGCATCATTTCGTTGCGCGGAAGCTATGTGCACGGGGAATACAGCTTAGGTAGAATATCGGAATGATCTGAAAAATATATTTTGACAATTAAAATAAGTTGGCAACAGCTGCGCGGCAGCACAGGTGTGGTTGCCAAACGCGCGGAAGCGGTGCGCGACCGCGGACTCGGACGCGACGGATGCGAACGCGACGCGCTCTCGGAACACAGCTCAGCTAAAATATCGCAATGCTCTAAAAAATATGTTTTAGGAATCAAAATAAGTTAACGAGAACTAAGCGGCAGCACGGGTAGTAGCTGCGAGGAAGCGGCGCGAGGCGCGCGGACTCGGACGCGACGGATGCGAACGCGACGCGCTCTCGGAACACAGCTCAGCTAAAATATCGCAATGCTCTAAAAAATATGTTTTAGGAATCAAAATAAGTTAACGAGAACTAAGCGGCAGCACGGGTAGTAGCTGCGAGGAAGCGGCGCGAGGCGCGCGGACGCGACGCGGCGCGCGACCGCGGACTCGGACGCGACGCGCTCTCGGAACGCAGCTCAGCTAAAATATCGCAATGCTTTAAAAAATATGTTTCAGGACTTAAAATAAGTTAACGAGAACTAAGCGGCAGCACGGGTAGTAGCTGCGAGGAAGCGGCGCGAGGCGCGCGGACGCGGACGCGACGCGCTCGCGAAACACAGCTCAGCTAAAATATTGCAATGATCTGAATAATATATTTTGGCGATTAAAATAAGTTGACAACAACTGCGCGGCAGCACGGGTGTGGCTGCCAAACGCGCGGAAGCGGACGCGACTCGCTCGCGGAACACAGCTTAGTGAAATGTCGTATGATAAATTTTATCTACATATGTGAAATAATTACCTGTTGATCAAAAGAGGCCACACATATACTATAAGCAGTTGCTTAAAAAGAAACCTTGCGACACAATATTAAACGTCGCATTAGTCTTTCATTTCTGAAACTTGAATTTGATGTCTCTGCTCAATGATGATCACTTATTGAATGAAGTAATTCAATTTTTAAAAGTTCCGATTCCTTTAATTTGCGAACCATTCCGTTATATTTGATGTTTATAAATAAACTGAAAAAAAACTTAAAGCGGTTTCGCCGCTTATTTTTGAAGCATTTTTGCTGCAGCATCTTATAAAAAACTTCTAAATTAAAAAATCAAAAATTTTTAATTGAAATAAAAAATTTATTTACTGCCCATACAAATTTTTGGGGAGAAAGTTCATTTTATTGGGGAATTTTTTAATTGGGGACTAAGTACTCAGCGCCTGGTAATCATAGTGAACCATTTTTCAAGTCAAAGGCCTTTTTGTTCCGGGCAAGACCGGGTAAATACAGCTAGTGAAACATAAAAATTTTAAAATTAATAAAAAAAAGTTTTTAATTATATTATACAATTTTTAGCTAAAAGTTTCCATTGTATTGTCGCTCACTGCATACCTTAACTTTTATCATTATAAGTAAGGAATAAACTATTTTGTTTCTGTAAATAAAATCGATAAATATCTTTAATTTTGTTCATTCTGTTAAGTCAACAAAATTAGTCACTGGTGTTTACTCACTTTTGAGTATGTGGTGGATGATGCACCAGGTCTACTTTAAACATAGTGGTTTATTTTACTGATGATAGTTTGGCATACAAGATTTCTGTTAGTCCTATGAACAACAACCTTATTAAATCAGGTCACATGAAGTGCTACATACTCGTATCATGGAATATTTTTAGAACATCTATTTATATTCAAAAAATGAACATAAAATTCAACGTTGCCATTTTGAGTGAAAATGTGAATAAATAGTTCGTAATGTATGACTTTGATTCCCCCTTAATAATATTTGTTCGTTTCCTTGTGTATTTTTATGGTCGCTACTCGTATGATAAAAAAAAATTTTATTAAACACATATTGTTGAAAACAACATAAAATAAAAATCATAAAAAAAATACAGAAATATAAAATAAAAAAACATATATTTTTAGTAAAGATTAGGTGCTACTACTTACTTTTTATTGCCAGACAGGTAAGAGAATTTTAATAATCCCAACATTTATTAGCGTGTTTAATGGCATAAAAACCGACTTATTGACAAAAACAAAATGACATTTAAATAAAGTTGTCAACACAATATAAGCCTTCAAAACTTTTATAAACACGTACGATTTTTTATTTATTTTTTATATCTTTGCACAATTTTGTAAAGATAAGTCAATTGATGATTTTTCTGTTAATTTATTTGTTTTATTTACTTTGAATAAGTTATTGTTTTTGTGGCTATAAACTTTCGATTATCAATTAGTTTTAATTCGTTTTTAATTTATTTACCAATAATTATTAAGTTATTTATTGTTTAATAACTCCTTAAACTATGCAGGGTGTTTATGTAGATATAAAAGCTCTTGAAACTAGACTATACTTTTTGGTTTACCACTTTTATATGTGTTTTACAATCTGCTGTTAAAGTTTATTACAAAAGTTTAGGGCAAACTGATAGTAAAGTGTGTAAGAAAGATTTAGTGCATAAATTTTCAAAAACAAAGAGCTATGGATTTTTACAACTTTAATATGATGACATTTAAGATGATATAAAAAAAAACTTTCTGACAGGAAAACTTTCAAAATGTGTCTTGAAATGGGAAATCGTTATTATTTTTTGTAACATTAAAATGAAATAATCAGGAAACGAAATTAACAGTTATTTTTAAACTAAAACAATAATAAAAAAAATTTGAATAAATGTCTGAGAACTAATTTAAGTATAAAATTTGAAACTAGTCCGCGATGCCAACTTAGCGCTTTTTGCAGTAGATTTAGCGGTTTTCGATAACCCAAAAAGCGTTTTTTTTTTGCATTTAGCCCTTTTTATAAAAAAATCACTAAATTGACGCTTTCCGTTTTCTTGTTTAAGTGAATCAAATACAGCACTTCATGGTCAAAAAATATATATTTTTGTCAGAAGCACAAAAACTGATAAGGTTAACAAGTAGGATAAATGTACTTCTGGAAAAATTTGATCATATGAAGAATGAGATCGACTCTGTACTTATCATGACAAAAATATGGAAAACGGATAACAAATTATCAAACAAAAGTTAATTGAGTTCACAAACTTTTTATTTAGTAGATCAGAACTAAATTCTCATATATATAAAACATTAATAAAAACTAGCGGAGCCCAGCCCTCGAAATTCGAGTGCAAATTCTAGGATGTTTTATTCTTTCATTCATTTGTTTTTTCTTTCAATTTTTATTGTCTATAATATAAAAAGTTTATGAATATTTAAATAAAATTCATGAAATTGTGAATTTGTGAATTTTTAAATAAAATTAATTAAATTTCATTATAAATATTTGTTGAACACACAACATATATATAAATGGGTTTTAAAAGAAAAAATTGTAAGAGCCTAATCAAATTTAGCCAATTCATAATTTAATACAAATTTTAAAAAAAACACAAACTGCATTGTATAGTTTCTTATTTGAACCTTAAATATGTGTTTTATGTATGTGCTAGTAGCAACTTTAAATTAATTTTACTCCAAAAAAATGTATCAGATGGTGCACATCTGTAAATATGGTGAACATCTGCAAAGAAATACCTTTCAAATTGTATATTTTTTCTCAAAATCGGTTGGTAATTGAAAGTGTACAATAGGTCACAAAAAATCGCCTTACCTATTAATATTACAGATTTCGTTACTAACTTTTTCAAAAAAAAATCGGAATTTTTACTTATTTTAAAAAGAAGAATTTTTAAAAGGTAAAAAATTGAAGGGTACGAAAATTGTATTAACAATTTAAAAATATATATAAATGAATTGAAGTACATAATTTTAAAAAGTAAGTCAGTAAGTATCCGTTTTTTTTTTCTTTGATATTAATATATTGACTTTTGCATACTCAAAAGATGAAGACGAAAGAGTGTTCAGGGCAATTAAATTTATTTTTTGAATTCTTTAATATATAACTCGAGTGCAATTTCTAGGCAGCTTTATTTTAGCCAATTCACAAACCAACACTTTTTGATTCATTATAGTTGTGAATAAAGATAACAAACTCATTAGAAAACTGTTGTTATATACTTAATTTGAAATACTGTTTACAACTTTATTATTTTTGTATTGTTAAATAAGAAACATATTGTTCATTGAATTTGTAGTTATAAATATTTTTTTTTTCCTTACTTCAATTTGAACTATTAATAAAACAACATCAATTTATATACACATTCTTAAATAGATTGTTTCATTTGAATATTAATAAAACAATAGGTTATGGGCCCAGGACCATAACAGGAAGACGAAGCATTATAAAATATTTAAGAAGTGTAAAACGAAGGCTAATTCAATTTGGTGTAATTTTGAAGTGGTAACACATTGATCTGGAAGCTGTTACATAAGGGCAGATAAAAATAAATTCGAAGCTAAAAATATGACGACACACACTTTAAAGATCCCTCGTTTTAATGGATCGAATTACGGAACTAGGAAGGCTCAAATTGAGGCCATTTTGCACAAGAACCGATTTTTAAAAATGGTGTTAGGAAAAGAGAACAAACCCGAAATAAGTCCATTGTCGCAATCAGCTACAACAGCAGAGAAAAGAGAATATGAAAGTAAGTTAAAATTGCTCGAAGAATTTATCGACAAGGACTTGGATGCCAGAGCAGAGATCCTTATTGCATTAGAGCCCAATATTGTATCGATAAAATTTCAAGACGTCACAAGAAATATGGAAATATCTTGAAGAAACCTATAATCGTAAGTCTATGAGACGCAAGGCAGAATCATACCGTAAGTTATTAAATTTAAGAATGGGTGATAATGAAACCATTACACAATTTTTAATTGAATTTGACATGTGTATTTCATGTCTGTCCGAGAGGGATGTTAAGTTAGACGAAGACTTGCTTATTGTTTTGCTACTGGATGCCTTATCAACCAAATGCAATCCAATTAAAGCTGCGGTGGACACTGCAAATGATTTTCCGGGCTTGACAACGCTACGAGCAAGATTACTGGAAATTGGAGACAAAAATGAAGAAAAAGTAGCAGAAAATATAGCAATGAAGGTCAACCGAAATTTTTTGAAGAAGAATTGGTAAGGTAACAAGAAAATGGAAAAAGAAGGTACATCCAATTCATATTTTCCTTATAATTGTCATCGATGTGGGAAAAAAGGCCATATGGCTAAAAACTGTAGAGTTAGTTCAAACAAAGACAAGTTGAATTGCGTAGAAAACCACGCAGGGCTCATAGTAACCGCAGATGATATCAACTTAGATACTGTCCAGTCCGTAAACTCAACTAAATTTGATAGCTGGTGCATTGATAGTGGAGCAACTTCACATATGTGTAGTTTATCTGCACCATTCATATCAATAGACACTTCGTATTGTGGAAAAATTCAATTAGCAGATAAAAAGGAACTTAGCGTTCATGGGATTGGCACAGTAGAACTCAATGTAGAAGTTGATAATTTAATGAAAAAAGTGCACCTATACAACACTTTGTATATCCTTGACTTACGATGTAATTTGATATCCACTGGAAAAGCAACAGAAAGTGGTTGTAAGGTGGTAATGGCGGTGAATAGCGCTCGAATATTGAAAGATGGCATGAAATTAATTGAAGCTTTTAAGGATAATGGTCTAGCGAACTTTTAGGTCTGATACACACTGATTTATGTGGACCAATGAGGGTTGAATCCTTGAATAGAAAAATATATTTTGCTACGTTTATTGATGATTTTTCGAGGAAAGTATTCGTGGTTTTTCTTAGAACAAAAGATATGTACCTGCAAGCATTTAAAGATTTCATGAAGCAAGCAGAAAACGAGACTGGTAAAAAGATTAAACTAATTCGTAGTGACAACGCCAGTGAATTAACATCACACGAATTTTCAAATTTCTTAAAGAATAATGGTATAAAGCGACAATTGACGGTAGAATACACTCCTCAGCAAAATGGAGTAGCCGAGCGAATGAATCGCACACTAGTGGAAATGGCTAGATGTCTTATGCTAGAAGCGAATCTTCCTCAATGCTTGTGGGCAGAACTTGTTCATACTGCTGCGTATATCAGAAATCGTTGTCCAACACTTCTAAACACTAATAAAACACCGGAAGAAATGTGGTTTGGAAAAATTCCTTCAGTTAGTCATTTGCGCCAGATTGGCTGTAAATCGTTTGTGTTGGATAAAAAACCAAACAAATCAAAGTGGGAAGCTAGAAGTCACCAATTTTAGCTTGTCGGATATTCAGATGAATCAAAAGCCTACAGATTATGGCAAGCAGGTTCCAAACTTGTCATCAAAAGTAGAGACGTCAAATTTTTAGAACACGAGCTTTATAAAAATGATAACGAAAATAAATCAAATGGCGATGGGTTTTATAATTTAAAATATAAAAGCGTATCTGAAATATCGAATGCTGAACTGAATGACGATGAGAAGGTGTTTTTGAAGACACATCAAATAAAAATGATCTGACAAGTACCGAAAAGGACGAAAATTTCTCAAGAGTACAAGAAATAGATGATGCTGGTTTAGGTCATAGTGTTGAAAATCCTGTAAATTCCATTAAACAGAGATTGAGGTCTTGGACATTCGGTAAAAGTCAAGAAATAAAAAATTCTATTAAAGAAAAACATGATGATCCAAAAACGTTAAAAGAAGCTTTATCTTCAAATGACAGCAACGAGTGGCATAGCGCGATACTGGATGAATACAACTCTCTTATGAAAAATGGGACGTGGAAATTAACTGACTTACCACAAGGCCGAAAACCCGTAGGATGCAAATGGGTATTGAAATCGAAATATAGACCAGATGGAACAATAGAAAAAAGAAAAGCTAGACTAGTCGCCAAAGGCTATACACAGCAGTTAGGTGTTGACTATATGGATACATTTGCTCCTGTCATACGTCAAAGTTCACTTCGTTTAATATATGCTCTAGTTGTTGAGAATGATTTAAAACTTCGGCAGTTGGACGTATCCACATCATTTTTAAATGGTGATTTGGACGAAGAAATATTTATGGAGCAACCAGAAGGATTCATTCAGGAGAAAACTAAGAATCAAGTCTGCAAATTAGAAAAGGCTATCTACGGTTTAAAACAAGCTGGAAGGCAGTGGTTTAAAAGGATTGATGCAATAATTAAACAATTTGGATTAAATCAATCAAAATATGATCAATGCATTTATTTTACTCAATCATCGAATAGAACAATGATGATATAGTCATAGCTTCAAACGACGATAATTACACAGAAACATTTATAATTAAACTACAAGAAAATTTTGAAATTCGAGATCTTTTGGAACCAAAACATTGCATTGGTTTAGAAATAAATGTTGGAAAAGGAACACTTTCAATATCACAACCTGGATATATTTCAAATATTGTTTCGAAATATGGTTTAGAAAATTCAAAATCAGTTAAAATTCCAATGCAAGATAAATTAAAATTAGAAAAAGAACCAACAATTTCTGGAGAGGCAGACAAAATTAACCAAACTTACTATCAGGAAATTATTGGATCTTTGCTACATTTATCCAGATATAACATGCAGCGTTAACTTGCTTTCCCAATTTTCACAAGATCCCAGAAAGCAGCACCTAAACGCTGCACTACATATTATAAAACATCTTAATTCGACCAAAGACTTAGTATTAACATATAATAAAACAGGTTTAGAAATAGCGGGCTTTGTTGATGCCAATTGGGCGCAGGATGTAAATGATAGAAAATCACCAACTGGATTTTGTTTTATTTCTTGGGAATCCAGAAAACAAAAGGTAATCGCTACATCTAGTGCAGAGGCGGAATATGTGGCTTTAACAGAGGCTGCAAAGGAAGCTTGTTATCTCTCATATATATTGGAGGAATTAGGCTACAAGAATGAAAAACCAATTCAAGTATTTTCCGATTCTCAAAGTGCTCAACAAATGGCAAAATTTGGTGCTAATCATTCAAGAACTAAACATATTCATTATAAATATCATTTCGTCAGAGATGCTGTTGAGAAGAAAATCATCCAACTTCAATACATGTCAACTAATGATATGCCGGCAGATGCCTTGACAAAACCTGTGGGAAAAATCAAACACAAACTATGTAGTCTTAAATTTGGCATGGTTCAAAAGTAAATAAAGTTGAGGAGGCATGTTGTTATATACTTAATTTGAAATACTGTTTACAACTTTATTATTTTTGTATTGTTAAATAAGAAACATATTGTTCATTGAATTTGTAGTTATAAATATTTTTTTTTCCTTACTTCAATTTGAACTATTAATAAAACAACATCAATTTATATACACATTCTTAAATAGATTGTTTCATTTGAATATTAATAAAACAATAAAAACACATTAAAAAATTTAATAAAACACATATAGCATATATATAATATTATGTATGTGTTAGTAGCAACTTTAAATGCAATTTACTCAAAATAAAGGAAAAAATTTTAAAAATCTGTAAATCTGCGGCTAAAAGCAAATATCTTTCAAATAATGTACGTTTGGTCAAAATCGGTATAAAACGGTAGAACAAAACATCGGTCACAAGAAATTGCCTAGCCTATTAATATTATAGATTAATTGTGGACTGAAAATGTAAAATTAATACTGTTCTAATTATAAAATGCCATCATATGTTTCTACTAAAACTAGTTCATTTCATACATAAAAAAAAACAAAAAAAAAATATAAAAACAATACTATGGTGTGAACATGAGCCTAAAATACTCTTTTATATGAAAATGAACAGTTATAATACAAGTTTTGCACGTATTTTATATTTTTTTAAACGTTAAAAAATATTATAAAAAACTTGCGCTTTTGTGCGCTTTTTATTTCATCTAATCCAGTACCTCTAAGCGCTTTTTAAGGTGCTGATTTGCGTTTTTTGCTTTAAAAAGGTTGGAACTAGCTAGGACTAGTTTTTCAAGAAATGCTTTGTGTTTTATAATCGCATTTTTTATTTTTTTTTTTTTTTTGAGCAGAAATGTTATTTTTTAGATTCTTATATTTTTGACCAGAAATACAAATCAACCACTAACAAAATAATGTGAGAAAACCCCATTTTCAAAATTCAGTATCAATTAAAAATACCGACGAAGTCAATTTTTTTTTTGGGGGGGGGGGGTTCTCACTTTTGTGCCTATGTTTAATTTAATATTTACGAAAAAATAACATGTATTTCACTCAAAAAAAAGTCAAAATATATTTGCTATTTATCTTGAAAAAAAATATCAAAAAAACAACTTTTATTTCTACTGGAAACATAAAAATCAAACTTTAATTATTGCCCAAAGGAATAAATAGGAAAAAATAACTTTTCAACGCGAAAATATCTAAATCAAAAGCCAACTTGTATTATTTCCACTTGAAAAAAAGGGTAAATCCTTTTTAAATCTCTCCGTGAATGAGCGTAACTAAGTCAAAGTTCAAATTTTTTGACAGAAAGTGTATGGACTAAGTTTCAGATCGATCGGATGAGGGGAAATGACATTTAGATCACTCCGTGACAGTGCCTGACTATGCGTGACTGTCCGTGACTACGCCAAAATTAATCTGTAGTCACAACAAGACTATGGGCCAAGTTTCAGATCAATTGGACAAGGGGGAATGTGGTTGACCCACGACAGACAGACAGACAGACAGACAGACAGAGAATAAGAGTTAAAAGAAAGAGTTTAATTACTTTTATTTCTGCTCAAAAAAAATCAAAAAACAACTTTAGTTTCTGCTCGAAAAAATCTATAATATTAATAGGAAAGACGATTTCTTGTGAAATCTACATTCTCAGTTACCAACCGATTTTGACAAAAAAAAAATATACCATTTGAAAGGGATTTCTTTACAAATATGCACCATTTTTTTTTTTTTTTTTTTGAGTAATAATCACTTAAAGTTGCTACTAACACACGTATACAAACTATATAATGCTGTGAGTTTCTGAATTGGCTAAAATTGATTAGCATACCTTTAGGTTCTTATAGAAAAATTTAATGAATTTTTTTTTTAAATACATAAATTTTTAATAGATTAGAAAACATTGAAAGAAAAAAATTTTATGAAAAAATACAATATCCGAGAATTTGCACTCGAATTGGAAGTGCTGGGCTCTGCTAGTAAAAATTAAAAAAAAAAATTATTTCTGCTAGAAAAAATTAAAATCCAAAACAATTTTTATTTCTGCTCGCAAAAACTAAAAATTACAAATAACTTTATTTTGTGACTTTACGCGATACCTGGTAATAATATTATTTATTTAAATGTCGACATTTACTTAAGAAAAAATTGGAGAAACCGGTTTTCAAATTCTTTAAAAAGTGACAAAGGTGAGAATATAGCAGTTTATCCTAAAAACTAGATCTACTAAAAGCTTAGGTATCGTTGCAAAGGTATTAAGATCAACTTTATTATGACATATGAATTGATTTTGGAATGGATAGTCTATCCTACCAAATAAATAAATTTATGTATGAGTAATATAACATTTGGAAATCTGGCTTCTGTTATTACCGAACTATGGCGGTAACCATAATCAGCAAAATATTAGCTAAGGTTTAAGTGAATCATTTTTATTAATACATTCATTTGATTTTATATTAAAAATATCACTTATACCTGTCTTCTACTCTACAAAAAATAATACTCATACGCCCCGAATATATTTAAAAAATTTTTGCTGCATGAAATGAGAAATCATCAATGGTTCTTGAGTTATAACTTAATAACTAAGCAAACAAACATCAAGATAATGAAAATATATCAAATTAAAAACAAATCTTAAGAAAATGAGGTCAAAGATAACAAAATTTTACTAATTTTTCACCTGACGAGATGCAAAAATTAAAGTACATTATTTAATTTATTTGTTTTAGAAAAATGATTTTCGTTCTTAAAACAAGACTTCAATTTAATTTTTTAATTAGTTTTAATTTCTTTTTGTTTCTGTTGTTAATATACGAGGGCGGATCAATAAGTCCGAGACTTTTAGAAAGAAACACAGATTTTTTTGCAAAAAAAAAAAACATTATTTTTCAACATAATCTCCTCTTAGCTCAACACACTTACTTAATCCAACGTTTCTCCAATTTTTGTATCCCTTCCAAAAAATAGGATTTTTCGAGGTCCATAAAATAGGCATTTTTGATCAATAATTTCGTCGTTGGAGCTAAATCTCTTTCCACCGAACCATTTCTTTAGGCTTGAAAATAGGAAATAGTCACTGGGGGCTAAATCCGGAGAATATGGCGGATGAGGTGCCAATTCGTAGCCCAATTCATGGAATTTTACCATCGAGACACGATTACGTTTATGGTCAATTGAGAGCAAACGCGGCACACATCTTGCAGACAAATTTCTTAAACCCAACTGATCCTTTAAAATCGAAACCACACTACCATATAAAATGCATATGGCGTCAACAATCTCACGCATTTTTACTTTTCGATCGGCCAACACTATATCGTCATATCAGCGTCATTTGTATTTGTGCGACCACAAAGAAAGTCAGTAAACCACTTGTTTACCATTGACACCGATGGTGCAGAGCCCCCATAGTATTTCTCAATGTTTAATGGGCACTCGAAATTCACTTTTTTCCATAAAAAAAAAAAAACAAGTAAATGATGAAACATGCTCAAAATTTTGTAAAATATATTTTCATTGTTCAGTCGATTGTTCTAAACCTGATTTGAAATTTATTAGAAGTTCACAAGAATATGGAAGGGTTTATATTTTATACTTTCGTCCCTATAAATCAAAATAAAAATTGTTTCGTCTTTAATTTGATACCCATATTAACATATGTATGGACAAATTAAAATAAATTTTATAAGTCCTTTTAAAAGGAGAAAAAACCAAAAAGTAGAAAACTGCGTAAACAGTTTATCTATATATATCTATATATAATATATGGTCTTGCCCGAAATTTTTATAATTTTTCCAAACAAATATAATGATTATTTATTAAGGCTTAATTAGTAAAGCTCTAGGAACAAAATTGAGGTATGTGATACATAACATATATTTTTTTGAGAAAAATATATTCTGAAGGATATGAAAGGATAATGTCTTCAAAACACATTATTTTAAATAATTCATTCTGAAATATTAAAACAGAATACACTTACATAGTGTCATCAATGTTTTGAATAAGTCTACATATACATAAACACATATATATTGCAAATTTTTGTAGAGCAGTACAAAGTACAAAGTTATAGCGCACAAATCTGGGGATTCTCTCTGTTCGATGAAGTCGATAAACTACGCTATACTTTTGAGTTTAATATTGAGGCTTCCTAATTTTACACCAACATACACGCTAAGACTTGAAACAGGAATAGAAAATGGTGTTCTGTATACTTTGGACTTGCACCTGAGGTATATAAACAAAGCTTTGTTCAATTATAATCAGGACAGACTTCCCAATCAACTCTTTTGAATAAAATAGGATTATGGTATCTCATGGACAGAGCAAAATCTAATAAAACACAGTATTCTGGACGATCAGAATATGCTATTACGTATTTCATTGTTACGTATTCAAAAATACTTTGAATTTTCTTTGGTCTTGTTTTTTCACTCCTTTATAAGCAGAAATTTGGAATTATTGACGATCTATTGGCGAAAACTGATTTTAAAAAGGAGGAAATTTTTTTTTTAAGGATTTCATTCAATCAAATTATTCCGACATGATTTCTTACATAAAAAATACTTATTTTAGCCTCAGCTACAATTCTGCTGAAGATTAAATGAGAAATCATTGATGATTCCTAAGTTAAAGCTGAAAAACTTAATAAATATAAAATAAATAATATATATAAAAATAAATATATAAAAAGTTTGGCCTGAGAACGCCAAACCCTTTCCCAAGGGATGTTGCACTATGTAGAAGAAGTCATTGCATGCCATATCAGGGGTTTACTATGGTTGACCCATCAATTCAATGTTTTTCGTGTTTAAAAATTCACTTATTTGAGCCGACTTGTGAGAGCTCGCTTTGTCGTGGTGACGAATGATAAATATTTGACAAATGTTGGTGCACCATTTCGAATTGTACGGTGCACTCTAATGGTATGGTGGAGACATAACCGGCCTTTCCTAAGAAACAGGCGACCATTTGTTTTGAAGTGCTTTGAGCACTAACAACTCTTGTTGGATTTGGCTCGTATTAAAAGATCCATCTTGTCTTTTGCTGTTTGTTTTCAACCTGGGGTTGAATCGTCGCATTCGTTAGCAAAATTTTTCGATCGAAATTATTTTTTTATTTCCCAAAATAAAATACTAAAAAGTAATTTTACTCGCGCACAGCTAACGAGTTATGGTCCATAGTTAATAGTAAAAGTGATACAAGGTCTGACGATTATTCGTCTTCTTTATATAATGAACCAAAGTATGGAATATCGATTTATTTTACTCGATATCGATTGCGTCAATTTGCCCCCTGCTGTGCATAGATTCATGAGCCGTCGCCTGTCATAATCTGATAGACGGCTTTTGAAGCACCGCGATCGAGTTTTTTAAACAATTCTTGGGTCCAATCGAATAAGCCGTTTGTTGCAATTTTCAAAATAAGCGGTATCCAATGCTAGGAAATTTCTATTGACTGCTAAATGTTCATGTTGAAATTATGAGTTGTTGATATTTTACATTTTTGTATTTTATGGTTCGGCATTAGGTCATTAAAAATAAAATTAAAATAAAAATAAAAAAAAAATATTTTTTTATTTTTAATATTTTACTAGCTGTATTTACCCGGTCTTGCCCGGAACAAAAAGGCCTTTGACTTGAAAAATGGTTCACTATGATTACCAGGCGCTGAGTACTTAGTCCCCAATTAAAAAATTCCCCAATAAAATGAACTTTCTCCCCAAAAATTTGTATGGGCAGTAAATAAATTTTTTATTTCAATTAAAAATTTTTGATTTTTTAATTTAGAAGTTTTTTATAAGATGCTGCAGCAAAAATGCTTCAAAAATAAGCGGCGAAACCGCTTTAAGTTTTTTTTCAGTTTATTTATAAACATCAAATATAACGGAATGGTTCGCAAATTAAAGGAATCGGAACTTTTAAAAATTGAATTACTTCATTCAATAAGTGATCATCATTGAGCAGAGACATCAAATTCAAGTTTCAGAAATGAAAGACTAATGCGACGTTTAATATTGTGTCGCAAGGTTTCTTTTTAAGCAACTGCTTATAGTATATGTGTGGCCTCTTTTGATCAACAGGTAATTATTTCACATATGTAGATAAAATTTATCATACGACATTTCACTAAGCTGTGTTCCGCGAGCGAGTCGCGTCCGCTTCCGCGCGTTTGGCAGCCACACCCGTGCTGCCGCGCAGTTGTTGTCAACTTATTTTAATCGCCAAAATATATTATTCAGATCATTGCAATATTTTAGCTGAGCTGTGTTTCGCGAGCGCGTCGCGTCCGCGTCCGCGCGCCTCGCGCCGCTTCCTCGCAGCTACTACCCGTGCTGCCGCTTAGTTCTCGTTAACTTATTTTAAGTCCTGAAACATATTTTTTAAAGCATTGCGATATTTTAGCTGAGCTGCGTTCCGAGAGCGCGTCGCGTCCGAGTCCGCGGTCGAGCGCCGCGTCGCGCCGCTTCCTCGCAGCTACTACCCGTGCTGCCGCTTAGTTCTCGTTAACTTATTTTGATTCCTAAAACATATTTTTTAGAGCATTGCGATATTTTAGCTGAGCTGTGTTCCGAGAGCGCGTCGCGTTCGCATCCGTCGCGTCCGAGTCCGCGCGCCTCGCGCCGCTTCCTCGCAGCTACTACCCGTGCTGCCGCTTAGTTCTCGTTAACTTATTTTGATTCCTAAAACATATTTTTTAGAGCATTGCGATATTTTAGCTGAGCTGTGTTCCGAGAGCGCGTCGCGTTCGCATCCGTCGCGTCCGAGTCCGCGGTCGCGCACCGCTTCCGCGCGTTTGGCAACCACACCTGTGCTGCCGCGCAGCTGTTGCCAACTTATTTTAATTGTCAAAATATATTTTTCAGATCATTCCGATATTCTACCTAAGCTGTATTCCCCGTGCACATAGCTTCCGCGCAACGAAATGATGCTATTGAAAAGAATACTCATTTTAAATGCATTTATTGTAGGACATATATTGAGAGCAGTATGCAAACGTTTACTAAAATAAATATTTAACAAAATTCATTAAATAAAAATATGTAAAAATTTAAGAATGAATTTGGGGATAAGTTCATTTTTTCTTTCGATTAAAAAAAAATGGGGAATTTGTTAATTTCTTTTGGGTGCCTTTTTTTAAGTTTGGGGAATTTGTTCACCGTGTAGTTATTTCCGTGTAAACCAAATTTCAGAGAAATCCGTTGAAAAGTACAAATTTGTATAGGGAAGAAATATACCACACAAAAAAATGTGAATTTTATATGAAAATTGGGCGTAAAAGTAAGCGTGGTCGGTAAAATTCATATGGCGGCCTTCCCTGGAATATGTACTATATTTCGGAGAAAGCCATTGAAAAATAAAAGTTTGTATAGCAACCAAATAAAGAAACAAACAAAAGGAAAAAAATAAGTTTTATATACATAGAAGTTAGCGCAAAGTAGGCGTGGTCTGTAAGAAGCGTATGGTGACCTTCCCTGTAGTATAGAGATCGTGTGACCAAATTTTAGACATCCCTCGAAAAATAAAAATTTCTATAGTGAACAAATATACCAAAAAACAGAAAATTAATTTTGTATAAAAAGTGGGCGTAGAAGTAGGCGTGGCCGGCAAGAATCATATGGCTATCTCTCTGGAGTACAGAGATCGTGTGTGGAAAATTTCAGAGAAATCGGTTGAAAAATAAAAATTTGTATAGCGAACAAATATACCAAAAAACAGAAAACGAATTGTATACAAAAAGTGGGCGCAGAAGTAGGCGTGGCCGGTAAGAATCATATGGCGACAATTCCTGGAGTATGGAGATCGTGTGTAGCAAAATTCAGAGAAATCCGTTGAAAAATAATAATTTGTATAGCGAACAAATATACCAAAAAGCAGAAAATGAATTGTATATAAAAAGTGGGCGTAAAAGTAGGCGTGGTCGATAAAAAGTATATGGTGACCTTAGCTGGAGTACAGGGATTGTGTGTACCGAATTTCAGAGAAATCTGTTAACAAATAAAAATTTGTATAGTGAACAAATATGAATAAAACAGAAAATGAATTTTACATAAAAAGTGGGCGTAAAAGTAGGCGTGGCCGGTAAAAAGTATATGGCGACCTTTCCTGGGGTATAGAGATCGTGTGTACAAAATTTCAGGAAAATCCGTTGAAAAATAAAAATTTGTATAGCGGTCAAACAAACAAACAAACAAACAAACAAACAAACAAACAGAAAATGAATTTTATATATATAGACTAGCTGTATTTACCCGGTCTTGCCCGGAACAAAAAGGCCTTTGACTTGAAAAATGGTTCACTATGATTACCAGGCGCTGAGTACTTAGTCCCCAATTAAAAAATTCCCCAATAAAATGAACTTTCTCCCCAAAAATTTGTATGGGCAGTAAATAAATTTTTTATTTCAATTAAAAATTTTTGATTTTTTAATTTAGAAGTTTTTTATAAGATGCTGCAGCAAAAATGCTTCAAAAATAAGCGGCGAAACCGCTTTAAGTTTTTTTTCAGTTTATTTATAAACATCAAATATAACGGAATGGTTCGCAAATTAAAGGAATCGGAACTTTTAAAAATTGAATTACTTCATTCAATAAGTGATCATCATTGAGCAGAGACATCAAATTCAAGTTTCAGAAATGAAAGACTAATGCGACGTTTAATATTGTGTCGCAAGGTTTCTTTTTAAGCAACTGCTTATAGTATATGTGTGGCCTCTTTTGATCAACAGGTAATTATTTCACATATGTAGATAAAATTTATCATACGACATTTCACTAAGCTGTGTTCCGCGAGCGAGTCGCGTCCGCTTCCGCGCGTTTGGCAGCCACACCCGTGCTGCCGCGCAGTTGTTGTCAACTTATTTTAATCGCCAAAATATATTATTCAGATCATTGCAATATTTTAGCTGAGCTGTGTTTCGCGAGCGCGTCGCGTCCGCGTCCGCGCGCCTCGCGCCGCTTCCTCGCAGCTACTACCCGTGCTGCCGCTTAGTTCTCGTTAACTTATTTTAAGTCCTGAAACATATTTTTTAAAGCATTGCGATATTTTAGCTGAGCTGCGTTCCGAGAGCGCGTCGCGTCCGAGTCCGCGGTCGCGCGCCGCGTCGCGTCCGCGCGCCTCGCGCCGCTTCCTCGCAGCTACTACCCGTGCTGCCGCTTAGTTCTCGTTAACTTATTTTGATTCCTAAAACATATTTTTTAGAGCATTGCGATATTTTAGCTGAGCTGTGTTCCGAGAGCGCGTCGCGTTCGCATCCGTCGCGTCCGAGTCCGCGCGCCTCGCGCCGCTTCCTCGCAGCTACTACCCGTGCTGCCGCTTAGTTCTCGTTAACTTATTTTGATTCCTAAAACATATTTTTTAGAGCATTGCGATATTTTAGCTGAGCTGTGTTCCGAGAGCGCGTCGCGTTCGCATCCGTCGCGTCCGAGTCCGCGGTCGCGCACCGCTTCCGCGCGTTTGGCAACCACACCTGTGCTGCCGCGCAGCTGTTGCCAACTTATTTTAATTGTCAAAATATATTTTTCAGATCATTCCGATATTCTACCTAAGCTGTATTCCCCGTGCACATAGCTTCCGCGCAACGAAATGATGCTATTGAAAAGAATACTCATTTTAAATGCATTTATTGTAGGACATATATTGAGAGCAGTATGCAAACGTTTACTAAAATAAATATTTAACAAAATTCATTAAATAAAAATATGTAAAAATTTAAGAATGAATTTGGGGATAAGTTCATTTTTTCTTTCGATTAAAAAAAAATGGGGAATTTGTTAATTTCTTTTGTACAAATTTGTATAGGGAAGAAATATACCACACAAAAAAATGTGAATTTTATATGAAAATTGGGCGTAAAAGTAAGCGTGGTCGGTAAAATTCATATGGCGGCCTTCCCTGGAATATGTACTATATTTCGGAGAAAGCCATTGAAAAATAAAAGTTTGTATAGCAACCAAATAAAGAAACAAACAAAAGGAAAAAAATAAGTTTTATATACATAGAAGTTAGCGCAAAGTAGGCGTGGCCTGTAAGAAGCGTATGGTGACCTTCCCTGTAGTATAGAGATCGTGTGACCAAATTTTAGACATCCCTCGAAAAATAAAAATTTCTATAGTGAACAAATATACCAAAAAACAGAAAATTAATTTTGTATAAAAAGTGGGCGTAGAAGTAGGCGTGGCCGGCAAGAATCATATGGCTATCTCTCTGGAGTACAGAGATCGTGTGTGGAAAATTTCAGAGAAATCGGTTGAAAAATAAAAATTTGTATAGCGAACAAATATACCAAAAAACAGAAAACGAATTGTATACAAAAAGTGGGCGCAGAAGTAGGCGTGGCCGGTAAGAATCATATGGCGACAATTCCTGGAGTATGGAGATCGTGTGTAGCAAAATTCAGAGAAATCCGTTGAAAAATAATAATTTGTATAGCGAACAAATATACCAAAAAGCAGAAAATGAATTGTATATAAAAAGTGGGCGTAAAAGTAGGCGTGGTCGATAAAAAGTATATGGTGACCTTAGCTGGAGTACAGGGATTGTGTGTACCGAATTTCAGAGAAATCTGTTAACAAATAAAAATTTGTATAGTGAACAAATATGAATAAAACAGAAAATGAATTTTACATAAAAAGTGGGCGTAAAAGTAGGCGTGGCCGGTAAAAAGTATATGGCGACCTTTCCTGGGGTATAGAGATCGTGTGTACAAAATTTCAGGAAAATCCGTTGAAAAATAAAAATTTGTATAGCGGTCAAACAAACAAACAAACAAACAAACAAACAAACAAACAGAAAATGAATTTTATATATATAGACTAGCTGTATTTACCCGGTCTTGCCCGGAACAAAAAGGCCTTTGACTTGAAAAATGGTTCACTATGATTACCAGGCGCTGAGTACTTAGTCCCCAATTAAAAAATTCCCCAATAAAATGAACTTTCTCCCCAAAAATTTGTATGGGCAGTAAATAAATTTTTTATTTCAATTAAAAATTTTTGATTTTTTAATTTAGAAGTTTTTTATAAGATGCTGCAGCAAAAATGCTTCAAAAATAAGCGGCGAAACCGCTTTAAGTTTTTTTTCAGTTTATTTATAAACATCAAATATAACGGAATGGTTCGCAAATTAAAGGAATCGGAACTTTTAAAAATTGAATTACTTCATTCAATAAGTGATCATCATTGAGCAGAGACATCAAATTCAAGTTTCAGAAATGAAAGACTAATGCGACGTTTAATATTGTGTCGCAAGGTTTCTTTTTAAGCAACTGCTTATAGTATATGTGTGGCCTCTTTTGATCAACAGGTAATTATTTCACATATGTAGATAAAATTTATCATACGACATTTCACTAAGCTGTGTTCCGCGAGCGAGTCGCGTCCGCTTCCGCGCGTTTGGCAGCCACACCCGTGCTGCCGCGCAGTTGTTGTCAACTTATTTTAATCGCCAAAATATATTATTCAGATCATTGCAATATTTTAGCTGAGCTGTGTTTCGCGAGCGCGTCGCGTCCGCGTCCGCGCGCCTCGCGCCGCTTCCTCGCAGCTACTACCCGTGCTGCCGCTTAGTTCTCGTTAACTTATTTTAAGTCCTGAAACATATTTTTTAAAGCATTGCGATATTTTAGCTGAGCTGCGTTCCGAGAGCGCGTCGCGTCCGAGTCCGCGGTCGCGCGCCGCGTCGCGTCCGCGCGCCTCGCGCCGCTTCCTCGCAGCTACTACCCGTGCTGCCGCTTAGTTCTCGTTAACTTATTTTGATTCCTAAAACATATTTTTTAGAGCATTGCGATATTTTAGCTGAGCTGTGTTCCGAGAGCGCGTCGCGTTCGCATCCGTCGCGTCCGAGTCCGCGCGCCTCGCGCCGCTTCCTCGCAGCTACTACCCGTGCTGCCGCTTAGTTCTCGTTAACTTATTTTGATTCCTAAAACATATTTTTTAGAGCATTGCGATATTTTAGCTGAGCTGTGTTCCGAGAGCGCGTCGCGTTCGCATCCGTCGCGTCCGAGTCCGCGGTCGCGCACCGCTTCCGCGCGTTTGGCAACCACACCTGTGCTGCCGCGCAGCTGTTGCCAACTTATTTTAATTGTCAAAATATATTTTTCAGATCATTCCGATATTCTACCTAAGCTGTATTCCCCGTGCACATAGCTTCCGCGCAACGAAATGATGCTATTGAAAAGAATACTCATTTTAAATGCATTTATTGTAGGACATATATTGAGAGCAGTATGCAAACGTTTACTAAAATAAATATTTAACAAAATTCATTAAATAAAAATATGTAAAAATTTAAGAATGAATTTGGGGATAAGTTCATTTTTTCTTTCGATTAAAAAAAAATGGGGAATTTGTTAATTTCTTTTGTACAAATTTGTATAGGGAAGAAATATACCACACAAAAAAATGTGAATTTTATATGAAAATTGGGCGTAAAAGTAAGCGTGGTCGGTAAAATTCATATGGCGGCCTTCCCTGGAATATGTACTATATTTCGGAGAAAGCCATTGAAAAATAAAAGTTTGTATAGCAACCAAATAAAGAAACAAACAAAAGGAAAAAAATAAGTTTTATATACATAGAAGTTAGCGCAAAGTAGGCGTGGCCTGTAAGAAGCGTATGGTGACCTTCCCTGTAGTATAGAGATCGTGTGACCAAATTTTAGACATCCCTCGAAAAATAAAAATTTCTATAGTGAACAAATATACCAAAAAACAGAAAATTAATTTTGTATAAAAAGTGGGCGTAGAAGTAGGCGTGGCCGGCAAGAATCATATGGCTATCTCTCTGGAGTACAGAGATCGTGTGTGGAAAATTTCAGAGAAATCGGTTGAAAAATAAAAATTTGTATAGCGAACAAATATACCAAAAAACAGAAAACGAATTGTATACAAAAAGTGGGCGCAGAAGTAGGCGTGGCCGGTAAGAATCATATGGCGACAATTCCTGGAGTATGGAGATCGTGTGTAGCAAAATTCAGAGAAATCCGTTGAAAAATAATAATTTGTATAGCGAACAAATATACCAAAAAGCAGAAAATGAATTGTATATAAAAAGTGGGCGTAAAAGTAGGCGTGGTCGATAAAAAGTATATGGTGACCTTAGCTGGAGTACAGGGATTGTGTGTACCGAATTTCAGAGAAATCTGTTAACAAATAAAAATTTGTATAGTGAACAAATATGAATAAAACAGAAAATGAATTTTACATAAAAAGTGGGCGTAAAAGTAGGCGTGGCCGGTAAAAAGTATATGGCGACCTTTCCTGGGGTATAGAGATCGTGTGTACAAAATTTCAGGAAAATCCGTTGAAAAATAAAAATTTGTATAGCGGTCAAACAAACAAACAAACAAACAAACAAACAAACAAACAAACAGAAAATGAATTTTATATATATAGATTATCCAATATTTCGTTCAACTTTGTTGCTCATCTTGAGGGAAATAGTTTTAATAAGATTTTAAAATAACACTGTATAAAATTTACAAAAAAAATAAAATCCCGTAGTGTGTTGTGATGGTTTTTAATGTTTTCGAAGTCGCTCAGTTTTTTCAGGTAGCGCCTGGTTTTTAAGCTACAGATTCGAATTCAACAACCATGAAACCTACGGGATCTTCGGACTGTTGTGCAATATAATTAATTCCCGTTGTCAACGTGTAGGTTGGTTTCCAATTAATATTCATCTAAAATTAAATGTTCACTATCTATAATATTAATAGGTTAGGCGATTTCTTGTGACCGATGTTTTGTTCCACCGTTTTATCCCGATTTTGACCAAATGTATATTAGTTGAATGGTATTTCTTTTTAGCCGTTTTGCAGATTTACAGATTTTTAAACTTTTTCCTTTATTTTGAGCAAATTGCATTTAAAGTTGCTAGTAACACATACATAAAATTATACAATGCTATATGTGTGTTTATTAAATTTGTTAATGTGTTTTTAATAAAAATGAGTTTGTTTTTTGTGTTGATTTGTGAATTGGCTATAATTGATTAGCATACTTTTAGAGTCTTTTTTTAATGAAAAAATAAAATTTCCTAGAATTTGCACTCGAATTTCGAGGGCTGGAATCTGCTAGTTGGTATTAATGTCGAAGCCTCAATTTCACAGTAAGTCATCATTGAAAATTTTCTGGCACAACAATAGATCACGATTGAATCCGGAAAACTAGCAAAATACGGTGGCCTGGGACAGTGTATATCACCGAAATTCGAAGCGTGTTTATTGTTACTCAGTGATTGAGTTAATCCGGTCCATAATCAATAAAAAAACTAGCACGAAAATGTTCATGACTCTATTTCATTTTACTGGCCCAATCTGATTTCTTTAAATCTCTGGAAAAAACGTAAATTCCACTTGTATGACAAAACGTTCTGAGCAAGGAAGTGTATCATTAAAATATCAAAACATGGTACACTTGCTCCGGTGTTGCCGTTTCTCAAAACATAAGTGATGACAATCGGTGACAATCAATCAAAAAATTATGTTGAATTCATAAAATTCGAAATTTTCACAGCTTTATAACAAACATATAACGATGACTGTCTAAAAGTTCATATCTATTTGCACGAACTCCGTTTAGAGCCTATTTATGATGGCAGTAACTCTTAGATACCTTTAACGTGTAGTGCTATTTTCAAATCTCTTTTGTAGTTAAATTGGAAATTTTTTGTAATTACTGAAAAGTTAATAAATTGATCTACAGATAAGGGTTTAAGTAAAAATAAAGCACAAGATTTTACCACCAATAATTTTATAATCAAATTCTTTGGACTTAATTTAAATATTGTCCTAATAACCCTAAAAGATTAAGAACTTTTAAGCTGAATTAATTACTCACAACCAGATTTACATGTGTTATTTTTTATAAAGCCTTTAAATATGCAACACTTTTTAAAGCTTTATAATTAAAAAGTACAGAAAATTGTTTAAGTAAAACTAAACCACATGATTTAAATTATTTTATAATTAAATTTTTTGTTCTTAATTGAAAAGTTGCTCAAAAGTATGTCACACGTAAACCAAAAAGTTTTTAGCACTGGTTTGTTGAATTATTCACTATTTTTAATTTGTATTCTTTTGTATTTTAAGCACTAACATTGGATTTTATTTATTAGTTGTTTAAGAAAACCTTAAAGTATACCTTACTTATATGAATATTTATAAAGCCTTTAAATATGCAACACTTTTTGAAGTTTATTTTTATTTTTTTTACTTTCTATGATATTTTTGTTTAAGGTTTTTTATTTATGAATATTTTATGTCAAGCAAAGAATTTTTTTTTTCTTTTTTTAATATTATAATTTTCACTTTAGCTTTTTAGGAAATTCCAACACACACACACATACACACACACACGTTACAAACACACACACACGGCGACATCGTATAGTTTCAATAAAGTTTTACGCATAGTTCACGTTTGTTTAGCATTAAAAGTATTTGTTGTAATCCGAGAAATGTGACCGTTTGTCAGCTTTGTAAGCTGGCGAATGTCAGTCTAAGCTAAAATATAATATTGTATAAACAACAAGGCGCCACTTGTACTCGTAGTATCGTTGATAAAAATCTGACGTTTTAAAAAGGAAATTACAACGAAACGAAGATAAACGAAAGGCTTCCTGTGCTTTCTCTTGCTCGGTTCTCTTTGTGTTCTCAAATGAAGACGCAAAGAGTATTATGAATAAATGTTTGTATTAAGAGTTTTTCTTTTTTCATCGTAAAGTATTTGTTATTGTTTTTGTTTAGCATTAGAATGTTTTTTTGTTTAGCCTTTTTTGTGAAGCTACAGTTGTTTTTTTTATTTTTTTTTATTTCGTGTATTGTTTTTTATAAACACCAAAGTATAATCGCTTATCGGGATATATGGTTGTATATACATTTCTTAAACATTATATACATAAGTTAGTGGCATTTGTTCTTAACGTGATGAACTTTTTTGTTATTTTTTTTTATTTTTTTATTGTCACACCAAAGTTTGTCTGTAAGCAGATATATGAGCCCAAGAGAGAATGTTGATTTCACTAAAGTACTTTTTTCGGTAGCTGTTAACCTTAAATATATACGGGCCAAACGGGTTTTCTTTCAGAAATAATGATAACCGCAGTTCTTTTCAGATTATACATAGTTTTATAGAGTAAGGAGTGAGATCGAAAAAATCTTAACTTTTTTCGCAAATATTATTTGATTTCTTTTTATCAAGTTATCTCTGAAAATTATGTCAGTTACTATGCTTAATGACAACTCAATTCATTTGCTGTTAGTGTGATTAAAATGAATGACGAATTAAAATTACGTGGTAAAATTATCAAATATTTTCAACAAAATCCAACTTGGTCCTACAAAAAAGTTAGCCAAAAAAATCAAGGGTCAGCCGTCAAACTATTTCCAATGTTATTATAAACTATCAGAAGAATTTCACCATTGATAGGAAACCTGGTTCGGAAACGAAAAAAGGTATAAATGCGGTTTTTGAGGCCAAGAAAATAGAAAGCATACTGAAAAGAGCTCCCAACACATTCGATAGAAAAGCAGCCCGCTTACCTCAGTGCTTGGACTATTGGTGCGAACAGTCAAAGCCAACATAGATTTGAAAACACACAAAGTACAAAAAGTTCCAAACAGGAACGCTGCTAGAAATTTAGAGGCCAAAAACAGGGCATGGAAATTGAAACCATGTTTAAAACAAATACTCTTGCTGCATAAAGGACGACGAAACGTACGTAATGGCTGATTTTTTGTAGCTTTCGGATTAAAATTTTGATGTTGGTAATGCTCGAGGAAATATCGGAGATAAGTTGAGGACTCAAAACCAGACGACAAAAAAAATGTTCCTGGTATGGCACGCAATATGTAGTTGTGGTTTTTATACCTGGGAGGGAAACCCTCTAAACTATCAGGCACTTAAGCTAGTGGAGCGCTAGTAGGATCTTGTGAAAAGGGAGTTGAAGACCACACATATGGTGTCCAAAATATGGAAAATTTTAAATGGCGATGGAATACCTGTTCCAAGTTCATGAGTAGTGATTAGAACTATACAATTTATCTGCTTATTTGTAAGATCTAATAAAAGATTCAATAAAAAAAATAATATCAAAACTCTAGATGGTTTCCTTATTATGAAATTTTATGTATTTTTTCGATCTCATCCCTTAGATCAGGAGGAGCTACTTTTTATACCCTATACCACTAATTGGTCAGGGTATAATGGCTTTGTGCTGATGTTTGTTACTACCAAAAATATTTGACCAACTTTTATTATACCGATCGACTCAGAATCACTTTCTGAGTCGTTTTAGCGACGTCCGTCTATCTGTGTGTCCATATAAACCTTATTATCAAAATAAGGGTCGCAAAGATGAATTTTTTTTAATGAATCTTATATATCTGTGGTCACAAGCATTAACTGCCTAAGTCGAAAATCATGCTTTCGAAAAAACTAACTTTTTATATAAATGTAGTGAGGCTTCATTACGACTTAGGTCAGTATATTTTTATTAATATCTTTTTAATAAATAGTGATAGAGAAATGGGGATTTCACGTATATATAAAGCGATTTTAGTAGAATATGGTAGCATACATAACTCAAATCATTCTTAAGTTGTCTTAGGCGGTTATCGCTTGTGACCACAGATATAAAAATTGAGTTTTGTTTATACGTTGGTTGTGATAATTAAGAGACTACACCACTGGACCCATCGTCTTGAAATTTTTACAGTAGGTAACTGCCTACCTGGAAGGAAAAAAGGCTATACATTTTTTGATTATTCAAGTGGACGTGGCACCTCCATATAAAGTGAATTTTTAACATCTAATTATACCCTATACCACCATGTGGTTTGGGTATAATGACTTTGTGCTGCTGTTTGTAACTACCAAAAATATATGACCTAGACCCATCTTTTATTATACCGATCGACTCAGAATCACTTTCTGAGTCGATTTAGCGATGTCCGTCCGTCCGTCCGTCCGTCTGTGTGTCCATGTAAACCTTGTAATCAAACTACAGGTCGCAAATATGAATATGATGAAATTTTGTATATTAGCTTTCACCGGCCATGGGATGAACGCTATTGAAATTGGTGAAATTCGGTCCATGTTCAGACCTAGTCCCAATACAAGTGACCCCTATGAAATCGACATAAATTGCAATAAGGTCCAAATTATCATATAGATCTCAGTCAAATTTGGTTTTTATGTGTTTATTATATCCATTAATCAGTAGTCCAAAAATAATACCTATAGGACAATTCTTATTCATAGCCCCATATAGAGCTGCTTCCCGATCTTCACTAAAATCTATCAAAAAACAAAAATATTGCACAGATTTTTTTCAAATTTGGTTTGTTTATATTTTTTCAAAATATAAGTGACTTTGCCAAATATGGTCAGGGACGGTCCATTTTGCGACCTAGTCCCCATACATATATGGCAACCGATATGAACTTTTTCATATCTGCAGCCAAAAAAATTAATAACAATGCAACTCAAATTTGGTTTATGCTTATTTTCTATATCTAATTAGTTGGACCTAAACGCATGGTATAGGGTATCGTATAGTCGGTCTAGACCGACTATAATTTTTTTACTTGTTTTAACATATAATATCTGGAGTAATACGACAGCAAGAGTTCTGAAACTATGCACATGTACATATTAACTAATTTGAAGAGTTGCGAAAAAAAAATGGGCGGGATCGGTCCAATGGGTCTGATCCCACCATACAAAACAAATATTTAATGTCATATATCTTGACTATTGTAGCAGATAAGGTCTTGGGTCTTAGTGTGAGTTCATAAGTTATTAATGTGAGTAGTCCGTTAAAAAATGGGCGGAGTCCTCCCAGTGGGCGTGGCATCCCCATACAAAGTAAGTATTTAACATCATATAACTGAAGTACTATAATATATATAGTCTTGGGACTTTGTGTGAGATAAGATCAGTGGGCGTACTACCCCATAGACAAAGTGAATATTAAATAACATATATCTTGGGTTTTGCAATAGGGAACTTGTCTGAGTTTATGAGTTATGAAAATGGGCGGGATCAGACCAATGGACGTGGCGCCTATGCAAAAAAATATGAAGTACTATGAAAATGACAGTCCTGAAACATTTGACAAGTACATATGTTAGTAGTCGTGTAATATATGGGCGGAATCAAAAAAATCAAAAATCGAAAAAACCGAAAATCGCGAATACCAACAAACTCCAAAATCACAACAAAAAAATCACAAAAATCAAATATCACAAAAAAAAAATCTTCGAAGTCAAAAATCGGCAAAACCGTAAATCGCAAATAACAAAAATCGCCAAAAACAAAACCGAAAATCGCGAATACCAACAAACTCCAAAATCAAAAATCACAACAAAAAAATCGCCAAAATCACAAAAAAACAAAAATCGTCAAAATCGTAAATCGCAAATAACAAAAATCGCCAAAAACAAAAATCGCCATAACCGAAAATTGCGAATAACAAAATCGCAAAAAACAAAAATCTCCAAAATAAAATGTCGCCAAAATCAAAAATCACAGAAAACAAAAAACGCTAAAGACAAAAATCGGTAAAATTCAAAAATCGCTAAAATAAAAAATCGTCCAATTAAAAAATCGCAAAAAACAAAAACCCCAAAATCAGAAAAAACAACAAAAACAAAAATTTCTAAAACCGAAAATCGCGAATAACAATAATCGCCAAAGTTAACAATTACCAAAATCAAAATCGCGAAACAAAAATCGACTAAATCGAAAATAGCCAAAAATAAATAAAATTGTTTTCTGAAAAATGTATGCCCAGTTTATTTATTTCGGTTACGATGGGTGTAGCGTATGTATATATATATGATATGTATATGAGCTACTATCAGCCATAGGATAACGCTATTAAAATTGGTGAAAATCGATGCATGTTCAGACCTAGTCCACATACATATGATCCCTATGAGATCGACTTAAATTGCATTAACATCCAAAATATCATATTAATCTCGTTTAAATTAGGTTTGTGTATGTTTATTACATCCAATAATCAGTAATCCTAAAATAAACCCTATAGGACATTTCTTAGTCATAGCGCCCATATAAAGATGATTCCCGATTTCCACTTAAATTTATCAAAAAACAAAAATATTGCTCAGATTTTTCTTCAATTTGGTTTGTATATGTTTTTGCAAAAAAAAAAGAGACCTTACTAAATATGGTAATGATCGGTTCATTTTTCGATTCAGTCCCCATATAAATGTAGCATCCGATATGCACTTTTTCTTATCCGAAGGCAAAATAATTAATAACAATGCCACTCAAATTTGGTTATGCTTATTTTCTATATCTAATTAGTTGGTCTAAACGCATGGTATAGGGTATCGTATAGTCGGTTTAGACCGCCTATAATTCTCTTACTTGCTTTTGATTAGAAGATGTCCACTATTAAAAGAGATTGCATATATTTTTGGTTTTTAAATAATTTTTAAAAGCGGAGTAACACTCGAATGAATGCTTAAAATATCCCGCCATTATCAGTTTTCATCGAAAAACGAAAATCGAATATCATGCCACTTAAACTATTTTCGCAGTCCTCGCTCGATATATGTATGTATTTGAGTGCACTACATGACTTGATTGGTAGTCGTAACTATTTGAAATCAAAATAAAATTATAATCGATCTACAGCGACTACACGAAAGCATATACCATGCGTTCAGACATAAAGTCTTATGTCTAACGCATTGGATATAGAAGAAAATTGAGTGGTATTGTAATTATTTTTTTTGCTTGCTGAAAAATTGACCGATCCTGACCATATTTGGTGAAGTCATTTATTTTTTGCAAAAACATATTCAAACTAAATTTGAGAAAAATCTGTGCATTATTTTTTGTATTATTATTTTTTTTTATAGATTTAAGTGAAGATCGGGAAGCCGATTTATATGGGGGTTAAGACTAAAAATTGTACTACATAGTCGACCTAGATCTACATAACAATCTGATGGCTATTTAAGTCGATCCCATATAGGTCATTTGTATGAGGACTAGGTCTGAAAATGCATCGATTTTCACCAATTTCAATAGCGTACGTCCTATGGACAATAAAAGCTTATAGACCACATTTCATTAAAATATATTCATATTAGCGACCTCTAGTTTTATTACATGACACGCAGACGGACGGACATCGCTAAATCGACATAGCACAGGATGGTATGACTCATAAATATGTGTAATACAAAATAAATTTCCTTTTTTTAAGCTAATTAGTACCAAATTTTTATATCCTATTTGTGTGCCCTGACGTTTGTACGGTTTAAGCCAAAAATTTACGCACTTTTACTTATTTTATTTCTAAATATTTTCATAAGATTATCATTTTATTCTTTTGCCTTTATATATGTTTTTTTTTCATCTGATATTTGGTTAGGCCAAAAATAAAAAAGGTATTACTCTTAGGCTCATTATTGCACGTGTGTACGTGCGACCTTTTGATAATGTTTTGTGAAAAATTTCCAAAGGTCTCGTATAAGGTGTTGCATGTTAAACAACATACTAACAAATTCATATCAAATTAATTTGTGTAAATGTAAAATTTGGTATATGTTTCAGACATTTGATTTTTATCTTTAAATTGGTTTAGTTTTATTTTCTGTGTTTATTATGCAGTTTTATGACTGACTGAATGTTATGTAAAATATATATAACTGACTTACCTTTGTGAGTATTTTTATGAGTATTTGTATTTGTATATGAATGATGATACATTGAACTTGTTATAGTCTGCAATAAAACAAGAAGAAGAATTTATTTTAGTTTAAATAAAAATTAAAGTTATTTAATTAGAAAGTATAATAATAGTCGCATTATTTAATAAAGCCAAATTTTATAAATTGGAATTTGAAAGAAATGGCGTATAAAAATTAAATGTTCTAATAAATTTTCTGCAACCGTGTAGATGTATCGACATCATTGTATTTCATGGTAATGTTCATGTTCAAGTCAGAGAAACATAATAACGTCAAAACGCGAAGTGGGCAAATTATGTCTAGACATTTAATTTCCAAAATGTCTTTCAACCGTAAACAATAAAAATGCTTTATTGTACTCAATGCCTTGAAAGAGATACTTTCCTTTTTAAATCCCTTCTTTTATAGTTTTCACTTTTGTAGTTTCAAAAGAATCATATTCACGCCATGAATTATAACTAGTCGAGACACCATGTTAATTGAAAAATGTAAACTTAAGCCTACGATTTTTATTGTTTGCGTTCGCGTTTTGGGTTTGTAAAGTAATATTTATATTTCTACAGTACATCTCAATTCGTTTCGTTATGTTTTGTTTTATTAAATAATATTTTAAACATTAAAACAGGAATGGAATAAAATTCGGCTCTTCAAAAATTATATCAGCCAAATATTTATTTCTTTAATTTTAAAATCTTTTTTTTTTGTCTTAAATTGAAGGTTGAAGACCTAGCTATAAGGCAGCTTTCACACATCTGCAGTTATTCGCGGGTTCGGTTAAAAATCAACAATGGGTGACTTGACCTCATAGCAATACACAAAAATAAAATACTTGACCGTTCTGTGGACTACATATGTGGAAAAATTCAGTGCACTTCTTCGTTTTATACCGCCTATACAAAATTACAAAAATTTCTTACAAACCTTTTCATAAAATTTAAGCTAAGATGGACAACTGTATGTTGGAATAAAAAAACTTTTTTAACTAAATATAATAGTTGGTTAAAACCAACCGTATGCTTAAAATAATAAAAAAACGAGATACAAATTTATTTTATTAGCATATATATTATATACTTGCAATTAATGTACAAGAAAATAAAATTTATAATAAATGGCTAAAACTTGAAACTTTTTTTTGTGACCAAAATTTGGCATTTCTGCTCGTGATTTCAACCTGGTTCTAATAAGACCATCTCTAGAAGCAGCGTTAGTTACACTTTGAGAGGCCTCTGTTACCAGTTTAACACATCTTTCCACAGCTTGTGTGTAACAAGGTAAGTCAACGATTTCCAAGCTGTTATCTTTTGCCATGATTTGAAGGTCCTCATTAGAAATATGCCGAAGAACCGCACTGTGACTGAAATTTTGATTTCATTGGCCAAAAGTCAAATTTTTTTTGTCACCGATTTTGAAAGTTTTAACGCCTTTTTGTAGCTAATAGATCCAGATTAAGGTAGCCAAAAAAAATTACTTTAAACTATTGCTAATTGTGGGCGTGGCACGCTGTCAAACTCATCTATTTTTTTAATTTCAGAAAAAGGTGATTTTTTTTAGTTTTTTATCAAAAATAAATGGTTACTACTCGCAAGGTATTATCGATAATGACCTGCGGTCTTTTTTATAATATTGGTAGGATTTTAGCCTTTAGTTATTGTAAGTGATCACAGCTCTACCGTTTAACATTAGAGACGTTATGAAATATTTATGAAACTACTATATTTTTCTTAAATTTCAACTTTAGTAGAATAGAGCTTCTAGGGAACAAAAGGGAAGAAGAAACGTATACCACCCGGAGAAAGGTGAAAGTATCCTCTTTAACCATATATATACTTTTGCACCCGTGACGATCCGTGGGTAGAACCCTTTTTTCATTTTAATGAAATTACTCTAAAAAAATTCAAATTACAATGGCGTATTAAATTTGTGCTTTAGGTATTTTATAGCTTATAATAGTCATTATTTGTTCTATTACCATAATATATTTGTAAGTAAGAATGTCAATACACAGAGGTTGTAATTCATTATTAACCTGGGTTTTTTTTTAGTCCCGACAAAATCATTGATAATACCGATGCATATGAAGTTGAATTATCACCACTACATGCAAGAATACGACTTATGGAACACATGCTAAAAATCAGTTATTATTTGGAGTTCGGGTCTTCAGGATCAATAAGAAACAACGAAACCAACAAAGAGTTAAGAAGTTAAAAAAAAAGCATGTTCAAGATGAATATCGCAAATTTGACAGCAAAAAATAATAAATTTTTCTGTAGTAATAGCAAGATTTCTAGATAATATTATTAACGTTTTTTTTTTAAGTGTAAATATTCTTTGAGTGTAAACAAATTTGCAAATTTGACAACAAAAAATTTTTAATTTTTCAGTAATAATAGCAAAATCTCCAGATGATTTTACAATTTTTTGTTTAGTGTAAAAATTTTTTTAAGTGTAACATTTAAAAATTCCCATTATTACAAAAAATGCTTATAATTATTATTAAAATCCAAATATTAAATTTTTTAATAAATAAAAAAATAATAAACACATATTTCACTCTAAAAGTTAAAAAAAATCAAAAGTTCAAATTTGACCTAGAATTTCTTAAAAAGTCCTTAAAAAATTTTAATGTAATTAAAACTGAGTCAAGCTGAACTAAATCTATCCATTAAAAAAAAATTACTTCAATATTTTGATCGGTTCAAATGTTACAGAATTTTGGCCAATGAAAAACGATTTTCAGCCACTTTGCGGCGGTTCTGTAACCCTACACTCGTGCCATATAATAATTTCGGTGTAATCTCCAGCAGAAAAGTTAATTTTTTTTGGTTTAAATATTCTGTGTTTAGTGGTACTTTCAGCTTCTCTAGCTTTGATTATTCTTTGCAATGTCAGCTCCCGAATGTGGTCTCTATCATCAAACAGCATACTGCCAAGTAGATTTTCTCATATTTTCGGGTAAAAAACGAGATGAAAAATATGTTGGCTCCTTCTTTAAAAGACGTTTTTTGCTTGGTTGGGAACCAGATCGGAGCGTATACTTTAACAACGTAATTGACAAGCAGTTGCAAATTTTCGTCTAAACTCTGAGTAGACGATTAGCAGAGGTAAGTCATCTCGAGTGCGCAATTTTTCCAGGTTTACGGTTTGCCAGCTCAGGACAACAATAGTTAGTTTGTAAAGCTTTACATATCTCATAAAGATATTTTTGATCCCTACTTAGTTCATCGACCACATTTTTCGCCAAGTCAGTCAAATTACCAGCCACTGCACAAAAAGACACCGTAGTTTCATTATCACAAGTAGCTAAGTCCAGAATATTCTCTAGGTCTCGAAGTGCAACCATCTAAAATCAAGAATAAATGACGAGGGGGTAACTCATTGGCATGGAGCATACAAACACACCATTGTAGCGGTCTCTCCAAATACTCGTCAAAATATTTAATAACGCCACCCTTCCAACTAGTATTAGTTGCAGTTCCGTCACATCCAATGCAAATCACATCATCTAAATTCCAACCTTCATTTTCTAATAAGGTTGTGATCGAAGTTAGAATGCCCTTTGCACTGCCACGACTTGGCGTTGTGTGACCCAAATAAATTGATTCAGGTTCGGCTAAAATTGAGATGTGTTCTTCTAAAATTTCTTTGCGATGGTAACGATCCCCTATTTTCTCACTTATCAGAGTCTTGTCTTTTCGTCCATCAAAGTAAATGCTTTTAATAACAATACCTCCAATGTCATTTGAAGTTTCTTCCAGAGTTAAATTTTTGGTAGAAATTAAGCCGAAGTCAGTCAGAACTGCAGAAGCAACAGCAGCAGCAGAACGAGTCGATAAACCGCATCCATCACAGACCTTAGCAACTGTTGGCAACGGAAATGCATTCTGATTCGTCGTTGAAGTCGAAGGTGTATCTGTCGAAAGTGTGTTAGTGGTAGATGGCTCCGTTATCGGAAAGATTCACACAGTGAAACTTCATCACAATTTTCTGGGATAGAATCGGTTTCTTGAGTAGAACGCGTCTTTTTTGCTGCCCTTATGGAATGTTCAGTTTATCTCTGCTTTAGTTTCATTAATCGAGCTGTTTCTTTTGTTGATAAATTCCACATATAACCATTTTTCTGTAACTTCTTTGATCCAACAAAAAACATCTTTGATTGATTGGAACTTTCTTAGGTTTTAAACAAGAACAGAATTCAAATGAAGTGCATTTGCAAGCAGCAATGTCGAAAAGGTTCTCAGATGACTCCAAAAAACATTTTAGTTTGTTTTTGAAACCATTTTTTCGTTTGCTTTTGGGGTATCTGTTCAAATTGAGGTACTTTTTGAAATAGGATTTGAGTAACTGAATAACTCGTTCCTTTGTTACGATTGGATTCGAAGCTTTGGTCCAAATATTGTCAATCTCTTCAAAAACAATCGCATCTAAGTTTGTGGGATCTTTTCCATGATACTTCAATTTCATGTTATACTTGATAAATAAAATATATTTAATGACGTCTCTTATAGTCTCTTGGTAGCTGCCAATCATCAAGTTCCTTATATGGTCCCAATATAACACAAGTTGTCTCTACGCCTCGAACTCATTTTTAGTTTTCCTTCTTGGGGAAAACCCAATTTACGTATTTTGATATTAATAAATATAACAGGTAATTTTGAAGTGTTGCCAGATTTTTTTTTTTTTTTCATGTTCAAGGGTTTCTATATTTTAGGGAGTAAGCTGTAACTATCAAAGGAACTTAAAAACTGGTTCATAATAAATAAGAGTTCGCTATAACCGTAATAATTGGTACTAGCAGAGACAAGCCCTCGAAATTCGAGCGCAATTTCTAGGCAGCTTTATTTTTCAAGTTAGCCAATTCACAAACCAAGACTTTTATGGTTTATTATTACTGTGAATGAAGAAAACAAACTCATAAACAAATTTAATAAACACACATATAGCATATGTATAATTTTATGTATGTGTTAGTAGCAACTTTAAATGCAATTTACGCAAAATAAATGAAAAATTAAAAAACCTGTAAATCTACAAAATGGCTAAAATAAATACCTTTCAAATAATATACGTTTGGTCAAAATCGGGATAAACCGGTAGAACAAAACATCGGTCACAAGAAATCGCCTAGCATATTAATATTATAGATATAAATTGAAAGTGAATGTTTTGGGTCCGGAAAAAAATTTTTTCCGGAATTTTTTTTTATAAAAACTAGTTATAATCGATGTACGTTATAAACGAACTCCACTGTGTTTACAAATTCGTAGTCGACGGTAAAGTGTTGTTGTTATCTATGGTCGTGGCATATTTAGTTTAGGTGTCGAAATTAAGGATAGCGAAATATAATCATGAAAATAACTACTTTTCAAAACTTTGAAGATCGGTAGAACCCTGAAGATATAGTTTCGTTTTATTTTTAAAATCATTTTGTAATCTACGATCAACTAAGCAAATTTTAGGAGGTCTTGCGTTAGGGAAATCTAAAAAAAAATTTCAGGACAGCCTATTGTATGCTGATTAATTGTTCGCTACAAATAGTCGTTATTTTATAGTTTTTTTTTGGGGGGGGGGATGCAAGAAATTTTATGTTTTTTATGATTTTATTAATATTTTTTATATTTTTGAACCCGAACCTGGATGATTTTTTTGTTCGGTTCGGGTTCGGGTTCAACAAATAAAAATATATCTACGTCTCACAGTGGCTGAAAATCGTTTTCCATTGGCCAAAATTCTGTAACTTTTGAAGTGATCAAAATATTTAAGTAATTTTTTTTAATGGATATATATTTAGTTCAGCTTCACTCAGTTTTAATTACATTAAAATTGATTGAGGACTTTTTAAGGAATTCTGGGTCAAAGTTGAACTTTTGATTTTTTTAACTTTTCGAGTGAAATATGTGTTTATTATTTTTTTATTTATTAAAAAATTTAATATTTGGATTTTAATAATAATTATAAAATTTTTTTGTAATAATCGGATTTTTTTAATGATACACTCAAAAAAATTTTTACACTCAAAAAAAATAGTAAAATCAAGTGGAGATTTTGCTATTTTTACTGAAAAATTAAAAATTTTTTGTTGTCAAATTTGCAAATTTGTTTACACTCAAAGAATATTTACACTTCAAAAAAAATGTTAATAATATTATCTAAAAATCTTGCTATTACTACAGAAAAATGTATTATTTTTTGCTGTCAAATTTGATAATTTAAATAAACATTTTAAAAATAAGAACTGCAATAGATTTTAATTGCATTTTAACAACGGTAGGTTCTGTTTATTATTATTTTTTTTACTAATACTATGTTTTTCGTACTTAAATAACAATGAAAGGCAATTATAATTATTATTCATTTTACTCAAATATTGATTGCAATTATTCCGTATTTTGTTCTGTGTTATTTCTGTTCTTTAGAAGTTTTTTGACTTCTTCATCTAATTTCGAATACTGGAGATGAACGAATCTGACGTTGCCAACAATATATTAAATAGATCTTCATTTGTGGAATTTCGTGAAATTTTTCTAGTATTGTGCTCTCTATAAAATCTGTAATCCTTATTCCTTTTTTCCTGAGCCTCCTCTGATAGATTTCGAAGTGGCACCAAATGAGATTTAATGACATCTTCTCCATGATAAAGGATTTTGTGAACTTTGCAGATATATTTCTCCATGGGTAGTTGGTTGTATATATTTTTGCAGTTTCCGTAGCATAATCTCCAAATTATCTAGAGTCAATTTCTTTAAATCTGAAAATAAGGTTTAAATCCACTCCTGTTATTTCAGATGGTGTTTCTGGATCTGAAAAGAATATTATTGCGGTATTGCCATCATTTTTATTGCCTGACCCTTTTTTGGCTGATCTATAATCAATCCAAATTTGCGGCATTCATCTTGAACATATTTCTTTTTTGAATTTCATAACTCTTTGTTGGTTTCGTTGTTTTTTATTGATCCGGAAGACCCGAAATCCAAATCATAACTGATTTTTAGTCGTATTGTTGCATGTAGTGGTGATAATCCAAATTCATATGCATCGGTATTATCTAATGATATTATCGAGACTTGCTTTAATTGGCTTGATGTTGCTTGGCATATAATGCAGCTGGATGCTGCCTTCGTGTTAGTCAAAGCCTGACCTACTTTTCCATATATCATTATCAGCACTAATTGGTAGCTTATTTCTAACCAGTTTGCACTTTTTATATAAAACTTTTGTTTACTGTAGCTAACTTCTTTGTAGCGTTTTTTTAGTGCTTTGACGAAATTAGACAATTGCTCTTGTATTTCGGTGCTACACAAATTTAAGTTTAATTTTATTTTAACGTAACATCTTCCTGGTTTTTGTTTCTAAAATGCTCTTCGGCCAGTTCTTTATAACTGAAGCTCTCCATATCTTTCTGAATATTTTTTTTTTGCGACTGTTATTGCTGAAATATATTAGAGCAATTGAGTTTGTATTCAAATGTCGCTTTCTTATAAGCCTTTTCATAAGCCATCATACTATGTTTCTAGGTAAAATAAGAAAATGGCATTAGTGCATTCCTACCTCAAATAATATATAAAAAACCCACTATACAAATGAAATACCTGTGTGTGTTTCCCTTACTACTTGCAAAAAGGTATGATAATAAAAAAAAAAACGAGGTTACTAATGAATTACATCCTCTGTGTATTGACATTCTTACTTACAAATATATTATGGTAATAGAACAAATAATGACTATTATAAGCTATAAAATACCTAAAGCACAAATTTAATACACCATTGCATACGAGTACTTATAGGGCTGTTTAAATTATCGTAATTTGAATTTTTTTAGAGTAATTTCATTAAAATGAAAAAGGTGTTCTACCCATGGGTCGTCACGGGTGCAAAAGTATATATAGAGTTAAAGAGGACACTTTCACCTTTCTCCGGGTGGTATACGTTTTTTGTTCCCTAGAAGTTCTATTCCACTAAAGTTGAAATTTAAGAAAAATATAGTAGTTTCATAAATATTTCATAACGCCCCTAATATTAAACGGTAGAGCTGTAACCACTAAACAACTACTAAAGTCTATGATCCTGCCAACATTATAAAAAAGACCGCAGGTCATTATTGATGATAGCTTGCGAGTAGTAACCATTTATTTTTGATAAAAGACAAAAAAAAAAAAACACCTTTTTCTGAAATTAAAAAAACAGTTGAGTTTGACAGCATGCCACGCCCACAATTAGCAATAGTTTAACCTAGTTTTTTGGCTACCTTAATCTGGATATATTAGCTACAAAAAGGCGTTAAAATTTTCAAAATCGGTGACAAAAAAAATTTGACTTTTGGCCAATGAAATCAAAATTTCAGCCACATGTGCGGCTTTTAGTTTCATTCTAATTTAGCGGCTTTAAGACATTTTTGTATTATAGTTTTACGCTGTTTGCTACCAATTGCATTTGCTTGATCTTTTCCAATCCCCCTTTTAAAATATTTGTTGACTTTGTTATCTTTAGAAATACGCTCATCACTGACTCTGTGATTCGATAAATGTAGTACAACGCGTTGCAAACTAGTCAGCTCAATTCTAAACAAAAACTCCGCAAGAAATTTCTCACTTCTCCCTTTTCCCCTATTATGAATAAAAATTCCTTCGAAAAAAAGTTCGACGGGAAAAAAGTAGTTATTCTCATTTCCCTCAAAAATTTTCCCTTGCAAAACAGACGGGAGTTCACATAAAAATGTAAGTAGTATTTTGATAAAACAAAATTTAAATAAAAAATTAAATGATTTATTGTTCTTGTAGGTCGAAGACCACAAATAAAGCCCAACTTCAACTTTTCTTAACTTTAATGAAAGCCAATTCAGGCATTGCTTGCGGTTTCCATAGATTCAGCCCGCAATTTCCTTTTAGCAATCCTTTGGCTATTTCGTTGTTGTTATTCTACAACACCAATTTTCTGCATGCTCGCATCATAGCTTGCTATTCATTTTTTATTTAATTTTTCTTTAAAATAAATTTATTGTTTGTTAGATTTATCGTCATTTTTCAGACATATTGCAATTACTACTGTAATTAATATGCAATTTTAATTTTGTTTAAGTAGTGCGTGGTAAAGAAGAAGAAAGCATATATTTCAAAAATTCATAACTGCACTGTATTCTTAATCGGACCGGTTTCTGGCATTTCAGCCTTCATCAGCGATTTATTGAACATTGTGATAATTGTTATGTTTTTAATTGAATACATTGTTTCTATATGAAAATTTTTTCTACTTAGGGCGGCCGTGAGGTTTTGAACCATGAACCTTCACATACACTCGTACTTGCACTTTTTGGTCAGCGCTTGGTACGTTTCGTACCAACCACACTACTCGTAGGCCTGACTTTAGGTGAGTGTGTTAAAGCGCTGACCAAAAAGTGCAAGTACGAGTGTATGTGAAGGTTCATGGTTCAAAACCTCACGGCCGCCCTAAGTAGAAAAAATTTTCATATAGAAACAATTTATTCAATTAAAAACATAACAATTATCACAATGTTCAATAAATCGCTGATGAAGGCTGAAATGCCAGAAACCGGTCCGATTAAGAATACAGTGCAGTTATGAATTTTTGAAATACATGCTTTCTTCTTATTTACCACGCACCATTTAATTTATTTACGTTTGCACACACAAAAAAATATAAAATTAATTGTCAATAAGCAAAACAAATGGTTACGAAATTCAATGATGCCACTTATTCATTTTTTTGTTCACGCGGGATTTGTAATTGGAAGATTTTTTTTTCTCGAGAAAAGTATTTTCCGTGAGAAAGCAATTCCTTGAGAATATTCGTAATTGGGCTGAGTATGATTTATTCATATAAATATCACTCATACGTCTTCGTATTCTTTTGGCGGTATCATGAAATTGCTAAATATTTCGAAAATTAGGCGTTGTAGAGAATATGTTTCACAATTTGCTCCCTCTTTAAAGCCATCCATCCGAATGGCGGGCTTACTATCGAGAAATGTAAAACTTTGGCCAGAATTTGTACGCTTTACAACTCTCATTTCAAATATAAACCAATTTTAAAACCTTACAATAAAATTAAAATGTGTTTACGACAAGCACTGAAAATAATTTATTTTTTTTAACTAAACAATATGTATAAAATCTAAATATAATTTCATATTATTTGAATAATTGTTAAATCAATAAAGATTCCATTAAAATCATTTAATAAAATAATTAAATGAAAAATAAAATTAGTGCATTTCATGTTTGTTTATACTTGTATTCCATACTTTCGTTTCAATTCTGTTCTTCCTATCAAATGTTTATTTTACTTCGTCATTAAGAACTACATGTAAGTATATGTAACTACTAAACAACAAGTTTTACAAATATACATTCTTCTTTATTGCTTAAATCGGTAGCTGAAATGCAAAACGACATATCTAACACAACCGCAATTGCCATATCGCAACACATGTTGAGATTGATAGATCAATAATGGTATTTTTATTAACTAGAACCACATACATGTACAACAACATAAGATTAAAAAATAAAAATTTTAGTTGCGTCGTTTTGCATTTCACCTAACTATATAAACATACATATTGTGACAGACTCACAGAATGACTACAATCAAAAAAAATATTTGTGTTCAATTACATTATTTGTAAAACATGCAAGTGAACATGTGTACGAATATATTTACTGGTATGTTAAAAAAAAGGATATAGTAATGAAATAAAAAAAAAAACACAATGACATAGTAACGGGTTATTACTTCGGACGTTATGTTAAGGCATGAACTTTTGATTGTAACGAAATGTGTACTTGATTTTTCTTTGTTGGTTTTCGTGCATGGCATCAAATAAAAAAAATAATAGCAAAAATTCAAAAATATATTTTATTTCTAAAAGACTACCTACCAGACACTATATTATAGTATTGTATTTTCGGACCGCAGTCGGTAAAAAAAGGTGTGTTCAAATTATTTTTGAAAAGTGATTTGAATAAAAAATGAATTGTACTAAATAAATTAATTAAATACAGTAGAGGCTCGAAAAAGTTTAGTAGTTTGTTTTGGGGGTGCTTAACTTTTTCGAATTCTTAACTTTTCCATGATATGAAAAATGTATGTGACTATACGTTAGGGCGGGTCGATTTGTAGGGAAGCAAAAAAATCGCTCAAATGACAAGGAAAATCATATTCTAGGGATCAAAATAAGAAACTTTGCCCAAGGAACCATACCTCTAAAACGAATTCTGATGTCCCGACTTTTGACCTGTCTGTCTGCCATGGGGTAACCCCATACCCCACATGCAATTGATCTGAAACTTGGCCCATAGTCTTGTTGTGACTACAGATTAATTTTGGGGTAGTCACGCATAGTCACGGAGTGATCTAAAAGTTATTTACCCTCATCCGATCGATCTTTTTGAATAACATAACATAGTCAAGGCGTATGATTATTATATATTAGCAGAGTAGAAGATACGTATACGTATGAGTGTTAATTTTAATATTAAATCAAACATAGTCAGCCCAATTCTAAACAAAAACTGGTGATTTTTTGAAATGTTTGTATGGGGAACCCACAGGGGGTTCCAAGGGGTGTGCCGCTGGCATGGGTGGGTCGGCACTCCAAAGTTAGTGGGGGTCGATCATACATTTGGACTCGATTGGGGCACTCTAAATGGGTCAAAGTGAGATGGACAGACAGACAGCTTAAAAGTCGGGACATCAGAATTCGTTTTAGAGGTATGGTTCCTCGGGCAAACTTTCTTATTTTGATCCCTAGAATACGATTTTCCTTGTCACTTGGGCGATTCTTAAATCGACCCGCCCTACTAAACGTGTATTTACACATTTTATGTATATATATTTTAATGCGTATTTAAGTACATGAATACACATGTATTAACTTTTTTTAATGGCTTAAAAATGGCTTAATTAGAAGATATACATTCATACATATTACGTTTATATGGTGTTTGCTACGATGAAGTAATCAGTAACCTTATTCTGATGGAACCTTTTATCCGACTGTGATTTTACGATGTCCCGATTAAATATGTTTGTTGGAGAACTTCGTATTGTACTCATTCCATTTGATAATCGTATTCACCGCGAATATTCCATTATTGTAAAGTACAATCCCTGGAGCTCCGGAAACATTGTCAGCATCTTCATTCGTGACTGTCTCCATTTCATTCTCATCACGCGAATAGGCATTCCATATAGTAATCTCTTCACTTGAGAGAGTACAATCAGATGCAAGTCTTGTCAACAACTGGAAACAGCACCGATAAAGGGATACCGTCTTTGTCGTCACACTGACGTACCTTTAAGAAAAACTGGAAATTAATTTTAGTTTTAAATCACTTAATGAATAAAATCATGTCATACTTCTTTCACAAACATTGCATGAAACCATGCTTTAACAATTTTGGCTGTCGTCCATGCAGTTGCAGAATAACAGTAGTTCAGCGGATTTTTAAAGTTCAGAAAGCATCACGGCTTGGCAGCCTTCCCGATCACAAGTGGTATTGGTGCAGTTTTTCCACAAGTGGCAGCGTTGCTTTTATCCGGAAAACAACCAAAATGAGGCCGGGCTCATCAGCGTTGTACAGTTGTTCATTTGTGATTTCCATTTCATTAATTTTTGATTGATTCCATACCTTGACTTGCTCTAAAGTCACTTAGAGTTCTATCTGGATAGATTTGTCCAAAAAGTTTCTTCGTCTCTGATTTTAAATACAAGACCACTTATTGGACTGTTTCTTTTGCGTTGATCTAAGAACTATTTGCACAGTTGCTTCTCCAAATCCACGTATTCAGCCTTATGTAAAGTGTTTCTCTTAATTTCGTCACATAAATGTTTGCTTTGTTTCTTTATCCAAAACGCCTTCTTATAATTTTCTTAAAATCTTGCATTTTCGGCGACTGCATTTTTTGCCCACGTGCTGCTGACATTGTTGCGATCAAAACAAAAGTGAAATTACACAAATAGCGACAATAGACGTACAATTGTTAGAAATATAAATGTAAAATCAAACCAAAATTTACTCAAAAATGTTAAGAAGCACTTATCTTTTTAGAGTCCCGTGTGGTGACTGCGAGCCTCTACTGTAAAAGATTTCAATAAATTGATATCGACTTCGTTTGAATTCTCATAATCTTAGTTTACCCATAAAGAGTTCTTCGGACTTTTGGATAACATTATATTGGAGGCTTTTACAGAATTCTAAATTTGCCAATTTTGCTTTTTAAAAATTTTGCGTTATGTGCTAAAATTATTTTTATTTCAAAAATAATCTTTGGTGTATTCACTATCAAAAGATAAAAAAATATGTTACAATAAATACAGTTAAAAAAATAGATAAACGAAAACAAAGCATTTTTTTAGTGATGACAAAACAATGGAAACTTTTAAGCTTCTGTACAAAAGTTGATTAAAACAATAAAAATAGAAGATGGTATGAAAGGACATGTATAAAATCTTTACCGTTATTTAAATATTTTCAACGAGTCAATAGAGTTGGATACTCTACTGTCATTGATGAGCATCAACGCCCTCCTTTGTAAACGGTCCAGTAGCTCCAAAATAGACTTTGAAGGTCCTGCCCATATATGGGAGTTGTATTCCATTTTCGGTCGGATGTAAGTGGTATAGATTTTAAAGAGATCAGAGGGAGTGCAGTAATTTTTGCACCGTTTTAGAAAACCAAGACACTTGTATGCTTCTTTCGACATTTGAAAAACATGCTCGTTGCAACGAACATCACATTGAATTCTCATGCCTAGAACATCAAGAGTATCCGACTCCTCAATACCTGTACCACCCATATATACAGATGACATTGTTGAATCCATGGTCCTATGGGTTAACATACAACATTGAGTCTTCAGCGAATTAAAATCAACCCTATTCGCTTAACCCCACTCGGAGATTGTTAACAGGTCTTGATTGAGTGTGTCATTCATTAGCCGCCTTTTGCCCCCAACCTCCAAGAGGCTTGGCCTACAATTAAAGGAAAATGAATGACAAATGTTGCTGTCATCTGCAAAAGAGTATATAGAGTTAAAAGTTTGACCAAGATGGTCGTTCAGAACGTTAAGAAAAAGAGAAGGAGAAAGAACGGAACCTTGGGGTACCATCAATAACAACACGTATTGTTCGATTTCTGAGAAATCTCGATATAAATCGAGAGAAGTCATTACCGACCCCAAATGCAATAAGCTTTGATATCAGTGCACCGTTCCAGACACGATCGAGTGCCTTGGAAATAAAGGGTGATTTTTTAGCTATTATCTTTTTGGCAACACTGGTTTAAACAGCTGACGCACGTTTCGTGTTTTGTTTCATTGTCAAACATCTTCAGTTTGGTCTATAATTTAACCATGAATCGTCTTACAAACGAACAACGCTTGCAAGTTATTGAATTTTATTATCAGTCAGTTTAATCGACCCACTGAAGCAGCTATTCGGGCTATTGTGACTAAATTTCGCACCAAATTTACATTTTTGGACATTAAACCACCAACACACTTACGTAGAGTGCGAACTGAAGAAAATATCGCAGCTGTATCGGCCAGTGTTAATGATGATCATCAATTATCGATTCGTCGCCGTTCGCAGCAATTAAGTGCTACCGAGAGATGATATCCAACTTTTTTTTGCCCAAAATGCAAGAGCTTGACTTGCATGACATGTGGATTCAACGAGACGGTGCCACATGCCACACAGCACGCGCAACAATGGACTTATTGAGAGACGAGTTCGGTGAACATTTTATTTCACGTTCGGGACCGGTCAATTGGCCGCCTAGATCGTGCGATTTAACGCCTTTAGACTATTTTTTGTGGGGCTATGTTAAACCTCATGTCTATACAGACAATCCCGCTTCAATTGACGCATTGGAAGACAACATTGAAGCATATATTCGTGAGATACCGGCCGAAATGTTGGAAAGAGTATGCCAAAATTGGACTAAGCGGATGGACCATTTGAGGCGCAGTCACGGTCAACATTTGCATGAAATAATCTTCAAACATTAAATTATATGGACCGTACTATCGATTCAAATAAAGATTTCATGAATTTTTCTGAATTTTATGTGTTTTTTTTTTTTTTTGAAAAACTTTCCTCTTAAAACATCACCCTTTATGTAGAGCAACCACTTTACTTTCTCCAAAATTGCGAATGGATCGACTCCAGCGCTCAGAAAGTAGAGCTAAAAGCCATACTGACGATCACTAAGAAGTGAATTGGCCTCTAAGTAGTTCACAAGATGGAAATTGATCATGCTCTTCATCACCTGTGAGAGCAGATTACAATTGGACGGTAATTTTCAGGGTTATTAGCCGCACCATTTTTAGGGAATGGTTGGACATTAGCAACCTTCCAGCAAGAGGAAAAGACTCCCGCATGGTATGAAAGGCTGAAAAGGTTGGCCAATGGACTGGCTAGCGTCGAAGAGCACTGTCTCAGCACCAGTGCTGGTATACCATCGGGTCCCGGAGACTTATTAATGTTGAGATCCGTAAGAACTTTTTTAACTGCACGCGCTCGGAAAAATATTTTAGGCATAGTACAAGATACTCTACTGTACATCTACGTTATTGTTTAGATTATATTCATACAATCTTTCATTTACAGTCTCGTTGTTCAGGAGATTTAAGTTTGTTTATCCTGTATTTCACTCTATTTAGTTGACCAAATTTTCTAATTCTCTTGACACCAACACGTATTTTTCCCGTTAAAAGATAGTGATCTGATGCTATATCTGCACCTCTCCTACTTCTTACATCGCATAAATAATAAGTTACTCCATTTAGCACTTACACATATGTGGTCTATTTGATTTTCAGTATTGATATCATGGGAGAGGCACGGTACTTTATGCCAATTTTGTGAGGAAATAGGGCGCCTCCAATTTTAATTCCTTATTACCACATAATTCAGTTAGTCGTTGACCGTTGTCATTCATATTGTCTACACCATGCTTTCCCATTTTGTGTTCCAATCCAGTACTATCATCCCCCACTTTGAAGTTGAAATCACCGATTAATAATATTAAATCATTTGGGGGTATACCATCGAGAGTTTTATTTAACTTGTCGTAGAAAAAGTCCTTCGCTTCGGCAACGCTCATATCCGTTGGTGCATAGCACTGCACTATGCTTAGATTTCTTACTCGACATCTGAATCTTATAACCAACATACGTTCATTTATGTATTTTCAATCGATTACCGATTTATGCCATCTTGAATTAATTAGCATTCCAACCCCATATTTATGAATATCTTCTTTATTAGACATGCCAGACCAATACATATCGTGGCCTTCGGCAGTTGTTAATTGGCCATATACATTTCTACGAACCTCACTCGAACCCATAAAGGCAAGCTTGTATTCTTCCAGTACTTTGCAGGTCTGAAGGAATTTACCATCTTGGTACGGCGTCATTACATTCCAATTTTCGAATCGTACTCCATTAACATTGTCAAATTTCGTAATCATAGTTTCTTTTCAATTTCTCTTATATATAGAGTTTCTGGGGATAGTGTTTTAATTCGGGTAGCAATTGGTTATCGGCTGCCACTTTGGCCATCAGGCTGGCACAATACTGACTTGATCAGCGATTTTCAGTGAGCATTTAAATTCATTAGTCACCTCAATTATACTTAGAGGTACAGGTTGCCTCTCAGTTTAGCTGTCACCCAACGGATGCTGATTGCCGTTTCCAGGTTACTACACAGAGGCCACCACTGTTAAAAACAATGAAGGTGTCATCACAAGTTATGACAGGGTGAGTCGACTTGAACTGTCCCCAAAACAGGGTTAGTAAACGACTTTACCAAGTTAAAGCAATCGTTACGTTGCTTGTGAGGAACAATCCCAAATACGCCATATGCATTCTATAGACCGACTATAATTTTTTTACTTTGTTTTTTGATAAATAAAACAGAAATTTTTAAATTAATGAAATGTTTCCATTGTATCGTCACTCACTGAATTACAATCTTAAGATTTGTAAGTATGAAAGATTTTTCGCAAATCCATTTTCTAAACTTTTTAGTTAAAAAAATTTAAAACAAGTTTAATCAAACTAGCAGATTCCAACGCTCGAAATTCGAGTGCAATTTCTAGGAAGCTTTATTTCTCAACTTATCCAATTCATAAACCAACACTTTTATGGTTTATTATTATTGTGAAAGAAGATAACAAACTCATTAACCAACACATTAACAGATTTAATAAAACATAGCATATGTGTAATTTTATGCAACTTTAAATGCAATTTACTCAAAATAAAGGAATAAATTTAAAAAGCTGTATATCTGCAAAACGGCTAAAAAGAAATACCGTTCAAATAATATACGTTTGGTCAAAATCGGGATAAAACGATAAAACAAAACATCGGTCACAAGAGATCGCCTAGCCTATTAATATTATAGATATTATAAATTCTTGGATAAAGAAAAAATAGAGTTAGGTAAAAAGACTTAGCTTAGCTTCGTTAAGCTCCTCTTCATCATAGATATAACGCTTTTTGTATTTTAGTTCTTATTTTGATGCATACAACAAAAAAAAGTTAAAGTAATTTAGTTAAGCTTAATAGATATATTTAATAAATATATACGGCCCTTACACACGCACAAACACACGCATCCCTAAAGTTTGTTTATAATTCAATGCGACTGCATGCTTTGGCAATCACAATATGTCTACCATTCCGCCTATATACAATTGTTGAACGTGTGTCCATATGTGTTCATGTAGTGGGTGATACTTGTTTTGTTGTAAAAACCTACACTCAAACGTAAATACCTTTAATGTACTTAGTTCACCAGCAAAACAATATATTATGTCTATGATTTTTTTTCGCTTATTTAATTCGGTTCCCTAGGTCGTATGTCACTTAGTCTCTTGGGCGTTTTTATACCATATTATATTGTACGGTTATCACCTCTTAATGAAGTAAAACCTTACCTATAAATGCCATAGTCCCCAATAGGCACACTTACTAAAAATTTCGTACGTTGACTTGATAGATACAAGCTTATGAGTTATGTTGTTGCTTTAGGCTGTTTACAAAATGAAAATGTTCTAACTTATTTAATATAATTTTTATAATTTAATAAAAAATAAAAGTAATTTCTATTTACTTCTCATACTCTTAAAAATCATTGTTCTCTTGTATTGTAACAATAGAATATTATAGCGTCTCTTTAAGATTCAGTGTGAGTGTCAGTGTGTTAAATTAACTTTAAAATCCTCCCAGAGTTTTTGTTAAAATTGATAACTCTCTTACTTGTATTTTTTTTTTATCTTTTTTTCCTTTTGTGTCTGTTTTTAAAATACGTTTACTTGGAATAGAAAAGTTTTGTTTATTGTTAACGTAATTATGGTTACATTTTACAAACAATTGTGAGTTTTATACGCCAATTTAGAATGTGTGTGTGAAATTGTAAGTGCCTTTTTTTGTAAGTTTTTTTTTTATTCAATGTACTATTTTCTCTCTTTTGTTGTTTTGAACAATATGTTGAATAAAAAACATAAAAAGCTTACTTATTTTAACAACAGTCACTTGTTGGATGTAGTTACAGTGGATAGAAATAAAAAAAATTGTGGGAGCCGATATCCCGACATAATCTGATCTAAAACCGAACATTTTTAAGATATAATTTTTTTAAAGAAAAAAAATAGTATTTTTGAAATACTCTTTGAACATTCACATGTATAAGAAAAACAACAACACGTAAAAAAATGTAATTGTATGTGTTTACATTTATGGTCATTGCATTTAATATTAGCCTTCAATTACATGAGCATGAAAATATCTAAAATTTTTGTGAATTATCTTATTAATTTTTAACATGATTTTAAAAAATCTAGCCATTATAATTTGAAATCAAGCCATTTTTGTCTCTTACTGTAGACAACCGTAGTTGTAATATTGTGGAGTGTATCAAAAATTCAGCACAGCCGATTTTAACACCCTTACCTGTTTTGTGTTAATTTTTTCCCAATTTTTAGAAATGTAAATTATAAAAAAAAAACACTTACATGAAAACACTTCCACTGAATACTCTTACAGTTAACATAAAGTTTCTAGGTATTTAATGTCACAAGCGCCACGGTATTTCTACACACACAAAACCAACACTAACAAAAGAAGACCAACAAGTGTAAACATATGAAAGCTTTTTGTTCTACAAAAAAACAAAAAAACTATCTATACAGGCACACAATAAGAATTCTGAAAAGAACGGTTACAATTGAAAGTAAAATTAACTTTTCAGTTTCATGTTGCATGCATTAAGCGTACATACTTACATGTGTGTGTGTATGTTAGAGAAAAGCTTTTTAGAAAATGAAAAAACTTTTGCTTGATCTAGAGTATGTTTGAATGCTGTGAAATTGTTACGAACAGTAATATAAAACAACAATACAGTATGATGATGCTTCACAGTTATAATTATTATTTACTACGACCAAAACAGAAAATGCAAAGAGTAAGGTTCTGGTTATTGTAGTACTTTTATGTAAACTAGCATATTCAAGCCCTCAAAATTCGAGTGAAAATTCTAGAATATTTTATTTTTCAATTCAACACTTTTTAAATATTATTATTTATTGGTTTATGTCCAAGACTATTTTTCAATTCAACACAATTATAATTGTGAATGAAGAAAACAAACTCATTAACAAATGTAATAAACACACACATAGCATTGTATAATTTTATATATGTGTTAGTAGCAACTTTAAATGCATTTTACTCCAAAAAAAATTTCAAATTTAAAAATTTGTAAATCTGGTGGACAGCTAAAAAGAAATACCTTTCAAATAATATACGTTTGGTCAAAATCGATATAAAACTGTTTAACAAAACATCGGTCACAATAAATCGCCTTTATCTATTAATATTATGGATATGTATTAGGGTAACAGCCATTTTTTTCTTTAATTTCAAGATGTGTGGGTCGGATTATTGTGACACTGGATCTAAAACTTTAGTGCGCAAAATTTGAGCCAAATCGGACAATGCTTTCTGGACGCGCATTGAGTTCAAAGTTCAAATATGCATTTATATGTAAAAATTATCAAAAAAAATCATTTTTGATAAAAATTTAGATTTATAATACTAATAGGTTAGGCAATTTCTTGTGACTGATGTTTTGTTCTACCGTTTTATCCCGATTTTGACCAAACGTATATTATTTGAAAGGTATTTCTTTTTGGCAGTTTTGCAGATTTACAGATTTTTAAATTTATTCCTTTATTTTGAGTAAATTGCATTTAAAGTTCCTACTAACACATACATAAAATTATACAAGGCTATGTGTGTGTTTATTAAATTTGTTAATGTGTTTGTAATAAAAATGAGTTTGTTTTTTGTGTTGATTTGTGAATTGGCTATAATCGATTAGCATACTTTTAGATTCTTTATTTAATGAAAAAATTAAATTTGCTAGAATTTGCGCTCGAATTTCGAGGGCTGGAATCTGCTAGTATTAATAATTGCGTTTCAATTATATTAATTAATAAACCGTATTGCAGAGTAAATTATCTTTCTAATTGTTGAAAAACAGCCAAGTTTTATCAAGTTACCCAGGCAATAAATGCGCCGCAGACCACTTGATTAAGAAAATCGATCTCACATTTTTAAAGATATTGAAATATTTTTCAGCAAGAACAATTTTGCATTCTTCTGATCCCAACATAATCTTATGTAAAGTATTTTGTATCTCGTCTATTGTTATGCCGTTCTAAATTAATGTCAAAACGGTACGTATTTTTTATCGCTATTTCCAAATTTCCAATTTTATTTTTTAAACAATTTTGTTAAACGTTTGGACTTTAAGGTCTTATTAACAAAATATATGTGATTAAAAGTGCCAATTATTGTAGGTATCATATTCTTAATTTGGCGAGGGGAGCGTTTTGATTTCAGCGGATTTGAAGAAAAATTTGATTTTTCATATTTCAAATATCTTTTGTCCAAATATTATACTACTTGATATAAGTTCTCAATCTTGTAAATTAAGGTAAAATCGAAACACTATAAATTGTCCCTCTTTAAGGTCAAAGGTCAAATTTAAGGAGATTTACATTTTTTTAAACAAAATATCGGAATAATATATATTTGTGGAAGGATTTCGATAAAACTTGTTGATAATATTAATAATTCTAAAAAATAATATTCTGGACTTATTTTCTGATATACACCGGTTCCTCTAAAGAGAGTCAACTCATAATTTTTTTAGTTTCTAACTTCAGCTCTGATACTAGTTTAAGAGGATTTTCACTGTGATATTTACTTTTATTTATTTTCTCCATTTGTTTTAAATTAATTTTATTTTTTATGTGTATGTAAAACAGAATATATTGTGAATTAAATGTATTAAATTTGGCAAAAAGACTATATACATATTAATAAAATCATCCCTGAGAATATTGGGAATCTCCAACGAAAAGTCGGATAAATAATGAATAGTCTTTTCTTTACTTTGAAAACAAATGACCTTAGAAGCCCACTTTAGACATTTCCAAAAATCTTACAAATATATTTATAATATATATAATAATATTTATCAAAATTTTTAAATTTTCACTTTTTGGAAGAAAACGATATGCAAGAAAACGATATACCCACTATAAAAATCTTACATCATTTTCTCAACTCTTTCGCCAAAAAAAAAATAGTTATATCCCTCTTTGTGATATAAGAGTAGCTTCTTTAGCTTGTATACTTATTATTCGCATTTCTTTACAATGAAACAAATGTTTTTAAATTTTATAGTAAACTAGCTGTAACCCGATGCGCTTCGCTACACCCATCGTAAGAAAATAAAAAAACTGGGAATACATTTTATAGAAAACTATTTTATTTAATTTTGGCGTCTTTTGATTTTGTATATTTTTGTTTATGCGATTTTAAATTTTGGCGGTTTTTGACTTTGGCTATTGTTGTTTTTGATTTTGGGGATTTTGGGTTTTGGCGATCTTTGTTTTTTTTTCGTGATTTTCGGTTTTGAAATTTTTGTTTTTTTTTTTTTGTAATTTTTGATTTGGTGATTTTTGTTTTTTTGCGATTCTGATTTTTGTTATTCGCGACTTTCGGTTTTGGTATTCCGCCCATATATTCCACGACTACTCATATCTATAATATTAATAGGCTAGGCGATTTTTTGTTACCGATGTAAGTTTCACAGTTTTACCCCGATGTTGACACAAAATTTATCATTTGAAAGGTATTTCTTTTAAGCTGTTACCCAGATTTACAGATTTTCATCATCTGGAATATTTTTTTGGAGTTATGATCGTTTGAAGTTGCTACTAACACATACATAGAATTATACTATGCCATGTGTGTGTTTATTAAATTTTTAAATTTGTTAATGTGTTTGTGTAATGTGTTAAGTTTGTTTTCTTCATTTAAAATGAGTTGAATTGTGAAGCGTACCTTCAGGGTCCTTATTAAATGAAAAAATAAAATTTCCTAGAATTTGCGTGCTGGAATTTCGAGTGCTGGGATCTGCTAGTTGGTAATTAATGCACTTGTCAAAAGTTTCAAGACTGTCATTTTCATAGCACTTGATATTTTTGTATAGGAGGTGCCACGCCCATTGGTACTATCCCGCCCATTTTTTGGACAACTACTCACATTAAGAACACATGAACTCAGACAAAGTTCCAAGTCTTTCACTATTACAGTACTCCAGATATATGATGTTATATATTTGCTTTGTATGGGGGTGCCACGCCTACTGGTCCGGTACCGCCCATTTTTATGAGACTACTCATATTAATAAGTCATGAAAACCGACAAAGCCCCAAGGCTTTCGCTATTATAGTAGTCCCGTTATATTATATTAAATACTTTCTTTGTATGGGGGTACCACGCCCACTGGTCCAATCCCGCCCATTTTGGTATGGGACTACCCACATTAATAACACATGAACTCAGACAAAGTTCCAAGGCTTTCATTATTACAGTATTTCAGATATATGACATTATATATTTACTTTGTATGGGAGGTACCACGCCCACTGATTAGATTCCTCCCATTTCTTTTCGAGTACTAACATTGATAACTTATGAACTCACACAAACTCTCAAGACCTTACCTATTACAGTACTCTAGATATATGACATTTAATATTTACTTTGTATGGTGGGTACCACGCCCATTGGTCAAATCCCGCCCATTTTTTCCACAACTCTTTGAATTATTTTAATATATATGTGTACATAGTTTCAGAGCTCTTGCTGCCGTAATACTCCAGATATTATATGTTAAAATTAGATGTTAAAAATGCACTTTGTATGGGAGGTACCACGCCCACTGATCGGATTCCGCCCATTTTTTTTTTCGAGTACTAACGTTGATAACTTATGAACTCACACAAAGTCTCAAGACTTTATCTGTTACAGTACTCTAGATGTATGACATACTTTGTATGGTGGGTGCCACGCCCAGTGGTCCGATCACGCCCATTTTTCCGCAAGAATTCGAATTATTTAAATATGTACGTGTACATAGTTTCAGAGCTCTTGCTGTCGTAGTACTCCAGATATTATATGTTAAAATTAGATGTTAAAAATTCCCTTTATATGGGAGGTGCCACGCCCACTTGAAAAATCCAAAAAAAAAAAACTATTTTTCTTTCCCGATTGGCAGTTACTTACTGTAAAAATTTCAAGACGATCGGTCCAGTGGTGTAAAGTCCTATAAACCACAAACAAACCTACAAAACTCCATTTTTATATACTTATAAGATATTAAAGAAAATAGTTTTTTACCTCTACTGAAAATTTGTTAATTTTGAGTTGACTCCTTTTAAAGGAACCGGTGCCATATGTATTAATTATTTATTATGTTATTGTTATGTATTGTTGATCTGTATTGGAATAATTAGTTATTTATTGTTCGGTTTGAGATCATGCATACATTTTCTAATTTTTGTAATGTAAGAGAAATATTGGAAAAATTAAAGACAGCGCTAGATGGAGTAGCTACTTTCGAACAAAGCAACTTGTTCATCTTCAGCATCGTTCTGCCTATTACTTCAACTCATGCTTAATCAACTATTTAACTCAACATTTGAAAGAAAAAACATTTCTGATGTTCTGTTCTTTCAATAGCGTTCATCCTATGGCTGATAGAAGCTTATATAGACTGTAGTTTGATTGCAAGGTTTACATTGACACAAAAACGGACGGACAGACAGACGGACGGACGGACATCGTTAAATAGACTCAAAAAATGATTCTGAGTCAATCGGTATAACAAGACGTGGGCTTGGGTCAAATATTTTTGGTAGTTACAAACATCAGCACAAAGTCATTATACCCTGACGACATAGCGGTATAGTGAATATATATTGATATATGTATATATTGAAGTGAATATGTATTGATTTATTGAAACTTGAATATATTTTCAGCGATTACATAGCTCTTGGCATAATCTTGTTCAACATAGTTAACTCTAATGTGCTTGAAGAAGCTAGTCTATAAATGATTTATTTTTTTTTTTTTTTTAATCTTGGCTAAAAATTTCCAGATATTAATATTAAAAAAAAAGCAAATTTTAATATATTTTTATCTGTAATTTTGAATTTTGAACTTTGTATTTTGAATTTTGAATTTTGAAGTTTGAATTTTGAATTTTGAATTTTGAATTTTGAATTTTGAATTTTGAATTTTGAATTTTGAATTTTGAATTTTGAATTTTGAATTTTGAATTTTGAATTTTGAATTTTGAATTTTGAATTTTGAATTTTGAATTTTAATTTTGAATTTTGAATTTTGAATTTTGAATTTTGAATTTTGTATTTTGAATTTTTAATTTTTAATTTTTAATTTATAGTTTTTAATCTTTAATTTTTAATTTTTAGTTTTTAATTTTTAATTTTTAATTTTTAATTTTTAATTTTTAATTTTTAATTTTTAATTTTTAATTTTTAATTTTTAATTTTTAATTTTTAATTTTTAATTTTTAATTTTTAATTTTTAATTTTTAATTTTTAATTTTTAATTTTTAATTTTTAATTTTTAATTTTTAATTTTTAATTTTTAATTTTTAATTTTTAATTTTTAATTTTTAATTTTTAATTTTTAATTTTTAATTTTTAATTTTTAATTTTTAATTTTTAATTTTTAATTTTTAATTTTTAATTTTTAATTTTTAATTTTTAATTTTTAATTTTTAATTTTTAATTTTTAATTTTTAATTTTTAATTTTTAATTTTTAATTTTTAATTTTTAATTTTTAATTTTTAATTTTTAATTTTTAATTTTTAATTTTAATTTTTAATTTTTAATTTTTAATTTTTAATTCTTAATTTTTAATTTTTAATTATTAATTTTTAATTTTTAATTTTTAATTTTTAGTTTTTAATTTTTAATTTTTAATTTTTAATTATTAATTTTTAATTTTTAATTTTTAATTTTTAATTTTTATTTTTTATTTTTTAATTTTTAATTTTTAATTTTTAATTTTTAATTTTTAATTTTTAATTTTTAATTTTTAATTTTTAATTTTTAATTTTTAATTTTTAATTTTTAATTTTTAATTTTTAATTTTGAATTTTTAATTTTGAATTTTGAATTTTGAATTTTGAATTTTGAATTTTTATTTAATTTTTAATTTTTAATTTTTAATTTTTAATTTTTAATTTTTAATTTTTAATTCTAATTTTTAATTTTTAATTTTTAATTTTAATTTTTAATTTTTAATTTTTAATTTTTAATTTTTAATTTTTAATTTTTAATTTTTAATTTTTAATTTTTAATTTTTAATTTTTTAATTTTAATTTTTAATTTTTAATTTTTAATTTTTAATTTTTAATTTTTAATTTTATTTTTAATTTTAATTTTTAATTTTTAATTTTTAGTTTTTAGTTTTTAATTTTTATTTTTAATTTTTTAATTTTAATGTTAATTTTTAATTTTTAATTTTTAATTTTTAAGCAATTCACTAATATTGTAAAACAACCGCTGTCTTGTAAAAGTGCTACCAAATTTTGTTTTTCTAGTTTTAATACTTTTTTTATCAACCAAAATTTTGAACACATTTATTGTAAAAAGTATTAATATCTGTGAGTCAGGCGGTTTTTTGTCAGAGGCCGAAGAAAATTTTCAATAAAAGGTTAAATTTTAAATAAAATCTAAAATAAATTGTTAAAATGTCCACAATTGTTAGCCCATTATCTATAGCTGGTACCCGTCAGTCGGGTCAGCCCGTTCGTACACAAAATGGTGAGTTATTGATGAAAATATTAACAGATGCTCAAAACGAATAGGTGCAGCCGGCAATGGCTTTATCCAGAACATTGTAGAAGAAAAACACATGTTAAAAAAAATAATTTTCCTTTGTGTTTTTAAGTTATTTAGCATCCAAGAATAATGAAATGTAGAGGATTACTTTAATATAAACTTTGTTTAAAAGTAAGGTTATGTTTGCCTTTAATATTTGTTAAGGCTTCCCCAGGTGGGAGTTTTTCAATAAGTTTTTTGGTATGTGACGTCATATGGAATATGTTTTTAAGTGTATCTTTCCAATTTTTAGTTATGGCTGCTAGTTCTATAGCCAACATTGTTAAAAGTTCTTTGGGTCCTGTGGGTTTGGACAAAATGTTGGTCGATGACATTGGTGATGTCACTGTTACTAATGATGGTGCCACCATTTTAAGACTATTGGAAGTTGAACATCCTGCGGCTAAGTATGTCTTGAAATTTTGAATTTATTCTTCATAATTTTGTAAGTATTATTTTATTTATTGTAGAGTTTTGGTTGAGCTGGCTCAATTACAGGATGATGAAGTAGGTGATGGTACCACTTCTGTTGTCATATTGGCCGCGGAATTGCTCAAGGTTGGTTTAAAAAAGTTGTATTAAAAAAATTCTAAAAAACTTCTGCATGTATAAAAAAATTTTAAGTTTACAAAAGAAAATAAATTAAGAACCTTGCCAGGCCCTTTTTTCTATAAAGAAATTTGTTCCAACCTCAGTAAGATAAAAAATATTTATTAACAAAATTTTTTTTTAGAATGCTGACGAATTGGTAAAGCAGAAAATTCATCCCACTTCCATCATCTCTGGTTATCGTTTGGCTTGCAAAGAAGCTTGCAAATATATATCTGAGCATTTGACTGCTCCAGTAGATGAATTAGGTCGTGATACTTTGATTAACATTGCCAAAACATCTATGAGCTCTAAAATTATTGGAGCTGATGCTGATTTTTTCTCAGCCATGGTTGTGGATGCTTGTCAAGCCGTAAAAGTAAGTCTTAAATTTATAAACTTAGTCTTATTTTTATAATAATAAAAATTTGTACTCTAAAGATCACCGACCCCAAAGGAAATGCTGTCTATTCCATTAAAGCCGTCAATGTTTTAAAAGCTCACGGCAAGTCAGCCCGCGAATCTCTTTTGATACCTGGTTATGCTTTGAACTGCACCATTGCCTCGCAACAGATGCCCAAAAAGATTGTCAATGCTAAAATTGCCTGCTTAGACTTTTCGTTGCAAAAGACTAAAATGAAGATGGGTGTTCAAGTTTTGATCAATGATCCCGATAAGCTGGAGGGTATTCGTGCCCGTGAATTGGACATTACCAAGGAACGTATCAATAAGATATTATCTACTGGCGTTAATGTTGTCTTGTGCTCCGGCGGTGTTGATGATTTGTGCATGAAATATTTCGTTGAAGCTGGCGCTATGGCTGTTAGACGTGTTTTAAAGGCTGATTTGAAAATAATTGCCAAGGCTACTGGTGCCGCTTTCCTTACTTCTCTTACCAACATGGAAGGTGATGAAAGTTTTGATGCCTCTATGGTAGGAGAAGCTGCTGAGGTGTCTCAAGAGCTTATTTGTGACGATGAATTGATCCTTATCAAGGGCACAAAGGCCAGGTAATAATATAAATTATATTTTCTTAGAAAAAAAAATCAATTTTAAATGTTTTTCTTTTCTAAAGAGCTGCTGCTTCTATCATCTTACGTGGCCCTAATGATTTCTACTGTGATGAAATGGAAAGATCTATTCATGATGCTTTGTGTGTGGTTAAACGTGTTTTGGAAAGTAAGAAAGTTGTTGCTGGTGGTGGTTGTGTTGAGGCTGCTTTGTCTATTTACTTGGAAAACTTTGCTACTTCATTGGTAAGTTATTTTTTTTTTAATTCTCGCTATATCTCTTTCCCGAGACTAGTTATTAACATTTAAATTTTATTATTAAAGAGCTCCCGCGAACAGTTGGCTATTGCTGAATTTGCCAAGTCCTTATTGGTCATCCCTAAGACATTGGCGGTTAATGCTGCTAAAGATGCTACCGATTTGGTTGCAAAATTGCGTGCCTACCACAATTCCAGCCAAACTAAAGCTGAACATGCTGTTTTAAAATGGACTGGTTTGGATTTGATTGAGGGTGTTGTACGTGACAACAAAAAAGCTGGTGTCTTAGAGCCGGCCATGTCTAAGATTAAGTCATTGAAATTTGCCACTGAAGCCGCCATTACAATTTTGCGTATTGATGACATGATTAAGTTAAATCCTGAAGAGAAGGCTGGCAAATCATATGGCGATGCTTGTGCTGCTGGTGAACTTTAAGTTTTATCTTACGATGTGTTCATATTAAGTTTAATTAATCATCATCTAAGATTATTTGTCTTTTATTTCTCTTAAGCATTTCAATCATTCAACTCTACCATAAAACAAAAACAAAATACTTAATTATTAACAATTAAATTGTTTACAAACAAAAACTCCTTTTTCATTATTAACTATTTTAATTTTTTTTCTATTTTCTTTATCTTTTAATATAATTTAAACAAATACAATTGTATTAATTCACATCCCCAGTAAAATAAAAAACATTTTGATATTCATCCTTGGAATCCTTGTATTAATGCTGTATTTTTAAAATAAGGATGCAAAATATAGAACAAATAAAACGCTTTTCTAAAACAATGAAGACACAAATATGTAAAGTTATTTACTAATTGTAATTGAATTAAATGCAGTGGCCAAATTTTTATGGAAAAGATAGAGCAAGCATTATATGAGCCGTTTATTTTCAAAATAGCATAAGACTGAAAAAATCGAATAATATATTGATGCCAACTTTAAGAAAATTTTATCGAATTTGTTATCTTAAAATAGTTGTATTTTGCTCAATATAAAAATGCAACTTTTGATTTTTGTTTTTAAGTGACATCAAAATTTAACTGCTAATATCATAAGTAGTTATTGGAATTTAAATATTTTTTATTTTATTTAGAAGGTGGCTTAGCAACATACAGAAGCGCAAAAAAACTTTATTTCCCAAAGGAACACATTAAGTAGACTACTGTTAAGCTAAAAACCGTCCTTTTCTCTGAGAAAGGTTTCAGACGGTTTGAAGCTAGTGCGTAGACCAAGAGGAAAATGTCACATATCCACGATTTACAAAAGGCACCGTAAAGTACAGGAGGAAAAGTAATGGTTTGGGGACCAATCAATAAGAAAAACGGCATAATGGATCGTTTTATGTACAAAGACATCTTGCAAAACATTATGCTACCACATGCAGAGTATTAAATGCCACTAAAGTAGATACATATATCAGTAAGATAACGACCCAAGATACACAGCCAAATCTGTAAAAGAATGGTTTGTTGAGAATAAGATCAATGTATTAAAGTGGCTAGTACAATCGCCTGATCTGAACGCCATAGAGAATCTATGAGAAATTTTCGATCGGAAAATAATTCGCTATACATTCAAAAATATGGACGACCTTGTCTACCGAGCTGAATCGCATTGAAAGGAATTATCAAATTTAATGGAGCCTATGCCACCAAGTTGTGCTGCAGTTGGAAAAAATAAAGGATGCGCAATTAAATATTAGATAAAATAGTTTTTATTTTTGGAATATTGAGTTTGTGCTTTAGTTTTATCGCGTGAAGTTATCAAACATTTCTAATTTTATATGAATATTTTTTGTTTTAAATTAATAATATTCTGTTTCTATATAGTTTAGTAAAACTAGTGTATAATTGTAATAAATGAAAACTAAGCAAGTTTTCTAATTTTATTGAAATACATTAGTATTGTCCGCGCAGAAAAACATTTTTCTTTAAATTCTTAACAGCTGGAGGCAAATCGACGCATTCGAAAATCGTCAGACCTCGTTTCACTTTTACTATTAACTATGGACCATAAATCGTTAGCTGTGACAGAGTAAAATTACTCTTAGTACTTTATTTTGGGAAATAAAAAATAATTTCGATCGAAAAATTTTGATAGGGAATGCTTCGATCCGACCCCTGGATTAAGTTTTAAGAATTTATAACAATTTTAAAATTTATCATTTTCTCTTGTATTTTTTTTACAGATATACTTTTTATCACAAAAATTAGTTTTATTATTATTTTTTTTAGGCAATAATAAAAGTTTTTTTTATATTTTGATTTATTCATGACGAAAATAACAGTTTTTTTGACTTTTTCGAGCAGAAATGTCAAGCAAAAATAACAGTTATATTTGCTTTTTATTTTTTCGAGTAAAAATATTAAAATCACAGGCAAAAAGTGGGGAACCCCTCAAAAAAGTGAGCATTGTTGGAATTTTGAAATGGCGTTAATATTAAAGGCCAATTTTTCAACCGATTTTTTCTTTCATTTTTGGCAGCTCGAAAAAATAAAATTCTAAAATAACTCTTTGTATTTTATCGTTGGCAGCTAATTCCACTTAAGGTGTTGACAATGTCGGATTTGGGGTGGTTCAGTTAACCAAGAGAGGATTGACTGCTACAATAAAATGTTACTAGCCTGCAATCCACAGCGCTAGGAAAAAGGGCTTAATATTTTATAATTTCTCATAAATTGAGAAATTATAAATTATGGTAGGAGTTTGGGATTTTAAGGCGAGGGAGGCTTAGAGTTAGGGTTTAAGAAAATAAAAAGACTCCAATTAGTAATTTATAGTTCACAAAGAGTTTTTATTTTAAAATAGATGCTCACCATTCGAGTGTTTGAATTCAATTGAATTTACTTGTTTTTTGTCAGTTTACATTTCGGTTTATAATTTCCAGTTTACAAATTCATAAAAAGCTTACATATTAAAAAAATAAGTAGTAACGTTACTGAAGTTTATCGATACTTTTTTTTTATATCTGTGGTCATAAACGATAACCGCCTAAGCGCTTTATATTTCCGTGAAATCTCCATTTCTCTAACACTGTTTAATAAAAAGTTATTAATGACCTAAGTCGTAATGAAGCCCCATTACATTTATATAAACAGTTATTTTTCTCGAAACCACGATTTTCGACGATTTGAGTTATGTATTCTATCATGTTCTACTAAAAAAGCTTTATTAAAAAGTTATTAAGAAGTTATTAATGAAAACAAACTGACTTAAGTCGTAACGAAGCCCCATTACATTTAAAGGGTCCGCCATCTAACGTTTTTTTTTTTTCAACTAGTGCCTATTTCGTGAATGGTAAAACTTAGCTCATGTCTGATTTGACAGATAATTAGTATTATCCTTCCGCTAAACGAATATGGTGGTGTATACGCTTTAACAATGCTGGGAAATATTGCGACATTATTTTGAAAATCATGGTAATGTAGCAGAATGTGTGCGAAAATTGCGTACGGATTTTGGAAGAAGAGAAGCACCGTCAGCTCCGTATGTTCGTTATCTTATGAAAAAGTGAAAGAAACTGGCATCCTCATCGATAAACCAAAGCGTGAAAAGCCAAAAACAGTGCGTACACCCGAGAATATTGCTGCTGTGGCAGAAAGTGTGCGTGAAGCGCCATCAACATCAATTCACCGTCGTTCTCAAGAATTGAACATTTCGGAGGCATCATTGAGACGTATGGCGTCAGCCATACAAAGTCCAATTGGTTCAGGAGTTGAAGCCAACTGACCATCAAATGCGTTTTCACTTCGCTAAGTGGGTCTGCGATCGACTTACAGAAGATGCCGATTTTGCCAAAAAAAATCATCTTTTCAGATGAAGCTCATTTTGATCTTGGCGGGTATGTAAACAAGCAAAATTGTCGCATTTGGGGCACAGAAAACCCGCACGCATACATTGAAAAGCCGATACACCAAAAAATTAAAAATTAATTAATGTTTAATTTTTAATTTTTAAAATTTAATTTTTAATTTTTAATTTTTAATTTTTAATTTTTAATTTTTAATTTTTAATTTTTAATTTTTAATTTTTAATTTTTAATTTTTAATTTTTAATTTTTAATTTTTAATTTTTAATTTTTAATTTTTAATTTTTAATTTTTAATTTTTAATTTTTAATTTTTAATTTTAAATTTTTTATTTTTAATTTTTAATTTTTAATTTTTAATTTTTAATTTTTAATTTTTAATTTTTAATTTTTAATTTTTAATTTTTAATTTTTAATTTTTAATTTTTAATTTTTAATTTTTAATTTTTAATTTTTAATTTTTAATTTTTAATTTTTAATTTTTAATTTTTAATTTTTAATTTTTAATTTTTAATTTTTAATTTTTAATTTTTAATTTTTAATTTTTAATTTTTAATTTTTAATTTTTAATTTTTAATTTTTAATTTTTAATTTTTAATTTTTAATTTTTAATTTTTAATTTTTAATTTCTAATTTTTAATTTTTAATTTTTAATTTTTAATTTTTAATTTTTAATTTTTAATTTTTAATTTTTAATTTTTAATTTTTAATTTTTAATTTTTAATTTTTAATTTTTATTTTTTAATTTTTAATTTTTAATTTTTAATTTTTAATTTTTAATTTTTAATTTTTAATTTTTAATTTTTAATTTTTAATTTTTAATTTTTAATTTTTAATTTTTAATTTTTAATTTTTAATTTTTAATTTTTATTTTTAATTTTTAATTTTTAATTTTTAATTTTTAATTTTTAATTTTTAATTTTTAATTTTTAATTTTTAATTTTTAATTTTTAATTTTTAATTTTTAATTTTTAATTTTTAATTTCTAATTTTTAATTTTTAATTTTTAATTTTTAATTTTTTTTAATTTTTAATTTTTAATTTTTAATTTTTAATTTTTAATTTTTAATTTTTAATTTTTAATTTTTAATTTTTAATTTTTAATTTTTAATTTTTAATTTTTAATTTTTAATTTTTAATTTTTAATTTTTAATTTTTAATTTTTAATTTTTAATTTTTAATTTTTAATTTTTAATTTTTAATTTTTAATTTTTAATTTTTAATTTTTAATTTTTAATTTTTAATTTTTAATTTTTAATTTTTAATTTTTAATTTTTAATTTTTAATTTTTAATTTTTAATTTTTAATTTTTAATTTTTAATTTTTAATTTTTAATTTTAAATTTTTAATTTTTAATTTTTATTTTTAATTTTTAATTTTTAATTTTTAATTTTTAATTTTTAATTTTTAATTTTTAATTTTTAATTTTTAATTTTTAATTTTTAATTTTTAATTTTTAATTTTTAATTTTTAATTTTTAATTTTTAATTTTTAATTTTTAATTTTTAATTTTTAATTTTTAATTTTTAACTTTTAATTTTTAAATTTTAATTTTTAATTTTTAATTTTTAATTTTTAATTTTTAATTTTTAATTTTTAATTTTTAATTTTTAATTTTCATTTTAAATTTTTAGTTTAAATTTTTATTTTTATTTTTAATTTTTAATTTTTAATTTTTAATTTTTAATTTTTAATTTTTAATTTTTAATTTTTAATTTTTAATTTTAAAATTTTAATTTTTAATTTTTTATTTTTAATTTTTAATTTTTAATTTTTAATTTTTAATTTTTAATTTTTAATTTTTAATTTTTAATTTTTAATTTTTAATTTTTAATTTTTAATTTTTAATTTTTAATTTTTAATTTTTAATTTTTAATTTTTAATTTTTAATTTTTAATTTTTAATTTTTAATTTTTAATTTTTAATTTTTAATTTTTAATTTTTAATTTTTAATTTTTAATTTTTAATTTTTAATTTTTAATTTTTAATTTTTAATTTTTAATTTTTAATTTTTAATTTTTAATTTTTAATTTTTAATTTTTAATTTTTAATTTTTAATTTTTAATTTTTAATTTTTAATTTTTAATTTTTAATTTTTAATTTTTAATTTTTAATTTTTAATTTTTAATTTTTAATTTTTAATTTTTAATTTTTAATTTTTTATTTTTAATTTTTAATTTTTAATTTTTAATTTTTAATTTTTAATTTTTAATTTTTAATTTTTAATTTTTAATTTTTAATTTTTAATTTTTAATTTTTAATTTTTAATTTTTAATTTTTAATTTTTAATTTTTAATTTTTAATTTTTAATTTTAATTTTTAATTTTTTATTTTTAATTTTTAATTTTTAATTTTTAATTTTTATTTTTAATTTTTAATTATTAATTTTTAATTTTTAATTTTTAATTTTTAATTTTAAATTTTTAATTTTTAATTTTTAGTTTTTAATTTTTACTTTTTACTTTTTTATTTTTATTTTTTAATTTTTAATTTTAAATTTTTTATTTTTAATTTTTAATTTTGGTCTTCGAAAATGAGCAAGGAAGGAGTGGCCGTTACAGTCAATGGTGAACGAATTTTTGTTCACAAAAATTGAAGAGGAGGATATTGGAAACATTTGGTTTCAACAGGACGGCGCTACGTGCCACACAGCCGAAGCTACACTCGATGTTTTGCGCCCTGTTTTTGAAGATCGCATTATCAGCCGCAGAGCTGATGTCGTTTGGCCACCTCGGAGCTCCGATTTGGCACCGTTGGACTATTATGTGTGGGGTGCCCTCAAAGATAAGTGTTACGCCAACAAGCCAGAGACAATTGACGCTTTAAAGGACAATATTCGTGAAGCCATTAGTGAAATACAGCTGCACACAATCGATAATGTGCTTAAAAATTGGACCGATCGTATAGGCTACTGCATGGCCAGCCGAGGCAGCCATTTGAATGAAATTATTTTCCATTATTAACCGGAAGGATTGTACTTTCAAATAAAAAAAGAAATTTGAGATAATATTCAGTAGTTTTTTTTTATAGCATTTTCAAAAAAAAGTTATTTGGCGGACCTTTTTTATATAAAAAGTTATTTTTCTCGAAAGCATGATTTTCGACTTAGGTGGTTAATGCTTGTGACCACAGATATTACTTTATCGATACTTATTTCGTTATTAATAAAAAAATGAAAAAATTTTATTTTAAATTTATTGTCTAAAAATATTGATTTAAAAAAAAAAAATATTTTGTTTTTCAAAAATTTATTTTTTTAAGTTCGAAAATATCAAAATCCACAAATAACTTTAATTTTTACTCAAAAAAAAAATAACAAATAACTCATTTCTATTCAAAAATATCGAAAACCGTTATATCTAATCGAAGAAATAAAAATCTTATCTAATCTGCTCGAAAAAATAAAAAATACTTATATCTGCTCGAAAAAATTAATAACTTTTTTATTTTTCCACGAAAAAATAAAAATATATAAGAACCGTTATTTCCACTCAAAAAATCAAAATTAAAAAAATTACTTATTTCTACTCGAAAAAATTTAAATCAAAAAATAAATTACTTTTATTTCTACACGATTTCCAATTGAAATTGAGTAATTTTCAAATGAAATTCAGAAAATTCCAATTGAAATTGAGATTTTCCATTTGATATTCTGAAAATTACAAATAAAATTGAGATTTTCGATACGAAATTTAGAAAAATTGAAATTGAGATTGGAAATTGGGAAAATTCCAAATTAAATTGAGATTTTTCATTTGAATTTGAGAAAATTTTGAATGAAATTGAGAATTTTTCATTTGAAATGAGAAAATTACAAACGAAATTGAGAATTTTTTTAAAAAGGAAATTTGTTTTATTACACATCTCAATTTTTTTTTTCAAATATCTCATTTCCTTATAATAATCTCATTTCCTATAATTATAATCTCAATTTCAGTTTAGTTTTTCATATATTTTCAATAAAAATTTTAAATAATCTGCACCAAAAAATTAAAGAAAAAACGTTTATTTTTTCAATTTCATTTGTAATTTTCCCAATTTCAAATGAAAAATCTAAATTTCAATTGAATTGTTCCCAATTTCAATTGAAAAATCTCAAAATCAAAATTGTGTACTTGAGTCAGTTCTCTGATATTTTCTTCTTCGAACACATGATTTTTTTTTGTTAAAAATTATCAAAATAACTGTAATTTTCGGTACCTGATTTTTTTTTTTATAAATCAAAATTATCTTTTGCATTCTTTATACAATTTTAATTTAAACCAGTTGGCCAAAACAAAAAATTGTTTATGATTGTTTGAATAGATTACAGATATACTTTTATCATAAAAAATAGTTTTATTATTATTTTTTTAGGCAATAGTAAAAGTTTTCTTATTTTGATTTATTCTTGACGAAAATAACAGTTATTTTTGATTTTTCCGAGAAGAAATGTCTTTATTTCAAGCTTTTATTTTTTATTTTTTCGAGTAAAAATATTAAAATCACAGGCAAAAAGTGGGAAACCCCTCAAAAAAGTGAGCATCGTTGGAATTTTGAATTGGCATTAATATTAAAGGCCAATCAATTTCCCTACCGATTTTTTCTTACTTTTATGGGAGTGGTGATTTTTTTAATTTCTGCTCAAAAAAATATTTTTCAATTTCAATTCTTTATTTATCTAACATTTTTCAGTTATTAATTTAACAATTTGTTTTTTTTTTTTTTTTTCTTAAAGAGTTTAGGATACATATTCCTTTTCTGCTTAAATATATTTAACAATAATATACAATGTATTGAATTTACATATTATTACAAAGTTGAAAATTCTCAAAAAACCTTATTGATATTTTTTTTGTGTTTTATGTTTAAGATAAAAAGTTTAAGGGTTAAGGATAAAATTATGATGAGATAAGCTCATTAATGTGGATAAATTCAGAATGAACACATCTGGAATTGAAGTTTATTGTAAGCCGTTTAATCTTGATTGGCACGATATCAACGTTGGCTAAGGTGTGTAGTCGTTGTGAGTAATGCCAAGGTAAATTGTATATCATTTTTAATAATTTGTTTTCAGCAATCTGTACATTTTTAATATGACACTGCGCAGCAGTAGACCAAACTGGAAGATAGATTTTAATATTAGACTTTTGTTTTTAATGTAGAGGTTGGAGTTCCTGTTAATTAATGATTACAACAGCGTTGTTAGCTTTTTAACTTTATCAATAATATATGATACGTGATGTTTGAATTTAAGTTTGGGATCCAAAATAACGCCCAAAATATTTTACTGTTTTCAACCAGGGTACTGTTTTCAACCAGGGTACTGAATCAACCAGGGTACTGAACTGTTGTTGCAAGAAATGGAGGTTTGGGGTAAGAAACACGGTTTACGCCTTCTGGTGAGATATATTGCTTGGGTCTTTTTTGAGTTAACAAGAATTTTCCATTTTTTAAAATAATTATAAATATCACATTACGCTGTTTGTAAGCTGGATAGAACATCAGTCGATAGTATTCGAGAGCTAAGAATCGCCGTTTCATCCGCAAAAATAGAGGTAACACAACCTTCTAGAGAGGGGAAGTCAGCTGTATGCCTGAGGGCATCCCGCTGTTATATCAGTCTTTCTTGAGCATTTGGAGCCATGAAAACATTAAAAGATCTCTCTGATAGATAGCTTTGTATTATTTTAATTAGTTGAATTGGAAAGTTAAATCTCAACATTTTATATATATAAGGCCATTATGCCAGACAGAATCGAAATCTGCTTTGATGTCTAATAGTGTCATTCCCTTTGATTTTCAATTTATTAAATTTGAATTGACCAAGTCTCATATTCTGACAAGTGGCTGAATCGTATTATGCTCCTTGCGGAAGCCAATAAAGTCAATAAAGTCGATAAGTTTTTCCTTAATGACTTTTTCTAATATCTTGCTTAATGATGATAAGGCCTGTAGTCGAAAAAATAAAATCCTTTCTGTTCGAAAAAATTAAAATCCATAAATAACTTTTATTTCTATTCAAAAAGAAATAAAAATTAAATATAACTCATTTCTATTCAAAAATACCGAACACCGCTATTTCTAACAAAAAAATAAAATTTTAAGAATAAATGTTATTTCTACTCAAAAAAATAAAAAAATTACTTATTTCTGCTCGAAAAAAAAAAAATAAATTTAAAAAATAACTTATTTCTGCATGAAAAAATCAAAATAAAATCATTAAGAATAAAAACCAAAAAATTATTAATTCTGCTCGAAAAAAATTAAATCAAAAAATAATTTTTATTTGAGCTTGAAAGATCAAAATATATATATAACTTTTATTTGTACACCATTTCCAATTGAAATCGATAACTTTTTAAATGAAATTCAGAAAATTCCAATTGAAATTCTGAAATTTGAAATTCTGAAAATAGGAAATTAAATTGAGATTTTCCATTTTAAATTGGGAAAATTTGAGACAATTTCAATTGAAATTGAGACTCCCCATTTGAAATTGAGAAAATTACAAATGAAATTGAGAATTTTTCATATGAAATTGAGGAAATTACAAACGAAATTCAAAAAATTTTTTAAAAAGGAAATTTGTTTTATTACTCATCTCAAATTTCTTATTTTTCAATAAAAATCTATAATTTGAATAGGCTAGGCGATTTCTTGAGACCGATGTTTTGTTCCACCGTTTTATCCCGATTTTGACCAAACGTATATTTTTTGAAAGGTATTTATTTCTTTTTAGCCGTTCTGCAGATTTACAGATTTTTACATTTTTCCCTTTATTTTGAGTAAATTGCATTTAAATTTGCTACTAACACATACATAAAATTATACATATCCTATGTGTGTTTATTAAATTTGTTAATGTGTTTGTTAATGAAATTGTTATCTTCATTCACAATAATAATAAACCATAAAAGTATTGGTTTGTGAATTGGCTAAGTTGAATAATAAAGCTGCCTAGTTTTAATTAATCTGCACCAAAAAATTAAAGAAAAAACGTTTGTAATTTTCTCAATTCCATTTGTAATTTTCCCAATTTTAAATGAAAAATCTCAATTTCAATTGAATTGTTCCCAATTTCAAGTGAAAAATCTCAATTTAATTTGGAAATGGTGTGGTTCACAAGGTTCAAAATTGTGTACTTAAGTCAGTTTTCCGATATTTTCTTCTTCTTGTTAAAAATCTTCAAAATAACTGTAATTTTCGGTACCTGATTTTTTTTTTTTTTTTGATAAAACCAAAATTATTTTTTGTATTCTTTATACAATTTTAATTTAAAACAGTTGGCCAAAACAAAATTCAAAAAATTGTTTATGATTGTTCGAATAAAAAAAAAAAAAAACTGTAGCCCACCTCTCTCTTTTCCATTAATTTCTTTAAGAATCAAAACGAAAGAGCAAAAAACGATCTTTCAAATAAACACATCAAATAAGTTTAAAAATAGAACATGCAACCAAAACTACTTGAGGAAATCAAGAAAAAAAAACGTACTAAATATACATATTTTTGAAACAGAATAGCGAAAAAAGTTGTAAAGAATATTTAGTTAAAGCACATTTCTAATAAATTTATTAAAAAAAGTTCAAGAAATCGATTTTAAAAATGTCTGAAAATAACGGTGAAATTATAGGTGATGCTAACAATAATGAGCACCAAGAAAATCAAGAATCCAATGATGCAATTCAAAATAATAATACTGAATTATTGGATATGGTTTTTACTTTGGAAAGTGAAAAACAACAATTGGTAGAAGAGTCGCGTAAACGTATAGGAGGTTTGCGTAAAGAATTAGAGGTTAGTTTAATTTTTTTTTCTTTGTTTAATGAAAACCATTTTAATTTAAACAAATTTGAATAACTTTTTTAAGGAAGCCTTGTTTGAAAATGAAAAACTTAAGAAAAAAGTCACTCAACTGGATCAATCATTAAAACAATCGGTTATGTTGGGTGGTGTGGACGCTCCCAAAACAAGACAAGATCAAGAAGAATTATTATTGAAAGCAAAAACGCTGCTCTTTGAAAAGACTAAAGTTAATAAACAGCAAGAATTAACAATTGATACGCTGAAAAAACAAGTTGATGCCATGAAGGATGTTGTTCAGGTAACCAAAGATATGTTAGCTTTAAAAACTGCCGAATGTGAACACATGCAAACGAGATTGGAAAAATCCCAACTCTGGATTAAGGCCGAAAAAGATAAAAACATTATAACTGAAAAGAAATTGGCGATCTCAAAGAATGTTTATGACAAGCTCAAAGCTGAACATGAAGTACAAACAAAGATTCATAAAGAATTAAGGGAGATCTATGATCAAAAAATTAAAGTTTTACTAGCAACAATAGAAAAACTCAAAGAAGAATAATCATTTATATATTTAAGATGAATTGGAGATGTTGTGGTTGTTTTGTTATTAAAAAAAATTGATGATAAATAAACACTTAAATAAACTTTATTGTAATTTATTTTTTTTTTTTTGCGAAGAAAAAACTCTTTTTGTGTGTGTGTTAATATGATGTCTCAGATTTATTAATTGTTTTAAGCAGTTTGTTGTTGCTGTTGCATTTGTTTAACAGCGGCCATTTGTTTCATTTCAACGGCTCCTATCACAGCATTCAAGAAACGACTCTTTTGAATTTGTATATTTTCGATTTTTTCTATTTGTTCTTGTACGTATTCGACACGACGTTTAAAATAATCTTTGGAACCATCCAGATTCTGAAAAAAATTTAAAGAAATAACTTTTACAGTAAAGAAAATTCAACAGTTTTTTAAGCAATATTTAGTAAAAGTTTGTCACAAACTGCTCAAATTTTTCCATATTAAAATTGTCTCAAATTGAGAATAAAATTTTTAGATTCCTATGGATAATCTAATCATATTTTTTACACATTATATTTTTAGAATTTATACTATTTCATCTGTTTAAGAAATATCACAATCAAATTGCTTTTGCACCATTACCTTTTCCACATAGTAACCAGTACCAACATCAATAACAAATGTATCTAAATCCTTTATGCGACCGGGTACATACATACTGCTGGTTAAGGGTACAAGGATTTGACGATTGTCCCATTCGGGCTGAAATGATTCTAATGCTTCCTTGGAACTGGCATATTTTGCTTTACAATTGTACAAAGTTTGCAGAGACTCCTGTATACCAGTTATTTCCTACAAAATATATAAAATGCATAATTTAATTGAACAATGTATATAAATTCAATTCACACAACTCACCTGCTCAAATTCTTGTTTAATTTGCATCAATTGTTCTAAACTCAAATTGGCAAAATTAATTTGTTCTGGTTTATTTGCTCCTTCAACCGATGACATTTTGGAATTTCTATTTAATTTGTTAGTTTTTAAGAAATTTGCAAAATTTGTAACAAATGTTTTACTTAAAAATCTCTGTTTAATTCAATATAACTATTGGCAATCTCGTGTGTGAAAAAGAAATGATGACTTATAGCCGGATATTTTGATCTGGCAACGTTGCAATGAACAGCAATTTTTGGGACAGCACAGTGTTGTATTTTTGAACGGTGGGGTTTTATTATTATTATTATTATTCAATAAATTAAATAAAGTTAATTTAACAGTTTGGGCATGTTTAAAACGGTAGCTAAGTAAACATTTTGCATTTTTGCTGTGTGAAATGAAATAATTTTTAACAACAATAAACTTTTGATGGTATTGGAAAACATTAAATAAAAAGTGTTTAATATAATAACTGAAGAAGGCTTAATGCCAGAAATCGATCTGAAATTGTTTTAAAGTGAGCAATATAACACTACACATTTCAGTACTTAGTTACAAATATATTCATAATTCCACGAGAAATTAAATTGTTTTTTCCTTTTTTTAATTTGTTTAAAATAATAATTTTATTTATACTTTTTCCTTTTATTTCTATTATATCAACAATTTTACTTGCCGCATGTTGGGGTTTAATCTACCTCAAAACATTGTAAATGAGAGAACCAAATCTGTGCAAAATGCAGTGACATTGGTCACTCCTATAAATAATGTAAATTTACAATTATATATTCCTCCTTTATTTAAAATATGTAAATAAAGGAAGAATATATAATTGAAAAAAAAAATTGAACAAATTTGACATTTACATATGAGATATTATCTTTACATATAGATATTGCAACAAATATTATATAGTATCTAAAGATATTAAATAGTTTTTATTTTATTTTTTAATGATTTGTAAAGGAAAATGGGAGGAAAAAAACTTTTATATGACTTAATAGATTCAAATACTTTCTGAAATTATTTATGTGCTTATAAAGAGGCTTATTAGAAATAATATACCTCTATAAACATATAATTTTCAATTTGATAATTTCTTTATAATTTTACGTTTTTTCTCTACATTCTCTTATCAGTGGGTAAGAGGAATTTTCAATTTTGGCACAGTAATTGTTATTAATCCTTGTTATGAAATCGATCATAAACTGTTTTTTCATGAAGAAGATTTGTAGGATACCTCCAGGGCTTTTAATTTGTCATTTTAAGACACTTGTTTTGTATAATTTGTAAGCGTTTTAGGTGACAGTTGGCAGCGTCACTCCAAATAGGACACGCTTATGTTAATATTGACCTTATAACACTTTTGAAGAGTAAATTTTTGTTTTTGGGGTTTAGAAATGACCTTCTATTTAGTAGTTGCCATAATGCTTTAAATGATTTTATAGCTTTCTGGCACGTAGCCATAATATGTTGTTTAAATGTAAGCTTTTTGTCCAAGACCACTCCGAGATATTTATGGTATTATTTCCAATAAGAAGATGACGTCTTGGCAGTCTTTTGGGAGATTTGTTGAATGGAAAAATTATTGCTTCCATTTTCTTCAGGAGTGCACTTGTAAGTTTGTTTGAATAAATTAACACAGTATCATCTGCGTAATAAGCAATTTTCATATATTTCGGGACTTTAAAATCAGATGTATATGTCGAGTAGACTGATCCTTGAGATAACCCTGTGGTAATGGTTTTTGGAGATAATGTTTCATTATTAATCGCAACTTTAAAGCTTCCACCGTGAATGAAATCTGAAATAATTTTGCATAAATATTTTGTTATATTTGCATCAAGAAGTTTTGAAAAGGTTAAACATTCTCGGCTAAGTGACTTTGTTAATGAACATTCGGTTATTTCCAGTGCTCAATTTGGTTTCAAAAGGGAACACAGTACAACCCACCAAATAAACAGATTAAGAAATAAAATCATTAGAAACAAACGCAACAAACGGTCAATAGGAATGATACTGCTAGATATCGAAAAAGCATTCGATACCGTTTGGCACAATGGACTTATATTCAAATTCTTAGAAGCTAATGTCCCTAAATATATATGCAAACAAATTGTAATTTTTGAAATAATAGGCAGTTTACTGTTTCAGTTAATAAAGTATACTCGTCCCCAATAACTATCTCAACTGGGCTACCCCCTGGGCTCAGTACTCTCTCCTTTACTTTATGCTATCTACACTTCTGATTTCCTGGTACCATCGTACATGGAGATTGCGTATTATGCGGATGATATGGATTTAGTCACTTCAAGCACTCTAACCAGTGCTCTCCTTAAAAAAACGGAAGGAGGGCTCTTGGCATCCAATAAATATTTTCACAAATGGAGCATAAAAATTAATCACAACAAGACACAAGCCATTATCTTTCCTTACGCCAAATAGTCTTTGGTGACGAAAACATTGAAATAAAGATAACGTTATATATCTATGCGTCATACTTGATAAAAAGCTACTCTTTATAAATCACATTGACCAATCGTGTCAAAAAGCTTTAAAAACGTTGACGGCTTTATGGGTCCTTTTAAATAGACGATCTCATTTAAACTATAACAACAAAATACTACTATATAAAAGTATTATTAGACCTATTCTAACATATTCGTGTCCTATCTGGTCTTCTGCTGCCATTTAAAACGCCTGCAAATTATTCAAAACAAGTGTTTAAAAATAATAAATAACAAAAATTGGAGATATCCTACGCACCATCTTCATCAGGAGTATGGTTACGAAAAAATTACCGAGTTTATAACAAGGCTTAATAATAAGTATTTTGACAAAATTGAAAGTTCTTCTTATCCAATGTTAAGAGAATGCATAGATTTCAGGTAAAACTAATTGAAAATTATCAAACTGAAAGTAATATGTTTATGGAAGCCTATTATTGATAATAGTCTTTTTATAGTCATAAAAATTTTCAAATTATATATAACTTTTTAACTTGTACATACATATAAAGGTTTTTCTCCCTATTCTTTTAATATTTTAAAATTAACAACTTGTTTCTAGTTTCTTTGAACAAATTATATTATTTGCTGCAATATATCGTTGATATGATCTCATACTGTATATATCTATTTTGTAAATAAAATTGTAAATAAAGGACGAATAAATAAATAAAAAAATTATAGGCACTAATATTTTTTTGAATTAAAATGTGAAATAAAAGCAAAATTAAATATACACACAAAAACAAAACAAAATTCTCAAAAATTTATTTAATTTATGGCAGTAAAACAATCCATTAGATAATATATGAAAAATTTTGAAATTAGTTTTAAAAGAAAAACTTAGGTTAACTACATTTATTTTCAATATTGAATGTAAGAAAATTTTAGTTTAGCTAACAATTTTTTAAATTCTAAAAATTTTTATTTTACTTATTAATTTTAACGAGGTATTTTTTTACTGCTATAAACAAATATACTTTCAAAGTATTATTTTATACAAGTTTTGAGATGAACTTTTTTTGTTTCGTTTATGTTGAAATTATTCATTCACAGAGTTAGTATTTTTTAAATCGAAGAATTTTATGGTAATTTTTTTAAAGAATATTTATATTTGCTTTATTTAAATTATTCATTTAAATTTGTATAACTTTTTTAAGTTTTTTCAATTTACTTTCAAAAATGAAAAATTATCTGAGTTATCTAAAATTTTGAGTTATCTAAAATACTCTTTATCTTTTTACGAAGGGATTGTTTAATTAATGTAAAACAATTATGGAACAAGTTTCCTTTATGTTCACAGCTTTAATTTATCTGAAGTAAAATAAGTATTAAACAAGTTTCCCTTGGATTTTTTCCTATAATATACCCCATATCAAATAGCAAATATAATTCAAAAAGCTATTCAACGAAATATATTTTGCTTGCTTGAAGTAAATGAAACTTAAACCATAATTATTTAAAATAGACTAACTTATTTCGATTAATAATATATGAGTTTTTTTTTATAAATAATGCTAACAATCCACTGTTCCACAGTATAAAATTGTGCCTTTATATTTGTAACCAAATCACAGCTGATTTTTTTTTGTCACAATCCAATCAGAATCGCATGTGTGTTGTGTAATTTTGACATTAAAGACATTACATAGAATAAAAAGTATCCTACTTGGACAAATTCTGTGGGGGAATGGCTTGTGTTAGGACTACGTTAAGAAGCTTGACAATTAATAAAACATTTTTAAGAACTATCACAATGTCAGCGCAAAGACGTGCCGAAGAAGCTCTCGATAAAATGAAGGAGAAAAATCCATACTTTGATAAGTATGCCGATAAAATTGCAAAGCTACAAAAAACATCACCGGAAGAATTTCTAGAAAGGGTGGATAAAGTAGCACATCCCATTAAAGAGGGTAAATCACAAGCCAGGTGAGGTTTATGTTTTTGAAACTAGCAATTGTATAAATTACACCATTTTTTTTTTAACATTATTAAGAACTTATTCAGAATTGCTGAATCCTAAACAGCCAAAGAGTAACGTCGAATCTGAAATACCCCATAAGAAATTAAGCGATATTATGAAAATTGAATTGGTTGAAGAAAAAACTACCGATGAAATCTCTAAAATCTGGTTGGAATATCATAAAACAAAAGATGTTCTGGCCGCCACTTTGAAAGTTGAACAATTCGATACCTTAATGGAGCGGGCTAAACGACACCCAATTTTTATATTGCCCCTGCCACGCAGTGAAGGTTTTGAATTCATTCTGCTACAATTTTCTAGTAATACGGTGCACTTTACTCCACTATTAGCTTACCAGGTATGTTAAGAAGTATAATTGACAATTTTTTTTATAATGACTTTGTGCTGATGTTTGTAACTATCAAAAATATTTGACCTAGATCCATTTTTTATTATACCGATTGTCTCAGAATGTCTTACTGAGTCGATTTAGCGATGTCCGTCCGTCTGTCTGTCCGTGTCCATGTAAACCTTGTAAATATGAATATATTTTCATGAAATTTGGTATGTAAGTTTCTATTGGGCATATGACGAACGCTACTGAACGCTTGAAATTGGTGAAAAGTGTTCACACCTAGTCCCCATACAAATGACCCCTATGAGACCGATTTAAATTGCCATAAGATCCAAATAATCAAATTGGGTTTGTGTGGGTTTATTACATCTATTAATCAGTAGTCCCAAAATAAACCCCATAGGATAATTTTTAGTCATAGTCCCCATATAAAGCTGCTTCCCGATCTTCACTTAAAACTATCAAAAACAAAAATACTGCACGGATTTTTCTCAAATTTGGTTTGTATATGTTTTTGCAAAAGAGAAGTGACTTCACCAAATATGATCAGGATCGATTAATTTTTCAACGTAATTCCCATATAAATATAGCAGCCGATATGAACTTTTGCAAACCTGCAGGCAAAAAAAAAATTAATAAAACTCAGATTTAGATCATGCTTATTTTTTTATAACCAATTAGTTGGACCTAAGACTAATTATTTAAACGCATGGTATAGGGTATCGCATAGTCGGTCTAGACCGACTAAAATTTTATTTTTTGTTTAATTAAGCAATTTGAGAGAGCAATTTGGAAATTTTAAATATCATTAGTAGTTTTTATTATTTAAAGTACTCTCTACATATAAATATTTTTGTTGCCATTTCTTTAGGTCCATGCTGAAAATGCACCTGAATGTTTGACGTTAGTCCATTATACTGAATTGCGTGATAAGGGAATCATCCTTATGCGTGGCGAATACGATAATAAAGTTTTGACGGCACAAGAGGCCCAATGTTTGGTCAATGAACTACAAATGTTTTACTGCATCAATGATGAGGGCAAACAGAAGCTATTGGATGTTTTTACCAAAAAACCTGATGATTTCAAACATATGGACTTAATAAGAGAAGTTGAAAATATTCAACTTGTTTAATTAATATTAATGCTATTTACAGAGAAAATAATATAGTTAATAAAAACGTATTTGCGTTTTAAACAAGAATAAATAAAAACAAGTAAGAGTGTTAAATTCGGCTAGGCCGAATCTTTGATACCCTCCACCTTTTTAATTTTCAATTTTCATTTTTTTTTGGCATTTTCCATTTTTCACTTTTCAATTTTCATCTTTTGTTTTTCATTTTTAGTTTTTCATTT